>PYHW01010552.1:1186985-1202711 GCA_013186435.1 Turdus rufiventris
TTTTTTAGAACATCCACCTCCAAGTCATATATTTTCAAAGACTCACGTTCTAAAACAATTAAATCCAAAGGGAAGCCACTTAACTGACTTCAACAGATGTAGAATTAAACCCTAAGGTAATAATTCATATGAACAATTGATACTTCCTTTGTATTGTAAGCTGAGATACCTCAATAGTTGATCAGAAAAATAAAGGCTAGTCCTCCAACCCCATGAAGTCATATCCCAGCTCTTTTGCATGAAGGCAAAGAATAGCAAGACAATGTAGAAAAGTCCAGCAGTATCTATGTCTTAGATTGTATACACCAACTCAACTATATCAGTCTAAGTGAATTTTTAAGAGGCAAGTTTAGCCTTCTAGCTTTTCTGAAATTTAGTGGTCCCATGAATGTCAAATCCTACTGACAAAGATCAGATTTAATCAAATAACCCTGATGTTCAGACTTCAAAAGAAGCCATTAAACTTTCAGATCCTCACTACTCCATTGTATTAGATGATGGATGTCATCACCTTTGGAAAATGTTGATAAAACGACTAGCACAGTATAGATTTCACTGCATATTTTGTCAGCTAATTTTTAAAATCTAAAAGTTCTGAGTGCTCCATGAAACATTTGTTTTCGAAACCAACTGAAATATCAGTGTTCAAATTCTTCTACATGCTCCACATGAAATGAGTACTACAACTAAAAAGAAGCAGCTCTTAGAAAAATTGTTCAGGCTTCTAGCTAGCTGATGTCAGAGTTCAGAAGTAAATAGTCCAAACAGCATTTTGGAACACAAGGTATTTTAACAGTTGTAATTGTAAAAAAATATCAATAACTTTTTACCTCTGCACATTATGTTTTTGGCGGGATTTTTTTACTTTTCTTTCACTTTTATAATCTAATTTCTATATTTTTTTACCCTGAAGAGAAGGGAGAGAGCAATCTCTGCACCTCCTTAACACCATAAACTAGGGCATAAGCTGAGTTGTCTTTTCCCTTTATGTTGTGGCATATAAAGCATCTTTTCACTTAAAACCACTAGTCCTATAATCAATATTTTTAAATGCCCAGCCTAAGAAGCTATAAAAAGATTTCCATTAAGAATAGATTATACTTCAACATTAGGCTAAAAAAACCCCACTTATTTCTGGTAAGTTTTATTTTTGCTCTGTGGTATCAACTGGCCCTTGCTTTAGCACATTAATAATTAGGAACCAGAGCATTGATGCTCTCATGAAGGTCAGTAGAGAGCTTCATTGTCTTGTCTGCCTTTCAGAAGACTAGAATGTTATCAGCAGAGATGACCAAACTTGGTTTCTCTCATCCTTATGCCCCCTGAAACACCATAACACCATACCTGTTTCTGTCCCAAATATCACCACAGTCCCTGTGTTCTCCCCTTTTGTGAGTCTAAGATTATTTCCAGCTCCTTCTGCACAACCTTTCTTTCAGGGGAAGAGTCAGCTTGTGTAATGCCCAATCCCTAGCTAATCAGCTGCTGACTAACTGGCCAATACACCCACTCTGACTGACAACCAGGCCTGGCCAAAGAGAACAGATAAATCAAGGTATTTTCAAAAAGTCTGAGAGCATTCAACTTGGAGCCCGCCCTACTCCTTAGATAAGTTTGGCTTGAAAATTTTCCTCTGCAAACTTCAACCTATGGATCTACGCCTATGAGATGTGATAAACAAGTGTGCATTTGTTCTTCAATTTTGACTTCAGATTGTCCACAGAGTTATGTAATGGTTTTTGTTTGTTCTGTAAAATTAGTTTCACTTTAATACATATTTTGAATCAGGCAAAGGATAATACACTTCTGATCCTTTCATCCCAATTATGGTATTTCCAACTCCAGTAATCTAGAATAAGACAATGGAAAGAAAGAGACTGGCAATGAAAATACTACTCTTTACAATTACAGCACAAAGGTGAAACCAAGCAGAGCACACAGGTTAAAAGCCTTGAACCAGTTGTTCTGAAAGGTTTCTGCACATATGAGGTCTCAAATAGCTGATTCACATGGTCTGTCATATCCTGATGGAAACTTACTCTAAAACATATACACATACACAAATATTTACACAGATATATTTTATATATCTATAAATCTATTCTAATACTTACAGAGATATATTTAGAGAGGGAGACATACACACAGAAATCCCTACAGTGTTTCCAACAAGAAGCCATTACTTTCTGTATATGTGGAATTTAGCAGGCTTTTCTTTTCACTGCTTGTGTTACAAAATGACATGTAAACATTAAACTCATATAAGGAACAATAAATTCCATTAATACAGCCACCTCACAATTAAGTATTTATGTAGATGCTGCAGAAAGCTCATAGATATTTTATAGCTCCTTGGGGGCTGAATAAAATTAAATCAAAGGGAAAAGGAAACGTGGTGACGCAAATGCTCGCCTTTAATTAATCAGAATTAATCAAAATAAAAGTAAGTAATGTTCTAGCAGTCAAGGCAGCTAGGGTAAATATGACAATATAGTAATAAACCAGCAGAAATACAAATGCTCCAAGTACAGGCACCGCCTAATTAAAGTGAATTTTTCCAAGACTGTAAACTACCAAAGACAGGTTTCACAGAATCCTTTTTGGGTATTTTACAGAGCAGCTGTGAGAAACGACCTTCAAGATCCATTTCTAAATTTCAGCCTTGCTAGTTTGAAGCCGTGGGTTGCTGCTCCTCTGAAGTGAGAAGGCTGCCTCTTTGCAAGGGGCAACACTCCAAACGTCACCGTCACCACATCCCTCCCCAGCTGCTTCCCTGGGGCTGTCACAACCAGGCTTTTACAGCTCTGGCACCAGGTACCAGCACTACCCAGCACACCTATTTGGTAGGTACATAGATGGCACTGCTCAGCTAATTGGTTACCTGCTTAATTACAACCCTAGCCAAGATGATGTTTTCCAAATGGGTGAAAGTGCAGAGCATCTCCACAGCTACTAATAAGGCTGTCACAACCTCTGATTAGAGTGGTGTAAGCACCTTCAAGTAGCTGTATGTGAAAAACTGCAGCCAAGTGCTATAACCAATATACCCAAGTGCTACGAAAGTACAAGTATTCTAAAGAGTATGCTTGTGAGTTCTGAAGCCAGAAAAGTTAATTATCTAGTCAGATCACTGATGTACCACAGATCCTTATGTGTGATTGAAATATCTCAGTATCAACATCAGTTTTTTGTGTTTCTAGAAACATTTTGGTGTCTCTGGGTTGTTCACATGAAAGTTTGGAGCATAAGACAGAAGCTTCACTCATTTCCCTGATGGAATATTGAATTACCCACCATTTCATGGAAGATTTGAACTTCATTTTTCATTTGAATTAATAGTTTTACCTTCCAGGCCTCAGCTCTTTTTCTGTTTTTCTTCACTAGAGAAGAGCTCCTTTTTTTTTTTTTCATGAATATTTTTATAAATCTAATCAGTTCATTTCTCAAGCTTTTTTTTTCCCCAACCAGATAGGTTACATCCAAGTCTCCTGCTTGAAGGCACTTTCTTAGTCTTTGGAATAACTTCCACAGCCCCATTCTTCACCCTGCAGCTTTTCTAACATTCTTTAAAGGATACTGACACCAAAACATCACCCAGTGCCCGTGCAATGTGAAGTGCAGAGGTAAAACCTTATTCACCCTGCAGTTCTGGGGCATGTTAGAGAGACATCAGAGAGACATGGCCACGTTGCCTGTAAAGCACAGTGGATCTTTTCATCAACATCTCAGCTTAAAAGCAAGGCTCAAGCTATTAAAACCCCAAAGCCTTCAGCTCTGCCCACTTATGCCAAGGAGTGACTAATCTCTAGAACCTTCTGCATTGCCTCCTCCTTCAAAGCACATCAGCCTCTCGCATGCTTTGAGAGAGTGGAAAGGTCTCCACTGGAAGTGACTTGCCAGGTCCTGCATCCACTCCCATTGGATGTGTCCCTGTTGTTTTCCCTTCTCATCCCAAGAAGTGCAATAGCCACCTCAGATTTTGTCAAGGTGACTTCAAAATGCAGTATAAATTTATAGGCACTGTGTCTGTGCTCTGCAGCATGGAAATTTCAAAATTTGAGAGAAACCCTATAAATCAAAAGTCTGTGTTATTTTAATAGACTTCCCGTGCTAGCTGCAGTCTCTGCAGATTTATAAAACCATTTGGCAGCACGCTACACACCAGTAATTACCAGAGCAGGAAACGCTCAATAATACAGAAATAACTCACAGTCATTACAGATACAGAGTATGATGTGAAGATAGAGATTTCTTTTTACCTTGTTCTTTATATACCAAATAGAAAGGAAATCTTTACCCCAAACAAAAGAACTGCATGAAACTCTCCCCACAGCACTCCCCACTGCTGGCAAATGCCACCAGGGTGCAAAGTACCCTTAGGGAGCAGCTATCAGACTTGTCCAAGCTTTCAGTCCTGGAATAACGTGTAATTCTGTAAAACAGATATCTTGCCTATGTGGACCAAAGAGATAAAAGGGCCAAATTCAGTCCTGTAACAAAGCAGCAGCAATGCTCCAGCCTCCACAACACTGCAAGGGCTTATATTTAGTTTTTAAACAAAGCATTAGATACATGGCAACCTTTATATAAAATGATCACTCAGCCACTCAATTATCACAACCACTCAAGGGAATTCTGTCGTTTATGCAGCATTTTTAATTACACAGTATTAAAGAGGCCAAATTTTGATCTAAGAAGTGACAGTTTGAGAAAATCTCCTAAGAAACATGACTTCTCAAGCACTGAATCTTTATCAAGGTTTTCCAACCTGCAAGAGCAGTGAAGAAGTGAAAATAGATAAGGAATTTTACCAGGCCCAAACCAGGGAGGCCATGGAAGATGATACACTGTTTGTAGCAAGAAAATGTCTCTCTATTTAGCATATGCATGTGCGCCTATTTGCTCTAGATGCATGTATAATCAGCCCTAGTATAAATTAGAAATCATATGAAGGATTAAACATCAATTGCCTGTCCTCCTACACTTCCCATCCCTCTGCCAGTGCCTGATTAAAACAGAAGGCACAGTAGCAATGATTGGAAACAGACACTGAAATTTAAATAAGAGAAGAAAATAACCTTTTTTTTTTTTTTTGGTAGCAAAACCTATAGAAACCACATTATTATCTGACTGTCAACAAATACCACCATATTCTGAAATTAAGAAATTCTGATGGTTTTAACAGGATCTAAAAGATGCAGGAAAATGAGGATTATTAAAACTTGAAGATGTGACAAGTATATTTGATGATGGAAGTCTATGTTATGCAAATTATTGTTTAATATTTCTCAGGCATCCTACATTTTATAACTATTTCTCAGTGACTAGGAGGGTTTCACACAATCTTTAAGTGTAATCTTTTGCTAGCTTTACCATCTGGGAGTTCACAGACAGCATTTAATCTTACTGGCTTTTTTCCAAGAGACTTACTGTAAGTCTGTGGCATGTGTTTCTTTAAACAATCAAATTTGGGGGTTATTTTGTTTTTGACTGGGGCTTAAAATAGCCCGCTATCAAAATAATATTAGGGAGATCAGGTCTCCAGAGAGCAACAGCATCTTTTATGGGAACAGCTGACAGATCTCAGAATTCGCTTGATGCTTTCCCCAAAGTACGCAGAAACTCCTTCAAAAATGAACAAATGCAGAGAACTTCTAACTACATGCAAATAAATCATAAAAAAACAACCTGCTGGTAGAACATAGGGCACCTTATCACAAGCCAAGAAGAGCACTATTTGGTGAGATGATGCAATAAAGGGCAGACTAGGAATGAAGAGGGGCAAAGAAGGCGAGCAGAATATAATTACAAGTCAGGCCATAAAGCCATTATACATATCTAGGGCTATCCCTACCATTACACATACGTGTATCTCTAGATTTTTTCATTATGCATATCCAGAAGAGTCACAGTAAGTTTGATTTCTCATGTCCATTTTTAAAAAGATTCTTCTTGTTTTGTTCCAAATTTTTGGGGGATTTGTTTTAAAATATATCAGAAAAATCATGGTCAGGAACATGATGGGAAGATATGAAATATGAAAACAGTGTTCCGACCCTTCACCAACTGTCTGCGGTATACAGTCACCCTCACAGTTCCTACTGTTCTGGACAGAGTCTACTGCATTCAAAGCATACATAAATTTAAAAATTTCTACATTTCTGCTCTTCAAAGCATTTATTAGAAGTAGTGTTGTCTCTGCCCAAGGCAGGGGACTGGTACTGAATGATCTTTAATGTGTCCTCCAACTCAAACCATTCCATGATTCTCTGATTCTATTCTGGCACAGCTCAGTTTGATTTATTTTTTTGTTTTGTTTTGTTTGGTTGATGTTGTTGTGTGGGTAGGTTTTGTTGTTACTGTTTTTCTTTTGTTGGTTTTGTTTTATGCATTGGGATTTTGTTCCTTACAAAGATTTTGTAAGACTGCTGGTTATTCTCAAGTCTCAAGAACTAAGGGCAGAAAAGGAATGTGAGTTTAAGGTAAGTGCAGCACAGGAGTTGCATATAACACTTTGCTTGTGTTTCAGATGCCTGTTAGTTTTGGGGATAAGGATTTCTTGGTCTGTGGTCAAACCTCAGCAGTTTGGCAAGGTCCAAGAAATCAAAGCATGACAACCTCCTTGTCCCCTAATGCTCCACAGGTCAAATGTAAGCACAGCCACACTGGGCATCAGGGACTGCAAGCTGGCTGAGGAAAATGACATTGTCTCTCTTTAGACAGAACTCTTCTGTTTCATGTTGATTTGCCACACAACTAATTAAAAGGAATAATGCTCAACATAATTCACAAAACATATCTGTCACACTGCAAGATTAGACCAGCTGAAAAATAGAGCAACATGGCTTTTTTATCTCACATAGTACTCAAGTCAAGTGGCAGCACTCTTAGATATAATTAGAAGTTTTCCATTTTATTCAACTGTTACAAACAAACAGCGTGAGACTTCACAGGAGCAATTTCATGGGAAGGGCCAAAGGAAAGTAATAAGCAAAAGAAAACAACAAGCAAAAGAACACAACTACCTCTGAGTATGGCAGCCTGCTGGGCACACTGAATAAGGAAAGGCTTTGTTTCAGACAAAGGTCTTGGGTTTGTTTTCTTTAAAAACCTGTCTAAAACGGCTTTTTTCAAAACATCATCTAATAGGTCACTACCAACACATAGAGATGAAATCTAAACTCAGCTGTGGTGCACATTCCTCAGCTGCTAACACAGTCAAGGCAGCTGCTCACACAGGAAGCCCCTATTTGCTACAAGGCAACTAGCAATGGTCCTAGACTTCAATAAGTTTTCAAATTCTTAAGTTCAGATTTCTAGACCAAATTCCTATTCACAGCTAGTTGAGTGGAAACATTTTTTTAGCTGTCAGAAGACTCTGCCATTCAATGGACATATTTCACTCTTTTGTAATAGGAACTGTAACCCTGAAATATGGAGGACAAGAGGGATAGAAGTCAGCTTTGCAATCACATCACTCACTTCGCCTCCTTCTTCAGAGGATCTGAAGACATCCTACACAGCACATGGAGAGACTGTGAACACTCAGTGTTCTGTAGAAAATTCTTCCCATCAGCTGCAGATCACCACACAGATCTAGTCCACTCCATAGCCATGCTATCACTGGCTTCCTTGTCAACAAAAAATAACATCACTGTTGCAAAATGCAAGCTTTTAACTTTTTTTTCTAGCTCTGCATCTCTGGGCATCAGAGCATAAGGTGAACAGAAACAGACAACAGGAAGAACCTTTCCTACAACCCATCCAAAGTTGATCAAAGGTACACAGAGCTTATACAGCTACCTGGAAGTATATTATGTCTAACACTTCAAGTTATTGTTCAGATTTCATGCTGTTTCCTAAAACAACAAGTTGGAACTCTTTCACCGTCATTTTTTAGCTTCCAAACACACTTCCTCCCGTAGCCCCACAGATGTATATTTTACTTAGATAAATTTGCACAGTTTACCGGGTTTACTTTGCTGACGAATACTGGATAAGCGCTGAACTGCAGATATGCATAATGCATTCTTCCTGGTTTCAGACACAGGAGAGTAATAGCTTATGAAGAAGTTCTAGCAGGAACATTCCCAAACTTATTTTGTGCCCCATATATGAAAACTCACCTCTTTCCACAAATTCCAAACCTGCTTTTAATTTTAGTTAAGATAAGTTCTTCGATAGATGAGAGCTTAAAATGCTATGATAGCTCCATATGTGACTTAGGTCCCTGACTGCACTGAGAGCACCAAGTATTTCTGTACTGCAAGTGCCTTTCAACAGAAAACAAATCCCACCTGCTCTAATGCTGTGAGAGTATAACTACTTTCTTGTCAATACTTTAGTTCTTCCAGATCTTGTTAAATGCCTCACAAGGAAAAGAGTTTTTAGATTCCATTCTTATTTTTGAAGTCAACACCACCTTGCCGTTCCCCCAGACTGAGCTATTTGTTCAATGATTCTTTATGACTAATCCATTCACTAGTCACAGATCTTTTGTGCCTTCTAACATGCCTGTAACAATGCTGGCCTGTTTAAGGAAGTAGGATGTGCACTTTTGTGAAGTCTTTTTCAAACAGTAATCTTGCTACACTGGGGAAAGCAGTATAGAGCCCCTCAGGTCAGTGATGCTTCTGAGGAGCTGTGGCTCTCGATAGGAGAAGAGGGGGAAAAAAAAGGTACCTGGATATATTTATCCTGCTTTTTTGTTTCCAAAATATATGTTAAAATATTACACAAGAACTGAAAGACAAAGAATAAGATGCTACATGATGCCAATATCCAGCAGTAATTATTTTCTTCTCTGTGAGGTAGCCTTCTTCAATTCTTTTCTGGGGAAAAGTTCTTACTCTGGAATGCCATAAAATAAGCATATTCATCTTTGAACAAAATAAATTTGCCTCCTGCAATGTTTAAATATATGCTACTAAAATTAAAATACTGCCCACCATTAAAAGAGCTTTTTTCTTTTTTAAAGGAATTTCTCTCTATGCAGAAAAACTACATACTGTTTTTTGGTAGTTTGTGCTGCCACTTTTGTTTTCTATTGCAGTCTCCATCAAGGGCTCCCTCCTACCTTTTGGCATTTCCTCTGTGTCCTGGTTTTGGCTGGGATAGAGTTAAATTTCTTCATAGTAGCTGTGTGGGGCTCTGTTTTGCATGCATGTTGGAAACAGGGTTAGAAATATAGAGATACTTTTATTATGGCAGGGTAGGGCTTACACAGCATCAAAGCAACCTTTTTGCTTTCTCACCTCATCCCACAAGTGAATGGGTTGGGGGTGCACAAGGAATTGGGAGGGAGCAGAGCCAAGACAGCTGACTCCAATTGATCAAAGGGATATTCCATACCATATGGCATCATGCGGGCAATAAAAGTTGGGCTTAAGAAGAAGGAAGGAAGGGACATTTGGAGTGATGGCATTTGTCTTCCCAAGTCACATTATGTGTGATGGGGCCCTGCTCTCCTGGAGATGGCTGAACACCTGCCTGCCCATGGGAAGTGGTGAATTAATTCCTTGTTTTGCTTTGCTTGCATGTGCAGCTTTTGCCTTACCTATTAAACTGTCTTTATCTCAACCCATGAATTTCCTCACTTTTACCCTTATGATTCTCTTCCCAGTCCCACTGTGGGGGAGTGACTGAACATCTGCTGGTGCTTAATTGCTGACCAGAGTTAAACCACAACACTCTGGATTATCATTCCAAACAACAAAAATAAACAACTTTGGAAAAATTTTCTCAGCAGCTTAGTTTGTGCCCTACTAATTGTACCTGCTGCACAGGTGGGAGCAGGAGAAGTAAGAAGTTAATTCAGGAATGAACCCAACCATGGCAAAGCAATCCCCTTAATGCCCAGTAGACACTTGTCATGCAGCAAACATAAGAAAGTTCTCTATTTCAAAGAAACAAGAGGAGTGGGGGAAGATTTTATGTTTTCAAGACAGCTGTCTAACTTTAAATGCCTTTAAATCCAGGGTCTTGGGGCTTCCTGAAACAGGAAACTCTAAACCACATCTTTAACAGACTTCTTTGTCTTCATGCAATGAATTCTGCCAATATACTCTAAGTCACACAGGGAAGCATTATCTTTATTGCTATTTACAGCCTTTCATTTGCTGTCATAGGGACTTACACTCCTGTTAAACCTTCCTCCCAACATGAAAATATTTCGCCTGCCTTCAGTGTGGTCTCTTGGCTTTTTAGGTTTCATTTTTGTTCCCCTCTTTCAACTCCTCTATGTTCCCTATTTGTTTTTTTCCAGTCCTTACTCCTCTTTAGCTCTGCCCATAATTAAGGGTGCACAGAGTATCAACATGTTTTTAATGTAGACTTTCCAGAGGCAACCTATTTTCCACTATCACATTCTACTTTGATGGTACACATGCTTTCCAAAATGATACTAGAGGGGTAACTCTATTTTCGAAACAAATACCTGTGTAACATTATTTCAATTCATCTACTCTTCTAGTGATTGCATGTTCTCCAGCGAGTATGAAGCTAATTTCAAAGGGAAAAGAACAGAAATTCCCCCTTATTTGATAGTGGGAGGAGCTTTGAGGATTTTTTCTGTTGTTGTCGGGTGAAAGGCACTCGGTTATTTGATAGCATGAAGAGGTTTTCTGGCCTTAGAGAAAGCTGTGAGAGAGCACAGCAGTTAACACTACATACCAAACCATCAGGATTGCAAGTGCAAGAGAGGCGGTGTACCTCATACCACATTCAAACAAAGTGAGGGTTTTTACTTGTAAACAAGTTCTGAACAACCTCTCAAAACACCAGCTTGACTAAGCCTATAAAGTTACATGATTAGTATTGCAGCATTTTATTCCTATAGCATCATCTGTCCCAAGCATTTGAACTATTGTAACAGGATCAACACTTGAGGCAACTCAACACAGGAGACAGAAGTGAATAATACTCCTTTTCAGCGAATTTGCTTCCACCTTGCAATCCTTCAGGAATGGAACCAAGCAGCTGTATTTCAACTTCCAGTAGTACCTGCACAGTCCCTCTCTTCCCTGGGATTCTGGTGGCAGTTGCCACCAGGACCTCCCTGCCCCAGTGCCAATGCTGCCACATTGGCAAGAAAGGACACGAGAGGAGGGGGAGCCTGACAGGAAGTCAAGGAAAATTCACATAATTTCTCCAAATTGAAGAATCTCATATTTGCTGCTTGAACAAAAAAAGCAATGAGTCCTTTGACCTCATCCTTGCCAGAGCTGTTCACTACAGAAGGTTCAGGCCATATCTGACTCTAAGATGAGGCACACTTATTTTGAATTCTCCAACAAACAGACAAGACACGAGCAAGGTATTTTCCTGCCTTCTCCCTCATTTCCCATGGAAATAGAAAACAGGCTGAGCTGGTGAGGGCAACACTTCCTTCTCCCCAGACCATGGCCATAGGGGCCATGGAACCTTTGAGGACAGCTGACCAGCTGAGGTTGCATTTTGCCTTTCACACGAGAGGATGCTGCCCTCCATCCCCACAACAGCGTGGTGTCCATGCTCACACTGGCACAAGCCACAGCGTGCTCCTCTCCTGTCGTGGGGGCTTCTGCCTCTGCCCCTCTCCAGCACCCAGCAGTGTTCCTAACAGTTCACACTGGCACTCCACAGAAGTCAGTTTCTCATTCCCTTAGCACTAAAAAAAAAAAAAAAAAAAAAGACATGCCCTCAAAGAGGAGAAAAGATCTCCAGACCATTCACTTCAGGTAGAAGCTGCAGCTTTTATTAGAGACAGCTCTATCTCGGTCTGCCTTAAGCCAGACATGCCACCAGTCCCAGTAGCAGCTGTCACTTACCAGCTGATAGCACAATCCCAATGCAAACCCCTGGGTTGCAAATCCCTGATGAACCATGTGCAGTGTGCATTAAGTTGTTCCCTGCCCATGTTCATACACGCACACCTGAAAGGATTATGCTCGTTCTCTGTGTCCATTTACATGCTCTTAAGTTTCAGATTTCTAAATTATGCTGTGCAGCAAGAATTAGAAACTTACTGCTGGCTATGAGAGTTTCTTCTTCTTTTGATTCCAGCACTTTTTCAGACAGATGAGCTGAGTTACCAAAATAGTTCCTTCTCCCTTCTACAAAAGCACTTCACAGAACTAGCTTGTGATTGAGGAATCAGACACTTTTCTAAAACCAAGCAAGAATGGAATTACAGCTAATCACATTAGCTTATAACATTTTTCCCCTCTAAAAGCAGGATTAAAGGCAGAGATGGGGAGCTTCCCACATTCCCACACACCAGCTGCATTCTTCCAGACTCAGCTTGCTGAACAGCTAATAGAATTACCATCCACAGACCTAGGATTTACAGGGATTACTCTGGAGAGGTTGCCAAAGGAAGTAACTGGACTGTAATTCCTGGCTTTGCACTACCAGACAGGGATAGAAAGACCTTAAAATGACATTGAGAAGTACCCCAGAGAGAGCCACAGCCTGAAGAAATTGCCATCCAGATTTTGTAAGGGCTGTGGAGACACTTATTTTAAAGTTTATTGATAAGAACAGCAAAATGAACTGAAAGCCCAGGTCTGGAGATGTGATTAATGAGAGGAGTGACAAGGTAAGGGAGAGGGAATTGCCCTCCAAGACTCATGCTGATGTACATTTGTATGAAGAGATCAGTGTATGTTTTAATGCCTTATCAATTCCTGCATTACGGTTGAGAGCACGTATGGCTAAGTTCTAACCTTCAAATTACTCATGAAAATACCTGAAAAACATTTTTTTTTTGTTCAAAGGGGAAAATGAAGAAGGGGAAAAAATTTTCTATTTACATTATTTTTCATTATTCAAAGTGAAAGTCACTCATACCAAACCAAACATACATAAAACTTTGACCTTTGTCAAGACATAAGCAGCAATAAGCACTGAGGTTAGAATATTATTTTCCATTTCCAAATACCAAAATCTAAAGCCATACTCCACCCTCCATGACACCACAAATACAATTAAGTTTCACAGCTTCTTGCCCTCTCCTCCCCAGACAGGCAGCAGAGATAATGAATCAAGAAAAAAGTCCACAACCAACAATAAAATAACAAATGCCCTCAAGAGAAAAGGGGATAAGAAAAGAATAATTAAAATTTTTAAAAGTATTAGTGACAGCTGGGGGGGATGGGGGAAGGAGAAGGGGATGTTGCCCAAACCCACCTTTCACTCAAACTGTCTCAAAACCTAACAAAACCCATGGGTTCACACGGTGACCTGCCACATCTGGAAAACACAGGGATCTCTGATGAACAGTAAGGTAACTTATTTTGTCTCTTCACAAGACTTCTGCACAAAATGGAGGACTGCTCAAGTTATAAGAGCTGGAGATGTGTCCTCAGTCCCACCTCCAATGTAAAACTCCACCAAGGACCAGATTGTTAGTTATGACTGACAGATATTTTACAGCATTACAAACATGCACTACGCATCATCTGTTTCTGAGGAGGTCTCTAACACATACCTAAAGATAGAAAAATCATACTTGGCCTGAATGAATCAATGTTGGCAGGAAAAAAAAAAAAAGTGAACTGCTGCAGAACTTGGCTGGAGCTGGACCCTTTTTGCTCCTTGCAGGGAGTTTGGAAAGCAGAAATTATCATACCAGGACACAAAGGACAGAGAAATAAATCAAGGAAATCCAGAAGGAATCACAGTAGGGTGCAGAGAGGAGGAAAGAACTCACCTCTTGTCTGTACCTTTATGCAATGGTGTAGATACACAGACAGGGCAGCACAAAAGGCACTTAGATATGGGACCAGCAGATGAATAAAAGAAATTAACTGCAAAGACTTTGGAAACAGAGCTATGCCCATAAAGGGACGATCTCACAGACCTCCAGTGCCAGTCCAAGGACATTTTGCCGCAGGATTTCTGGAGCAGTGATATGCAGGACATCAGATGCAATCAAAGCCCAGTGTATTTCTCCCCTTACTGTAGCAGAATACCACCATTCAAAACACAAAGGCAATGGCACATGGTCTTCTACTCTGCCGCTGACCCTTTCTCCCTGAAATCTCCATGAAAGGAGGCAAAGCTGGCTTTCTCAAATCAGTTTCATTGTCATTATGCTAGCCTGCAAAAGAGCCTGAACAACATCAAAACAATCAGTCAAGATCACCCTAGAGTAGCACTTCAGAAAGAAGAAAGAGGGAGGGGAAAAGAAAAATTATTTTTTAAAAAATGGTTATTCACCTTTAAGCCACAGTAACCACCTGGACCTCAGACCTGCTTTCATAAGAGGGAAAAGTGCAGAGCCTACAGGCCTGACATCTTTCACGGAGTTGAAAACAAGCTGGCATTATGACAAGTGACAGAGATGGACAGACAGATCTCCCCACACCAGAGGAGGGAGAGGCTGACATGATCTTGGGGGACCAGCCCATTCATCTCCTGCTTGTCTTGGACATGGTGCATTTAGGTCTCCATTTGGGCCACACTAGATTTTCAGTTCTATCAAGCCAGCGGTTCTCTGCAGACACAGCACTGCCCATACCCCTCTACCTCAAGCAGCTCTAGACTCCCCCAGCAGATTCTCTCTCCCTTAAGATTGACTGTGTTGTACACAGATCCCAAACAATGAGTGAAGGTCTCTATTTGCCACTCTGCTTCATGCCAGAAAGTTGACTGCTGGCCACAACCCCCTAAAACCTCTTCCTAATTTGAGTTTCTTTCTTAAATCAGCGTGATTGCGAAGTTATGTACAGGGTCCATATTTTGCAATCCTCAATTATGCATTGACCACATACCCTCCTGCACTATCTACTGCACTTGCTAATGTTGACTGCCTCAGCTTGGTGTTATTTTTGTCTTTCTCCCACACATACTCCAGCAATTAAACCATGCTGTGATCAAGAACCACAGACATCCCCTTGGCTGGCTTTAGCCCAGCACCGCTTCCGCCGACAAAATACTGTGTGCAGTATTTATTTGGAGAATGTTAAATTCTTCAGACAAACACTTGCCTAACATACAGTATTGGGAGGAGGAATCACACCTGCCTCCAGCCATTTGAATGAGCTTCACCTACTGAACAGCTCATGCAGCATCAACCATTTAGCAACCATGACACTTGCCACCCCAAGTACAGCTGGCAGTGTCTGCTAGACAGCAAGTGTGCTGCTGGATGAGGGAAAGAGCAGTGAAGAAGCAAAAAGGCTTCAATAGACCTGCCATCTCCTACTTTCTGGACCCTCTGTAATACCATGCAGTAAAACTTCCAACCCATGTCAGTTGGATTTGAGGGGCAGAGTGGCTCAGCACAAGCTGGGAGTTCTCTCACCAGCTCCACTCCCTGTTTAGCACCCTGAGCACTTGAAACTGTGACTTACTCCACCTGACCTCTGATCAGGAAGTCACTCTGGCTCATATGTGTATTACAGCTGGACATGCAAAACATACCCTACCAAGTAAATGCAACTGGCCAAATAGGAATCAATTCTTGGAAGTCACCTTTCTCTTTCTTTTTAACAAAAAGGAAGAAAAAAATCATTAGAGATAACAAAAGGCACAGTAAATATGAAGGTGCTGCTGTCCAGTAGGACCTCTTGCATTTTAGCAAGTTCAATCAGAACAGAAATTCAAGGGGAAGTGGATAAAGATTCAGGTTAGATGTAATTCAGGATCTTCTATCTTCTCTGCAAATTCTGCTCCAACACAGACATAGCACCTACTCCAGCCCCATGTCACAGCAAAGCAGCTATGTCTGCTCTGCCTAAATTA
>PYHW01010552.1:1203142-1251998 GCA_013186435.1 Turdus rufiventris
CGCACCGGACTATAAGGCGCACTTCCGGGTTTGGGGAAAAATTTTAGTCAAAAGGGTGCGCCTTATAGTCGTGAAATTACTGTATCTCCCTGCACTCATTATCAGCCCTCCCCCACTCTTAAGTCTTATGTGGGATTCAACTCACAAAGCTGACTTAACCCATCCAAAAACCCACAAACCATATTTCTTTCTCAAGTGGCACACAGATCCCAACACAGGAATGACCTGTGCTTTGCATCACTGCTTCCTTTCAAGGTCAAACTGAGCATGTTTCATTTGATCACATTCACAGGCTCAAAGCAGTTCACCCTGAGGGGCATAGCCCTGTCAGTTTACTTTATTCCATGATAATAACTGTGCCAAGCCATTCCCACTTACACCTATCCCAAATGATGCAGCTGCAACAGAGGGAAATGAACAAAGCTGGAGTGTTTGCAGGGAACATCTGCTGGCTGCCGCCTGTGCCAAGGCAGAAGGGCCCAAAGGAAGGCAACCTGGAAGGCTTAGTCATGCTCTGGTGTTAGAAGCTAGGACCATGCTCAAGCAAGCCTTTCAGAAACATGAGACAGCACTAGTTTCTGAGGGGCTAACAATATGAGACAGCTTCAAGGGATGAATTTCATATTTGTCCCATTAGGAATCACATTTGTGTAACTTAGATAGTATTAAAAATACCTGAGCATGATTTACATTTTTTATCCTCTTTCTACTTTTCTCCTTTTACTCCTTTAAGTTCTAAGAAATCAGAGACCACATAGGAAAAGCCAAATACACAACAGCAGGAAAAATAACTGTCTCATCAAAACAGAGAACCTAGAACTTGAGATTAATTCTCCACATTCATATCAAATCTCTTGCCAAAACTTTTCCTCACTGCTGCATTTTTTTCACTTGGAAGAACCAGTACATTTACACATTACATTTTTCTCCAAGGTTATTCTGAAATTATTACTTGCAATGCACTTGGCAGATAAGAGGCATTACATAAACATTAGATGCTATAGCATAAGGTCTTACACAAGAAAAGGGATTTCTGAAGCTCTAAAAATTATCATGAGGTTTCTGTAGGCTGTTTTATATGAACCCAGGCTTAAACAAGAGTCAAGCAATATACATTAAAGTTAGCATTATAATATGCATAGAAGAATAATTCATACAGAGGAAGACTATTCAGTTGTCAGCTACGTGTATGTCACTTGAGTTTATAGTTCTTTCATCAGGTCCTACTCAGACTTAAATTCTGAACTACAAAAAGAATAAAAGAAAATATTTTCATCTAGACAAAGAATTGCAAACATTTTTAGAAGAGTTTAAAAAGGGAAGTAATTCATTATTTCTGTGTACATAACCTGACAACCAAACAGAACAAGATAAAAAAAAGGTACTCCTTTTCCCACGAGTCTCATCCTCCTGAAATTTGTACCAAACAGAACACACACAAGAAATGTGTTTACCAATGGGGTATGAGTCATGCTCCCAGGTGAGGGTTAGAAAGACTATCACTTCCAATTCACAGGAGCAGGACTGTGGTGTTGTTATCTTCTATTAATAAGAAGCAATGGGATTAGAGTAAACAATCAGTAGCCGCAAGCCCTATGCTATCCTCCAACATCAAAATATTCAGCTCAGGAGAAGCATTTTCTGTGTTTTGCCTTACCTCAGCTCACAGATGTGTTAAGCTTTCACCTGCTTCATAACATTATTAAAATGTTTAGCATTTGAATAAGTAGTTTGGTCTAGAAGGAACACGAAAGGTAGAAGAATATTTCTGTGTAATCTTAACTCAGCAAATGATCACTTTTGATCACTTAGAAATGCTGGGAAATATTTTATTAAAAACCTCCAGTTAATTCTCACATACATTCATTTGCTATGAGCTAAGTAACATAGCATGAGAAAACATGATGCAATATCATCAGCCTTACAAAAAATCCAGTACTCTGAGAAGGGAAAAAAAAAAATCCATAAACTGCCCCCCTCTTCATTTTAAACTGTAACAACTTGCCACTGTAATAATGCTGTACAAGGGCACAGTCATCATACTTCACCTACAACTCTGCATTCATTATGGGTCAGTAGCCACCAACACCACAGAGAAAATGCAATTTCTACAGCAGGTCTGCAGAGCAGAGAAACCACAGTATCTCTGAAATGTAACATTATGGAAAAACAGCCTGGACTTTGTCTCATCAAACAAAAGGCACTGCTGGGATAATAAATTGACATTTTAAGCCAAGAAGCACACATACCAGTAAAGTCAAGTTTCTGGAAACCTATTATAACTCAGAACTGCAAAGGTATCTGAAGCATCATTTAGAATTTTTCAAAAAATAAATTAAAAAGGCAGGCAAAATTGTCTTTTGCATGAGGACACAGGCAACATACATACAATTGAATCTTACCCCTGTCCCTTAAGTGTATTTGATAGTACCTTTTGAAGTTCTCCAAAGAGATGACAGAAAGACAAGAGTGAAGAGAAGAACACACGTGACACAAAAGCAAGCAGCTATGGTCCCATCCCCAGGATTCATTGAGTTTAGAAAAGTAAGACTGTAAGAATATACATTCAAAATGGATGGAAAATTACTAAGCTTGTTTTTCTACCACAAAATGCTACTCAGTTGCAGTTTCTCTGCAACTCCACCAGCATGAGCAGCAGGCTAGCTCTTTGTCATTTGCAAATTTAGCATTTATTTTATCGTGCCATATGTAGTCAAGGGAATTCAACCAGGAGAGGAAGGCTGTTCTCCCCCCGTTCATCCTCTGCCTTCACAGAGGGAAGAAGATAAAGCAAAATAGGAAAAGGTGAAAAATAATGTTCTGGGTAGAGTTTAGATGCAGGGAACATCATCTGGATCATTTCACATTACATACTCTCTGCTACTGCCTTCACTTGGCCAGTTACTTTCAGAGTGGAACACTGGGGCTGCTTATCAGCAGTGCTGCAGGGAAGAGGTCACAACATACTGAAAACAGCTCAGGAAGAGACCAGAGAAGAAACTTCCCTCCCAGTATCAGGGCAATCCAAGCAGAAGCTCAAAAAACAAGCTCCTGGGTCAGACAGGGAAAGCCCTAGAGGAGATCCCAGTGGCCTTGGGAGTGCAGCTGCTTGCAGAAGAGAGAGAGGGCGATGGGTAAATAAAGTGTGAGGCAGGATCCCTCCCACCCTCCCTTATTCAAATAAATCACTTAACTTTTCAGAGAGTATAAATCTTCTTACTCCTCTGGATTAAAGGCAGACTTAAAAGAAGGTTTGTTAACAGACTACCCTCTCCCAGGGTCATTCCTGATGCACGCCAGCTAACCACATGCAGAAAACTACATTAAGGATGTCCTTGATTAAAAATGAAAAGTTTATTTCTAAATAAATTGATACCTTTAAAGACAATTAAAAAGCTGACTGGATGTGGGATACAATTTTAATTTTGCTTCTATGGAGCTTGATGAACATTAGACAAATGTCTGTGGTATAAGAATATCTCTTTGAAACATGGCCTTTTGCCATCCTGTAGGAGGTGAAATGAAATACAAGGTCTCAAGGCTCCTGTGCAAGGAAGAAACAGCAGGACATTAATTTCAGAAGACAACTTTTAGGCTTCTTACTAACTAAGGAGAGCCAAGTCCCTATGAGATTCCCACTAAAATATCAGAAAGCAATGGCATTTTATCCCAGCACCAAGTATGTTTCTGAAGATTTCATTTGCCTTCCTACATGTTTTTCGTAAAGATCACACCATTAAAAGAGGGAAAGTTAATAATAAAAAATAAAGGCTAGTTTACATTTCACTGCATAATATCACAGAGCTAACTCGGTAATTTTGAAAATAAGTTGAAATATGACATGAACAAGCAATGTTACAAAAATACCCATTACAAAAAATGTTCAGTACAAGAGGAGGAAGAAAGTGGAGTGGAAGAGAAATGCTTGTTCCAGGGGAATAAGTCAGATGAACAGGCCCATGCCGCACAGATGCTAGGGAAAAGAAATAGTCAACAGGGTGAGTTACTGTGTCAATACATTGTTTAGCAAGAAATACTGATCCTCAGGAATCAAAGTAACAAGAGGAATCCCCTGAAAAAAAAGCATATTTTGTATCAAGATACTAACTGTTTCAATCTGGTGTGGGAACCAGGTCTAACCCCAAAATGCCTTCTCCAGATTAGATGAAACACCAACACGATGACATCAAGGAACTCCAGTATCATCTGTAAACTGACATGTTTTACAACTAAAGAACATGAACACTACAAATGCTTCCCTGAAAGTCAGCCCCCAGGTGACCTATTCTCTGAGCCAGAATTTTTTCCTAAAGACAGAGAGACAGATGCTGGTGCTGGGTGTGGAGCATAAATCCACTGACTCAAGCCCTGCTGTGCAATGGCTCACAACATCAGGGCAGACACAGCACAGGTGAAGCGCACTCCCCTTACACCTTCTGGGCCAAATCCCCACCTTCTGAATCTACAACAAACGTCTCATTAGCTTCAGGCAGTAAAATATGCCTGTGTCCATAGGCATCCCAAACAACAAAACACTGAAATCACTTTTGCTGATTAGCTAAATCACGAAAACACAGAAAATGCAATAGCTCAGGAAAGCTGCCCCTTGGCACATTGCAGGTATGGTATGTCTCCTCTCATGTCTTTATAGCAAAGCAAACTAGCAAAATGTGAGCTAAATAGCTAACCTTTGTGTTAAATCACAAGCTGCTTGTGAGGACACCAAACTTCCTCCTAGCATTCTTGTAAGTGCTCACTTGTATTGTAACAAAAGGCAAACATTGTTCTGGTAGTTCCCTTAATACAGACACTAACAAAATGCTAAATAATAGCATTTAATCCCTGCATTCCCTAAGCCAACACATTTCAGAATGTGTATAATAGTAATTCCATCTTCCTGGTACTTTTCCCATTTCTTTTCTCTATGTAACTCAAACCTGTTTCAAAAGAAAAACATAGTTTCAACCCATATCTCCCAGCCAGTCTTGCAATTATTTCCAGAAAGCCTGGTAATAGCTCCATGTAAGTAAAACAAGCAAACAAAAAAAAGTTCATATTTAGCAAAATCTGAGTTTGTCCATATTTTCTTCTATTTCTTTATTCTTCAATGCTTTGCCTGTTTGGAAAACAATGCGATTTTGGTGACACTGCTTTCCTCTCAGCTTCTCTGCAGCAAGCATTTTGAGATCTTCTGGTTACAATGAACTCCAATTTGGTAACATCGGGAAGAGGATACTTTCGGGAAGAGGATAGTAACACACTCACTAGTTCTCTCTAACGAGTACCACCTTTCCCTTAGATCTGCTCCACCAGCACTAGAGCCAGTAACTGCAAGGGAAGGGGATGAGACAAAAAACCAAAACCAACCAAACAAAAACAAGCAAACAAACAAACAAAAAACAAAAAAGCCACCAGAGACAAAGCAAAGAGGCAACTTCTTTTCACATGGATAACAACAGGAACTGAAAAAGTTAGTGACATTTTTATATCTCCCAATTAACCAAGCTGCTCAAAGCCCAAGCAGGAAGAGCAACAAGTGTACGAAAACAATCCTGGTATGTTCTGCTTTCATGACCACCAGAGCCATTTACTTTATCTCCAAACACTTTCTCTCATCAGGCTTCATCAGCAGGGTCAAAGAAACCTTCACTTTCCAACACCCCCATTTTTCACCCCAGCAGTCTCAGGTGAAGCTCATGGGATGCACACACCTGGGAGCCAGAGAACCTCCTTTCCACTTTGTCACCAACTTGCAATTACAGTTACCTGCTGAAAGCCACAGAACTTCACCTAACTGAAAATAGCAGCATGTACAGTAATTTCATGATTACAAGCCGCACCTGATTGCAAGCCGCACGTCTGGGTGTCAGAAACTTTTCATTCTTTGTCCATATATAAGCCACACTTTCGTTTGCAGTGAGGATCTGTGTGCAACTTTCACAAAGTTGCCAATTAGTAACAGTATCGCAGGATCACAGGGTTTACTGGCTCGGCTCGGGGCCGTGCGGGCTTGGCTTGATGCTGCCCCGCCACCGGGGCCGGGTGGGCTCTGGCTCAGCCCCGCTGTCCTGCTGTCTTGGGGCCAGGCGGGCTCTGGCGCAGCCTGCACTGCCCTGGCGCCACTTGGCAGGGGCGGCCACCAGGCTTGCCGCTTGCACCGCTGCCACCGGGCTCGCCCCAGCCCAGCACTGCCCTGCGGTGCCAGCGGGAGCCCACTCCACCCACCACCCAACAGAGTAACCGATTTGTAACAATCGCACGATCGCGGGTTTTACTGGCAGGTGCTCAATTCTCAAGCTTGGCTCTGCCCACGGCTCACACTTCCTGGTTGGGAAATTTCCGAAATTTGTTCATATATTGGCTGCTCCTGAGTGTAAGCTGCACTTCCAGGTTGGGACCAAAACTTTAGTCAAAAGGGTGCAGTTTATAATCGTGAAATTACTGTACTTATTTTGGTAAGGAAGTGCTTTTTAAGGGACTATTATAGTGGCAGAACAATTAGAGCTTACTTTTAAATATTTAAACTTACAGTTCATGGGGAATTTGCTCAGTAACTTATTCAATTCTTTATTAATCTGAGAGGAACAATCTAATTTAAAATTCTTTAAATCTTCCATTAAAATCTCTCTTTAAATCTCCCATTTCAGCATCCCCAACGATGTAACAACCTTTTAAAGAAAGCTAGTGATTGCTCATTAACAACGTAAAGCCTTCACTCTTTTTTTGGGGGGGAATTCATATATGTCTGAAGAGACTATACAAAACCGCTTGTAGTCTGGAAGGGCTAATTTAGCAACTTCAGTAATCTCTGAGCTGGTAGCAACATGGATGGCCAGACATCCAGACTTAGAAGCAGTAACAGAAAGAAACCAAATACTGAATCCCGCACCCAGAATCCTCAAGGAAAACATGTGCCTACCGATAAAGGCATCAAGTGCAAGGACATGCCTTGCCTCTGCAGCTACTCCCACTGCCAGCTGGATGCATCCAAAGGAACACTGCCTTTCGTCTGGCTGGCAAGGCTACAACCAGGTCCTGATCAACACCCTCTAAAGCAAATACCATTACATGAGTGAGTCAGGGCAACAAACCCTTTGGAAAGCCCAGTTTGGGGGCTGGTCAATTAATTTTATTTTTTCTTTCAGCTTGGAGCTCGTGGTCGTCAAGCGTCTCCCCAAACTGTGAAGGACTTTGAGAGATATGTGACCAGTCACCACCAGCGAGCACAAGGAAAGGTCTTCCAAACCCCACACATTGCCCATTCCTGGGCAGCGCGAAGTATTTACACACGCACAAACCAAACTGGGTTGCCTGCCAAAAGCCGTTTTATTCCAGGGTCAAGGACCGAGACTGCTGTTCACCGGCGGGTACCCCATCCTTGGCCCCTGCGCCCCCGGAGCTGTCCCTACTATGGGTAGGGGAGCCCGATCCGGGTACCGGCCACTCCCGCGGGGACTTTCAAGGGCAGCTGACCGCCTGCATCCTCGGGCTCCGAGGAAGGAGCCACCCAGCTGCAGAGCTACGGCCAGCGGCAGACACACGGCTCGGGGGATGCCCTCCCGTCCCCCGGCATCTCTCCCCCGCCGCTCCCGCTGCCCGCGGCGCCGCGCAGGCCCGGGGCTGCGCTCTCCGGCTCCGGCAGCGCCGGCACCGGCCGGGGGCTCCCTCGGTATCGCCGCCGCTCGGGAGCGCGGGCAGCGGGCTCGGCCGCGCTCCACCTGCTCGCCGCGGCGTACTCACTCCGCGTAGCCCGTGGTCCAGGGCAGGCGCCGGGTATCCTTGCTGAGGATGAGGATGGGGCGGGCGATGTGGTCGGCGGAGCACTCCACCTCGTCCGGGGACAGTCCCAGGAACTCGGGTCTCCCGTAGGGGAAGCGGAGGGGCAAGTCCGCGCCGCTGCCGTGGTCGGCGCCCGCGCTGCCAGCCATGATGCCGCCCATGAAATTGGCCACGGCGGACTTCACCCGCGTGAGCATAGTACCCCCGCCGGCGGCGGCGGCAGCGCCGGGGCCGCCGCGCAGGGCGGGGAGCGGGGCGCGCCGGCGGGCAGCGCAGCGGAGCGGAGGCGGCTCCGGCAGCCCCCGCCGCGCTCCCGCAGTGGGGGCGCCGGGCCGCGCGGAGCCGGGCGAGAGGACGGCGGGCTCAGGGGCAGCCGCGGGGCCGAGGCCTCATTGCAGGTTTCCCCCTCCCGGCGCGGCGCTGGGTGAACTCAGCCCGGCGGCAGCGGCTGCTGAGTCATGTGATAGCGCGGCTGGATTCGCCCGGGCGCTTCCTGCTCCTCCTGCGGCACCGGCGGGCTCCTGGCACACGCCGGGCACGGGCGGCCGCGCCCCCGCCCGCCCACCCGCGCTGGGGGCGGNCGGGCGGGGCCTGGCCCGGCGGGGCCGCCCCGGCTGCCCGCAGCGATGGGCTGCCCGGGAGGCAGTGCCCTCGCAGTCGCTCGGGGCTGCATTACCGGGGCTGGAGATCATCGCCCGCACCGCGCTGCCCCTGCTGCCCCTGGGCTGAGCCAGCGCCGTCCCAGCCCCGGCAGAGTCCGCTGATTAACTTGCCTTCTCCTGCTCAAACACGCCAAGGATCTTTTCCCCAGGAAGCCATTTGTTAGAAAAAAGAAGCTGGGGCAGTGGCCGACGGGGAGCCGTGCTGCCGTGGGTTCCCCGTGCCTGCCGGGGACATGCTCATCCGCCGGTCAGCGGTGACGGGCGGGCAGCCCCCGGCTCCTCCGCGCATCTTTGGGATGCTCAAAGCAAAAGTGAAGGGACCAAATGGAGCCCTCATGGAGCAAAAGTGAAAGGACGGGGCCAAAAAAACCCTCAAATTTGCGGACATAGATGTTTTAACCCCTTCTTCTCTTGTTGTGTAATTTTGACCGTGTCATAGTCTTTCAAGATTAAAAAAAAAAAAAAGAGAGGTGTCCTCCATGTGGTGGTCATCCAAATGTGTGGAAGGGTTGCAGATTTGGGTGTGTCATTTAAAGAAAATGTAGGAATGGAGCAGGAGCATATAGCAAGTCTGAGCTCTGAAGCAAGGCTTTGTCTGTGCCCCGTGGTTCTGCAGCCCTCCTGAGAGCTGTAAGTCTCACTGAAAGGCAGTGAACTGCGAAATGGAGCAGGCAGGTACGGCAAACCTGAGAGTAATGTGAAACTGGAACCTAGCAGGAGAAAGCTGGTTGGTAATCATACACGGCATACATACGGTGGGGGTGACTGGCCTTTGTCTTGCTGGCTCACACTAGAAACCAGCTGGCATGAAACTGAACACACTAGAAACCAGCTGGCATGAAACTGAACACACGGTTACAGAGGCTTGAAGAATGAGTCCTGTGAGCTTGTTCAGTTTCTGATTGCTAAATGACATCCTGAGTTCAAACAATGCCTGTGTTTGCTCCAGACATACGTTTGCTCCTGTGTTTACATACAGACAGAAGAAATCTAAAAACTGTTGTGACACTCACCAGTTTTTATGATAAAGCTGTCTACAAACAAAGTCTAGAGAGCCAAAAGTATATTAGAGAACAGGGAGGCTAAGAGCATGTTAAGTGCCTTCTAAAGTAGAAATGGAAATATATCTGTCGGAAACATGTATCTACTCCAAATTAAGCATTATAGATACACTTCCTTTAGGACAGGGTGTTTATTTTTCCTATCTCTGGTTTAGTCATTTCCAGGATGGATATTGTAAGTGTTTTGAGGAACAGTAAACCTCTCTTAGTGTATTCCCAGTTTCTTCCTCCCAAGATGATCTCTTTTTACTATCTTTTGTCTGCTGGAGGGCCTCTCTTTTTTCATCTAACAGGTACTCCAGCACTCTTTTCTCTCACTAATGCTTATAGGACCTGCCACCCAGAGAAGACAGGAGTGAAGAGGGACATGAGCAGAAGTTGACCTGTATCCCTGTATCCGTCACAGGTTATGAATTGTATTTTTGGAGAAGCTGTGCCCACATACTAGACTTTGCAGTTTATTGGGCACTGCCAACATATTAGACTTTGTAGTTTAAAGACATTGAAAAATACCATTGACTAAAACTCAAACAGAGAGAATGCAGTGTTTATTCTCCAGCCCCATACTGCAGTCACTATTCCACACAAAACATGAGAAAGAAATGTGAAGTAATATATTAGAGTTTAAATTATTATCTCTGCTAGATGACAAGGAAAAGCCCAGATGAGACATATGGGGACTCAGCTTAGCAACTCACCACTCAAAACAGATCTTTGCACTGTTTGAAATTCTGTGGATGCTTACCTCTGGTACAACAATGCTGTAAGGATACAACAGTACAACAGGAAGGATATGGCCTCTTCATACTGAAAAGTACAGAGATGCCTTAATTTCAGTTCTCTGGGAAAGAGGATCATGTTCACTTTTGAGTCAGAAGTGAAGCCTCACTTCTCAAAGGAAGTAATGATCAGTCCCTGCAGTGCTCAGCAGGTTCCCTATATCTCCTAGCCTGTGGTCCACCTGCTCAAGGCAGACATTTTTCTTGGTGGCAGGTAGACCTTTAATGGTTTGGATATTGAGTTCCAATAAAATTTTGAGGCTGAATTCTCTATGCAAATGTTTGAAAATTGACTTTCTGTCATTCTGCAATCCCATGAAAATGCAAAGGAAAGATGACAGTTTGGAGGATTTTTTTTAAATGTTAACTTATTTGTGACATTGGAGTAAATCTGCTTTCCTCTCCGAATGGGTAACCATGCCAGGGAGTGAAGCTGCGTGTGGGCCAGAAACAGATTCATTTGAGCTGTTTGAAGCATCTGAACTATGCCACCTTGCCATGCATCATATTCAGCATTAACAAATTCAATAATTTTAATCATAATGAAAACAGAATTACTTACACAATGAACACTGTAAACTTTCAGGCATAAAATAATTCTGATTGGAGATGAGTTCTGAAGATCATGTCTTCCAGCTCCTTTTCAACACAGGGCCAACTTTAAAATTATGTTGTATTCTCCAGAAACTTGTCCAGTCAAGTTTTCAATATTTCCAAGGATAGATTTTTCAAGGATGGAGATACCACAGCCTCTCTAGGCACCAGTTCCAATATTCAACCACCCATTCACTTTTTTTCCCCTGCCACGTCTTTGGGATTTATGTTGTTGCAGTTTTTGTCTTGTGCCTCTTATCACCCTTCAGCTTTGAGAATACCTCTGAGATTCTTTCCTCTCTGTACCCTCTTATTGGGTAGTTGAAGGCAGAAGTAAGGTTTCTTCACCTTAGACTTGCCTTCTAAAAGCTGAACAAAACCATTTATCTCAGCATCTTCTTCCAGAATCTTGGTGGCCCACTGCTGTACTCCTCCAGTAGGTCAGCTGGGGAGCTCCAAACTGGACACAATACTATCAGAAGGGCCATTCAGAGGGGTGTGATCACTTCCCATGACTATTGCTAATACACCTCAATATGTGTTTAACCTAGATCACTACAAAGGCACATTGGTGACTGATACTCACTTTATTGCCTGCCAGGATCCTCCAGAATCCTCCACCTGCAAAGGTGCCTTCTTGACTGTCAGCCCTCTGCATAGGTTTTTCCCCATCCCAGTTGCAGAATTTTGCACATGTTCTTGGTGAGCTCCAGCAAGTTACTGTCAGCTCATTTCTCCAGGCTGCTGAGATCCCTCTGAGTTGTAGTCCTGCCCTCCAGCTATCAACTTAATCCACACAACCAGGAGGAAAGGAGACAAATACAGTTAGAAAAAATTCTTAGGGCTATCATAACATCTCTGTAGGTATTATTTTTATATTATTTTTATATAGAACCATAGAATATCTCAAATTGGAATGGACCCATAAGGATCATGGAGTCCAACCCCTGCTCCTTGCAGTACTACCTAAAGCTAAACCATGTAGCTAAGACTGTTGTCCCAATGTTCCTTGACTTCTGACAGGCTTGATGCCATGACCAGTTCCCTGGAGAACCTGTTGCAGTGACCAGACACACTCTCAGTGAGAACTTTTCCCAATGTCCAGTCTGACCTTAGCTTGATAC
Source organism: Turdus rufiventris (assembly GCA_013186435.1). Taxonomy (NCBI): domain Eukaryota; kingdom Metazoa; phylum Chordata; class Aves; order Passeriformes; family Turdidae; genus Turdus; species Turdus rufiventris. Next base: position 1,215,142 of record PYHW01010552.1, read on the forward strand.
AGCTTAATTCCATTTCCTTGTGCTTATTTTTGCCTTTTTAGCTTTTTTTTTTTTTTTTTTTTTTTTTTTGAGAACTATAAGAAAATTCACTTCAAATAAGGAAAAACTTGTCTGTAAAGATTCTGGTTCTAGCTTGTGAGTACTTGAGCAGAAAGTATGATATGTGGAGTAGCTGGAAGTGTATCCAGTGAAAGTGCATTGACTTGATGTGTTTAAAATTTTTCTGATAATAAAAGATATTTCTGGTGCAGGCTCTTTTTTGTTTCTTTAGCATAATATGGCAATGCTTGGGGCTCTGCCTCATAGGAATGTGGAATTTATTTCAACAGTGTAACTCTCACTAGCTTGTACCTTGTTTGTACCTTATGTTGCTTGCTTCCTATGCTTTTCTTGCTCTGAATAAAGGCAATAAAAGCTCCCAAAAACTGGTGAGAAAAGAAGTAGGTCTGATGTGAGGTGAATGCACTGTTTCTGCAGGTTTGAACTTCTGGCTCATGTTATCACAGATGTATTCAATATCCACAGGTGTGAACTGAGCTGCTGAACAAATTCAGAGTGCACACCAGAATAGGTGCCTGACATTATGAGATGAAGCTGTATATGCAGGGAAAATAAAACTTTGATAGAAGAATTTGTTGCACTTCTCTGTTAATTCCTCATATAAAAACCACTGAAAGCCTTATTTTTACATATGATTCTACTCAGGAAGATTACCACGTCATGTGGTGATCAATGAAGTTATTCTTACCTTTTCAAAAGGACTGTGCAACCTTTAATTAGCACGAGGAAGCTCTTTATCTCTAGAGAAAGGCCCTTCAGAAGCACAGTGCCTGAAGCATCACGGTGATGTGGAGGACAAAATGCCTCTTATTAAGACATCAATCCTACTTCCCGCAATACCCGATCTCTGCCTGCCTGCAGCAACCCCCAGCATCTCTAGGCTTATCAGAGCTGATGAGATGGAAGCTGTTGGTGTTCTTGCCAATTTGTATGCAGAAGCAACAATTAAACTTAAAAATAAATAAATGTTATCAATACTTGAAGTGATATATTTCCCCTGCTATCCCTGATATTGACTGCACCATCCTCTAACCAATATTAATTTCGTACATGGAGTTCCTTTTGAGAGACTTCTGCAACTGACGCTCAGAGAAAGCATCTCCATCAGAACATGGTTGGTGTGGTGTTCCCAATGCTTTGTGGTCCAATCCAGTACCCCACAGAGCATGAATTGGGTAGTCCAAATGAAAGCTTCTATCCAAAGATTTGAAATCCACAAAATGTTATCACAAGCCCTTGTATATGAAATTTAGGGTAAAATGTTCTTTTTCTACTTCCATTCTAACCACAATGTGACCAAAACCCAGAAGTATTTGTGCTTTGTCAGGCTTCAGAGACTATAGCTGGATTTAGCTTTCATGGCCTGGTGCTGTTGATCTGCAGGTTGTCCTCTAAATATTGCATGCATCCGAGACCAGCTGAAGCACTGTGTGGGTTGGGGACATGGGAAGGGCGAGCAAATATACAAAATGTTTTAGACTAGTGTGAAACTACTTAGAGACGTGGGTTTGGTGCTAGTATGCAACATGGACACATCAGGAGACCTGGAATGGCAGGCAGGAGCAGGAGCTGGAGCTGGAAGTTGTCTGCCCCACTCCTATCTCCACACATATGGAGAATTAGAATTACCTTTGTTCTTGGACATGCTGAATGCCTAAACCTCTGTATTTTTAGGGATTCAAAAACTAGAAATTCTCTCATCAGCAGGACTTAACTGAGAAAGTATTTTCAGAGCACAACTGTTGTACCGAATCAGGATGGTTTTAACAAAGCAGGGGCTCGGGTTCTGTTGTCCCATTTCCCAATGGAGCCTCCCCCTCCTGCTTTTGCAGACTCATTCTTTCTGCACCTTCCCAGAAATATTTAATAGGCAGTACAAAGAGAAGGTCTGTTGCAGCCCTGTCTTTACTCAAAAATATGCTGTCCAGCTGAATGGGGCAAGTATTCATGCCAGAAAAGCGGGCTCATATCCCTTCTCACAGTGGAGGACTAACAAATGCAACATTATGAGCTGCATGAAAGCAGCCTTCATTTACATACCTAGGTATAAAAAAGACTCTGAGGAGGGATCTTAATTGACTAGCAGTCACAGCAAAAGATGTCACAAAATCACAACACTTCTTGTAATCTATATAAATATAAATAAATACTTCAACATAAGCCTGCAAGTATCACATTTGCCAAAGGCTAAGAATGACTTTTTCTATAAGAATCTATATGCAAATATCCTGAAAATAATTTTCTAATTTCACAATAAGCATCATCATTATGATTTTGCTTCTACAGTCTCTTCTTGCTTTCCATTATCTGTTCCTTTTGAATGCCTGTAGCTAAATCTGCTAATAATGGGATGGAATAGGGATTAGTTTGTTTATGTGCTTCTGTTGGCAGCTTTTCATAGGGGAGGTGGAGCAAGATGATTATGTCCTCTCTAGGGTTCCTTTTCCCTGACTCTTGTGAAAGAACATCTTGCCCTGATGATGCGAGATGCTTCAAAATGTCACCAGGGGCAAAAGTTTTGCTGACAGACTCGGCAAAAAAAACTTGAAAGTAATCAAATAGATTTCAATGCAGAAACAATAAGAAAATAAGCAGGTAAAAGGATATGTAAATGTTTGTAGGGGTGGGGGACAGTACTAAAAGCTTAAATGAATACAGGCACATATGTTTCTACTACCTCAACATTTCAGATCGAGTAGGAGCATGTTTTAGAATACAAGACAGTCTTGACTGGTGCCTGGGTTAAACAAGGGTTATACACACAGGGAAGTGATTTGTATGTACCACATGGAGGGGAATTTTTGAGTAACCTGACAGCTGCCTTCACTGCAGACACTCCTTACATGGGGATGTCTCAAGATTAAGCAGGATGGGTGGATGAGGGGCTTCTTGTTTGCTGATGGTGGCTTCAGAGCAGATGGTGAACATGAATAAAGATTGTCTCCCTACATTTGGGCTGTGGTTTCTGCTGCACAAGCTTTCTTGGAGTTCAGACAAGCCAGGCACTGGCTTTCAAATGCATATCAGCTATGGTCTTGTTGGCAGTATGGTCAAGCCTTAACCATTATGCTTAGAGCTAGACAGTGCTTTTTAAAAAATTTTTTAATATTAATTAAATGAACAGTTCTGGGAGAACTTAAAGGTTTGAATATCAGCTTGGACATATCCCAGGTGCCTTATGTGGCACTCATTCTCAGATAATTTTGCCAAGGAAGGAAGTAGAATATTTGAGCAAGTTGTTGAAAATCCAGGGCCCTAGAATTCAGGGTGAGTTTACCAGATGTTATGTTTTCATGTATCACAGTTGCAGTTATAGTGAATGATGGCAGAGAAAGTTAAATAAATTATATTACTTTTGTGTTTAGCTCTTAGATTTCTGCACATCTTCTGTAAGCAGGAATATAGGAACTGTTTTTCCCATTTCTCTTTTGTGTTCTTTCCAGCATTGGTCATGAGGTATCTGTGGCCCTGTGCAGCCAGTCTTATTATCTGCTTTCCCAAAGAGATGACATTCTGATATTCATATACTGTCATTCAGACCAGTACAACTAATATATGGAAACTTGTCAACAGACAACAACAGCAAGGATTTTGAATTTGTTGGCACTTCCAAAAGTTTGATGAAGAGGTAAAAGTGAGTATATAAATATTTACTGAGCTGGGTTCACGTAAAAAAAAAAAGCTCTTCTGGTTTAGCTGTGAAACAAGATGCTATACATTTTATCCATTCTTCTACAGCATCCTTCTTGTATCTGCCTCTTTCTCCACAAAAACTTGTGCCAGTAGTGTGGGACCTAAAGCATTTAAACCTGGACAAGCACAGGTCTCTCTTTCTTCCCTGCTCTTGTTTTATAATTTGAGTGGTCTCTTTTATTAATGCTCATGACAGTTTTATTTAAATTAATTCTTCCTCACCATGTTTTATTTATGGAATGGTTTTAGGACTGATTTGCCTTTCTTTTTTTACTTCTTTTTTAAAAGATTAGAAGCTATGTCTTTTGAAAATCTCACGCAGAGTGAGTTTTTTTTTAAGTAGTTGTAGCAGTAGCAGTAGTAGTAGTAGTAATTGTGATAATAATAATGGAATAATTCTCTTCATGCATCTTCCTAAAGACACAAGAATATAACTTTTACATCTGCATAATTTGAGCTAATTTTGTGGCAAAAACCCAGGATCTAATTCAATACTACAGTGCTGCCAGTCAAGAGACAGACATGGGAGAGCATTAACAATGTGCCAGTAAAGGCCATCCTGAGTATAGCAACACTCAGAAGCTTCATTAGTTGAGAACTGGACCCATTTCAGTTGTGCTGTAGTGCAGCACTCAGGCTAACTTGAAGGATTTTCCAAGACCACAGAAACCAGGCTTCTTCAGATGCTTTCATAAAGAAAAACAAACAAGCACTGAGCACTGAAAATGTTGCACTGGGGGAAGTCAGTTCAGTTCTGGAATGAGCTGATGGGGAAAAAGTTCAAACAGGACTGTCTGAACATCTCTGCTTCCGCGGCCAAGGCAGCCACAGGAAATGTCCTAAGCAAACACAGTGCCACAACAATAGGCAATCTGCACAACCTTCTGCTTACTCCAGCTGACATATCTGAAAATCAAATTAACCTCTGACTTTTATGGGTCATGATCTTTCAACTATTGTGTGTAACAACCTAAGAAACCCAATAGAAAAGATGCTTTTTAACAGCAATAAAGCAAGACTCAACAATCTTCCACCAAATAGCTGACATAGAATAAACATGCTGACCTTTTGTAAAAATAATTATTTTTCAATTGCACATCTGTATCTACAATCTTTTGGTTTTTAATTTTTTTTTTTAAATTTAATTATTTCTATGGAGCTGGAGCCCCTTTTGAGAGTGATACATGCACCTCAAATAATGAAGTAATAAGAGTAAATAATTAGTATGCCCTGACCTAATGCTAGTTGCTGCCAATTGTTTTTCAGCTTAGCCACAGAAAACAGTTCTCACTGTGCTGCAGTCTCATGTTTTCACACTCCTTTACCCTCCACTTGAGTTCTTTCCTAAAGCCCTGCCTGAAACAGGGAGGTGCCAAGGGCTCGCTGCCCATGGCTGGCATAATGCCTCAGCCTCCAAGGATGCAGCGCCGTCATGGTACCCCATGGCTAGTCCAAAACTTGTCACCAGCCTCAGGAAAACTGACTCTGGTCTCCCTGAAGACAAGAGTAAAGTAATTCTGATGCTGCTTGATGCCTTGTTCTGCCCAGCAGAGTGTGGGACTGGCAGTGAACATGATGAGGAAGTTTTGGTGACTGTTCAGCCTGAGTTTAGAAGCTCCAGCCCTCTCAAATCCATCCTGAGTAAAAAAATAGGAGCCATGGTAACATCTGTACTCTTGTCCTTTGTGCCTGTGCTTTGCTATTCTAAACCTAAAATGTATTTCCTCCACAGATTTCATTATATCTCCATTTGCAATTTTACAAAAGTACTTAACTGAACTACAGGAATGTGCAGTTCCATAAAAAGACCCATGATTAAGAAAAATCTGTAAATGTATTGGCTGTATTTATGAATTATTTATTTAACAACAAAGGGTTTATGTTGGTGAGGAGCACTGTGACATACTTCCCTTGACAGTGCTCAAAATAACCCTGCTGGGCAGAGCTCTGTTTCAGCACCAGTTAGGGGGAGATGTGGGCCTGAAAGTCAGGGTGAAGGAGTTTCCAATTGTGATAGCAGGGAGAGAGAGTCTGCAGCTCAAGAACAGACCAAAGAAAAGTGTTGACACCACAAACACAGCCGTGGTGTTCCATTAAATCTGATGGGGCCTGAAATTCAAAGCTGGTTGGAAAGGCTTGTATAACTGCACAGGAAGCATTTAAAATTCTGGTAAGCAGGCATCTCTCTGACCCTGTTGGTGGTTACACTAATGTCACAGGTTTTCAAGGATGAACTTCTTTGAGAGAAGTTCCTCAGGAAAGTTTGATCTCTTAGTGTTTTCATTCAAACCTAGCCATGCCCTGGCTGTAAAAAAACACATTTAAAGACAACAGTGACAACACTGTTAAGTTTCCCATGTTTCCCGGGTTGTTCTCATATGCTCCTCACAAGGGATTTTGTGTCATGGGACTGTAGCTCACACACACAATTATTGTTTTATTCAGTGTCCTAAGGCCATCCAGTGAGAGTCCACACCCAGGTATTTTTTTAACAAGGGACTGAAAGTGGTGTTTGGCACTGCAATATGCTGAGCTTGTCCCTCTCTATCAGTGTGCCAGGGGAATCACCCAAGCAGTGACCATGCCCCAGTATTTTTGTGTGATCCCTCTACCTGGAAGGGCTTATCTCAAGGCAGGGTATCTTCCCTGAGCACAGACTTGCAAATGACCAGAAATCCTCCCAAGAATGGAAACAGAAAACAAGCCTCTGCCTCTCCTGGGAACAAAATGAGATGCTTAAGACATGGTAAAAAGTGGTTTATGGGGGATAGCAGCTACCACACAGGGGAAAATGGTTGAGATTTTAAGATGGGGCAGCAGAAGGTTGAAGTGATAAAGGCAGCCAGCAAGTATTAAGACATTAATTCAGTCATACAGATTATTATCATTTTAGACTATTATCATAATGTCATAATGCCCTTTTTTGTTTCATAGTAAGGTTTCAGCAAAGATTGCAGTTCTTAGTGAAAAAGAAGTTTGGGAACTACTGACTTCATGTATAAAGGGTGATTTGGTTGGTTTTAGTAAATATTAATGATTTAAACAATATTGCCTATAATTTTAGAGTTGTGAAGATCTTGATGTAGGAAATTCACAGCCATTTAAGCCCCCTTAATGCTGTTATTCTGGAAAATAAAACCATAAGGAACTAAATGGTTAGAACTTTTTTCCAACTGCTTCTGAAACTGCCAAGGAAAGCATATCTGATTTTTAGAAAATTCTTCCACTTGGCTTCAGCCACCTTTTAGCTGCAGCTAATTGTGTGCTTAGCAACCCTTGAAAAGCAGTGCATTTCATCAGGTACCCATAGCTGTATTTTGGGTCTGGAGTTAAGCACCTGACTGTGAATTTCTGATTAAATAGGATTTTTTTTTAGAAGTCCTTGTGATTAAAATTCATCAAAACTAGGGGCTCATATTTCTTCCTTCAACACTCATCTTTTCCTGTTGTTTCCTAACATATACATCATCAGTTGTATCTTGAACACTGATTCAGAAAAATAAACTCACTGTATCATAATAGTATTACTGCAATAATTCATGTGCCTAAATATAATTTTTTATATGATAACCTGCCAGAGTTGCTCACCCATGCAAAATTAGTGATGTGCCAACATTGGCAGTATTAGCACATAACCATATTTTCTGTCCTTTTTTTGGCAACAATCTTTATGCAGAAGATAGTAGTAAAGGGGAGCTGTCATGTATGTGATTTTAGCTTTGATAGCTTGGGTAACAGGCATGGTCACAGTGAAATGAAATAATGTGGGTGTTGGCACAACAGAGTTTCCGGAGGAATAACCCACTGTTAGATTTGATAATCGCCTTATGACCTGCACTGAAGCCCATTGCTTCTCCCTAGGTAAACTGAAGCACTCTCAGCTAGGGCTACTTCACAAAATCACAGAATGGGCAAAGTTGGAAGGGACCACAGTGGGTCATGTGGTCCAACTTCCCTGCTCAGGCAGGGTCATCCTGGAGCACATGGCACAGGATATCCAGACCCTTTTTGAGTATCTCCAGTGAGGGAGACTCCACAACTTCTCTGGGCAACCTGTTCCAGTGTGTGTTCACTCACACAGTAAATAAGTTCTTCCTGATGTTCAGGTGGAACTCTATGTGCATAATTTTTTGTCTGCTGCCTCTTGTCCTATTGCTTGGCATCACCAAGAAGAGCCTGGCTTCAATCCTCTTGATACTCTCCCTTCAGATACTGATAGACATTGAGGAGCTCCCTTATCAGATATCTCTTCTTGAGGCTGAACTGTCACAGTCCCTCAGCCCCGTAAGGGAGATGGTCCAGTCCCTTCCTTAATCATCTTTGTAGCCCTCTAGTCAACTCACTCCAGGAGCTCCATGTCTCTCTTGTAATAAGGAGACCAAAATTGGACAGAATACTCCAGATGTGGCCTCACTGGGCTTGGCACCTGCTGTTCAGCCAGTTTTCAATCCATGTCACTGTCCACTCATCCAGTCCATACTTCCTGAGTTTTCTTTTAAGGATATTTTGAGAGACGTTGTCAAAAGCCTTGCTGAAGTCGAGGTAGACAACACTCCCTGCTCTCTGCTTACCCATTCAGGTAATTTCATTGTAGAAGGTCATCAGGCTGGTCAAGCATGATTTACCTTGAGTCAATCTGTGCTGACTGCCCCTGATAATTTTCTTGTCGTTCCTGTGGGTAGACATGGCCTCCAGACTGAGGCACTCCATAACCTTGCCAGGGACTGAGGTGAGGCTGACTGGCCAGTAGTTCCCTGGATCCTCCTTCTTGCCCTTTTTGAAGACCAGGGTGACCTTTGCTTTCTTCCACACCACCCAGATGCAAAGCCATCATGGGGGCTCTGTGAAAGAGAACATGAGATCACAGCAGCCTGTGCTTCTCAGGCTTGCAGACAGTTATCTTTTGTAGAAACACAATGCTCAATACATTTTTGTATGAGTCATATGTGTTCTTCATCTTTAGTCTCTTCCCAAACAAGTTCTCAGTGTTTCTGCACATCACTTCTAGCCAGTATCACAGTAGTTGCATATCTAGTATAATAAAAAGTGTGTGTAAGCTCAGAATACTCTCAATAGAATAGAAATTAATTATTAATTCCATAACAACAATAACAACAACAACAAAATCTGTGCAGAAAACTGTTACCTTTATAATAAAGAGAAATTTTATGTGAGAATCTGCTCCAGGGTGGTGGATCTTTTGATTTTTTTAATATAAATCTCTTCAGACTGCTTTTTCTTTTCCTTTTGAAGAAATAAAATAAAAATTTTAAAAATAGCTAGAAGGTAATATATTACCACATTTTAAATCTGAACAAGTTCTTTTGATTTTTTCATAAATGCCATTAAAGCCAAAAGGGAATTCTGCACTTACATTCAGAAGCATCAACATCATCTTGTGAGTCACACTAAAATTCAATTGAATAGTGATGTTTAATGCAATATAAGGGAAAACAAAACTACCTCAAGGTTTCTGCTTATTCTGTACAGGAAAATAACTATGTAGGAAAGCTAGAAAGCTGTATTATGCACATGCATTTATGTGCCTGGACACATAGCTAATATAAAACACCTCATGCTTTTGTAGATGGTATACGACTATAAGACCCTTGAATTCAAGTTGAAGAGGTTTGCAGTCTGGACAGGATGACTGAGTATGTCCTGTGTGATCCCTGTGAGCACACACCCTGCCCCAGCACGTCCACGCTGCACCCCAGGCTGCCTGCACAAGGACAGGGCTGCATCCCTGGGCAGCCTCTTGCCAGATGGCACCGAGATGCCTGTTCAGTGTCCAAGTAAGTGCAGCAGCCCAGGCACTGTTCTGGTGCACACATTGTCTGGGAGAGAGCTTGCTCTTCAATGAGTGTCCCAGTTCACTCCAGCTGGACGTGGTTTACATCCACCAGTGCAAATGGGTTGCTGTGTGGGTGCACAAGCATAAGCAGGTCAGATTCAGGAACAGTTTTCTGATTTCCCCTGGTGTTGTTGCCAGCAAGGCAGTGTGATTCACAGGGGAAATTACCACGACTGTTCCTCTCACAAAAATCAGAGCTGTTGCATTGTGGAAAAGATTGGTTCTACTCTCAGTTCCTTGCAGCCCCCACCCATCTTCTTCCTTTGCAATTCAAAGTTACAGATGTGCTTGCACCTCCCCAGAGTGGAAAGGAGACAGCTGCAATTACAAAGAAGACTTTTGAGATCAAAAGGTGTCAACTGTTTCTTGCAACTGTGTTTAGACTTCAAACTAAGTCAGCCAGCTGAATGCTAAACCATGTCCTGCTGAGATGCAAATAACTTGAAAGGTGATGAGCGGAGGTCAGAGTACAGCCTGGGGAGTTCTGGCCCAAATCCAGTGAGCTGTATCTCTCCTTGCTTATCCCTGGTGGGATGGGAATGAGAATCAGAAGAAGGTAAAACCCATCAGTTGAGATAAGAGCACCCTGGCCGTGCTCCCTCCCATGCGCACCTGTTTGTTGGCAGAGCATGGAAAACTGTAAAGTCCTTGACTTAAGTAAACACTACTTAGCAACAAAGTATTTTATCAACATTATTCTCATACTACATCCAAAACACAGCCCTGTACCAGCTACTAGGAAAAAATTAACTCTATCCTAGGCAAAACCAAGACAGCAGGGTAAAGTAGCTGCTGTTTCCCATTCTGGAAGCCTGGGCTGTAGACCCACTCCCTGCAGGGCTCGCTGAAGGCTCTCCCATGTGTGAGAACACCAGCCTCTTCTGCTGAGTTTTTGAAGAGCATTGTTAACTCCATATGTGTCTTTTGGCTCTCTGCTTTTTATTTCTGTGTTTTATCTGCTGGCATCCTTAGAGTGTTAAAAGTTGCATTTAACCTTGTCAAAGGAAGACTGCTTCTATTTTAAATGGAAGAATTTTTGTACACAAATCATATTTTGCTTGCAACATTTCCTGATGGTTAAATATTTGTGTTGGTATTCCTAAATTATAATACAAACACAGTCAAATGAGCTGAGGAAGAGGAACTTCTGTTCCAGAAGGGAGCGTAACAATATCCTCAACAATATCCTCAATATCTTGTAAATGAAGCCACTTTATTTCCAAGGCATTAAAAGGAATCGCAGCTATATATTTTGTGGCAGATGAAGCCTCCTCTTCCTCCCCCCTCAAAAAAAAAAAAATTATGAGCATATCATGATTTCCTCAAATCTGTTAAATGAATGTCTTGGATTGTTTTATTTTGCAAATTGCCTTCTCCTAGATGTTGACTGACAAGAGTTCTCAGGTTGAAACTTTATTTTCTCACACATGTAGATGACCTTGATGGGGCAAGTCACAGTCCTTTCTTGGACAAGTGTGTATTTAACATGCTTGGGTTTATTTAAAACCTAATTTTCCTTGAATGTGCCAATGTGTGGCTTTGAATTTGCTTTCTTTTGGATTTGATTAGGCATTTTCCCAGAATAACGGTTTTAACCATTAGTCCTACAAAATTACAAAACTTCACAAAAATATTAATTTTAAATAATTGTTGCACTAGAAGAAAATAAATTAGGTTGGCTTGGCTTTTCTTAATCTGAACTACAACCTCAATGCTTCAAATCTTTTGAATAAATGTCCTTGTTACCATGCCCCAGGGTATTCCTTCTCCAGAGTTCTATAACAAATCCTGATTGTTACATGACTGCACACCCAGAAAACATTTCTGCATTTCTCAAACGAATTTTTTTGTGTTTTATTCCCATAAAAATCAGTCCCAATCTGATTTAGTACAAATATGAAAATATCAGAAATATGCTTAAATAAAGTGATAACAAAGGAAACTACAAATATATTTGATGCACATCCTTTTTTATCTCCTTGAAATAAATAACAACATCTCTCTTTTGAATAGAGATACTGAATGTATCCTCATTTCCTATTTTTCAATATATATTCCAAAAGGGAAAAGACATGACAGGTAGTTAAAACACATGGGAGACAAATATTGCATGGTTGCATCCAGTACACTGAGGTCCTTACCTCAGCTGGGACTTGATAATAGAGATAAAATAAATGATAAAGAACCGTACCTTTTCTTTAATATCTCCATGAAAATATGCTTTATATTGACACAGAGATAGCAATAGAGCTGCATTATTTTGTTTCTACAGAAAAACTCTAGATAAACAGCAACCATTAATAAACTAGACAATTTTTTCCAATACTGACAAAGATATTATGAGACCAAGATTGTGCATCTGATGAGCCTGCTTCTGTAATGTGTTTTGGATAACAGCATTATAACAGCACAGAGTGCACCTCTGTGAGAGATACTAATGATTTCTTCTGAAGCAAAATGCAAAGTAAAAAACCAGCTGTCTGAAAATGGTATTGATCTTGTGTTATGCACAAATTAAAGGTGATGGTGGTATAACAGACATTTTGTTACATTAAAATGAAAACCAAATTTTATGGGACGAGTGGGACTGAATTTTATACTGAAAACAGCATTCATTTATCTATTTATTTAAATTATGCTCTTTGGGTGCCTTTATTAGGTAAGTCTAAACTTTTTATACTACCTCACTTACAATTGCTTTAAGAAACTTCAGTGATACTGGAGTACTTTCTATCTGATCTGTACCATATACTGAATTTTAATGTCAAAACTAATTTCAAAAAGTATTGATGTGATTGAAAAATTTCTAGGAATAGGTGAGAGATTTCTGAGTACCTAATATTTTTTCCACCATAAAGTACTGGTAGAAACCCTTTAGTTCAGAGGAGGAATATGAAGTTTGGCAAGGGAGTTGTTCCTAGATTCACTGAGCTTCTGTTATTTTTTTCTGGGAAAACCTTCCTGTGTTAGAAACCCAAGAAAGTCTCAAGTTTTAATGGTTTTCCTGAACTTGTTTCAATGCAGGTGAGAATTACAGCAGAGTTATGCTGAGAAACTGGATCTGCCTGCAGACATCCAGCAAAAAAGAGCAAGGCTGAGGGTAGTTGTTTTGCATACAAATGGCTCAAAGTGGCATTCCCAGTGCTTGCTGTTTGCATTGTTTTGCATGCATTTAAGTGTGTACTTTGGAGCTATACTGTGTATTTCTCTATCCCAGTCCCACTGCAAGCCAAATTGGCTGTTTGGCTGTTAAGGTGATTCACTTGCTTTTGTATTAGATGACAGTGATCCTGTTTCACTCCAAATGCAAGTGAACAGCGCTTGCTGCCAGAAGAATAAAAGCACATTAAAAAAAAAAAAACCTGGATAAACATATTGATTAGTAAATACTTGAAATAGTGTAGTTAAAGGCTTAACTCAAATTTATTGAAATTCTGGTTGCTGTGTAGTGTGTGCATGCTATTCATGATCCATGACTATAACCAAACGGTTAGAAACACTGAGCCTGAGAATTAGAACAATGAACCAGCTAATGGGTGTCTGGATCACACTATACAGCACATCATGCCATGCTTATAATTTTTATCACCCTAGTACCACTAAAATAATAATTGCAGGATCAAAATGGTGAAGCTATTGTTGAAGACATGCAGATTCTTTCAAATCTGAGTTTGAAAGAATCTGCAACTCCTATGCCACAACAAATGGCTGACTTTTGGAGTGTGCCGTTTAACTAGATTGTCTCTCTTCCCAGGTTTTAGTGAATTTCTAAACAGTCCTGCAAAAGTTTTGGATTGAACTCCCCCAAAAATCATGAATCTAAGATGCAAGTCTTGCAGGTAAAGTGTATGAAAACACCAAAATTAAGATACCTAGAGTTTCTCTGCTACCTTGGTTATTAGTTTTTCTCAGTTGTGGCTCCAAACAGCATTGTGTCTGGAAATCCAAGCTCCAAAGATGCTTATTTAGTATGGCTGAAAAATATTCCTGGTTATAGTGTGGCACTGGGATCAAGCCCTGCTCTCATAGCCTGGATTGGCTGCTCCAGTGAGATGTGAGCTGCAGGTTACACAGTTCTGCTGCTGCATCTGCCACATGTCAGGCAAAGGCTCAAAGGACCAACCACCAGATGTTGATCCCACCACCTGCTCACAATCAGAAGTCTGCTGAATCCAGGACATGGAACAAAGCTGGCAGAGTTCTCTCTGTCAGTCTCTGCTCTGATACTTAAAAGGCAATGTCTGATTAGTGTCTGTGTTTTATTAACAAAAGACCAGAAGGATGAAAGCTTCTCAGAAAATACTTTATCTCGGCACTTATTTTTTTGTAGTATATTGTGGAAGAAAATGCCACATTTTGTTAAAGTCATACACATTCATACACAAGAAAGGATTTGGCAGCAATTTATAAACCTGAAATTTTTATGACCATTTTAAACTTTGCTCGTTTTTCAGGCTCTGAAGGGTCTTTTTAAAAATGCCTTTGATAACCTCTGAATCAACTGGTGTTCACTGGTCTGTGTGGGGATGTGTGCTGTTGTACACCAGCTGTGGGGCTGCCTTTCGTATAAGAAGGTCAGTTGTTGTGTCAGCAGTTTTCACACTGTTTAAATTTCATAGACTTGATTACACAACACATTCTCAGACCTTCCAGCTGTGCCTAATAAAAATTCATATTGACACTCATTCAGGTCTCAGCATCCGTCTTGCTCTGGTGTTGCCTTATTATTATTTTTTTATTATTCTACTTAGAAAGAACTGCAGCACTCCCAATGTAAGAAATGTGATATATGTTAAAGATAATCTCCTGTCACTGCAAGGTTTCTCCTCTAATAGTTCTCTCTCTGTGCTTCATTTCACCTGTTTGCCACCCATTAGAAAGGGTAGTGAAACATTTGGTTCTTAAAGGGTTGGCTGCTTCATTTTATGTAATTTAACTGCATCAGCAGCAGTAATTTATGATGAATAACTTATTTGGCAGTCTTAGGCTCTTTTCATGGGTTGTCTTTGAACAGATTGCAATTTTCTTGAATTTATTAATTATTCAAAATGTTAATGATTCTGGGAGAATGATTATGAGCAATTTCATGTGAGCATTTGGTATGCAGTACTCCACTTCTACAGCCATTACTTTTTTGTGTAGGTAGATGAAAGCACTTAATATTTTCTCTGTTTTGTTGTCAGAAGATGGCAAAAATTATCAGAGTAGAAAAGTTTAGTGAGAGTCAAAAAAAATTAGGACATTTTCCCTTAAAGTCCTGACTAGATAAAAGAGTATTTCTAAGAGTAACTTATGAAATAAATAAGATCATTGTTAGATTCTTTTCCTTTACTTACCAAATGTTAATCTTTTATAGCAACTTACACAAAAAGGTAATAGGGTATGTACTTATAGTCTCAGTAGGTGTGTCCTACAGCTTAGGCTGTGATTGCCTTGTGCTTTGGTGAAAGGTCTATTTCTCTCAAGGTTATTGTGAAGGTGAAAGTGACTGTAGGCAGTTTTGAGTCCGGAAAAATGGTGTCAGAATTTTGTGAGGTTTGCTGGTCTCCTAACACTTGCTTCCTATTTCAACTGAAGCATGAAAAGTTTCAATTCACCTTAAATTAGCATTTTCTGGGAAAAAAAAACTCAGTTCTTGAGCAGCTAGTGGTTTAGAATAGGTGCTAAGTTAACTTTTAAAGTAATTTGAATGCTTGAGTACTTTAATAGGAAATATTTTGTAATGCTTCCCTCAGTCTTTTGCTTTAAGAGAGAAAGAACAGAGGAAAGTTGCTGTCAGGAAGAGGGACATATTACCTGGGTCAAATTATGAGTATGGCAAACTTGAAAATTCACAGTTTAGTTACAATACTCTTGTGATTTTGCTAAACATGAGAAATGTTTTGCGACGGGCAGCTGATGGCTGAAGCTTTCTGCTGTGTGTGAATTGAACCTCTGTGGGTACTGCACCTCCACAATGTACCTTGTCCATGGCTTTGAAGAGGAGGTCTATTTATGGAGTTATTTAAAACACTAACTGCTACCCAGACTTCAGAGCACCTCCTGGTTTGTGTTTAAAAGACAGATAGTTCTATACTATCTGTATACCATTCTATACTGGATTGCAACAATGTAGGCTGTATCTAACTTCTGCTCTCCAGGAACTGGTAGCATTATTATGTGTCAACTTTTAGACAAAGATAAGGGTTTGTTGGGTAGAAAATGAAGCAAAAGCTACCCATCTTAAGGTTCCCACAAGCAATGGAAATTAATCAATTTTAGACTCCTTTTATCAGTTAAGCTTCTTGGGGCGGGTATTTGTCTCTAAGTCACTGTAAGATATCATGTCATATCTATTCTATTCTATAAAATTAGTAAAAAACATTATCCACAAAGCTCAGCAGTCATGCCAGAAATTTGTGTGGCACCTACACCTGGTTTGCATTGAGACCTCAGTATCTAGCTCTGCACAGCAGGCACTGAAATGAAAACTCATCATAAGTTAACAGTGCTCTGGCACTTCCCTGGCCACAGTTGAAGCAGAGTTGGGTAACTGTTGGGTAACTTTCCAACCAAACATGGAATTCATCTTATTTTCTTCAAACTTCCAGATGCAAGCATCTGAATGTGAGCTAAGGGCATAATACAGTCATTTGACTGCATGTTTCTGGAGCACCCAGAGCTGCTCATCTGCTGAGCTGTGGTTATGTGAACCACCCACCCACACAGGCTGGGCAACTGTGACCAGTGGGAGCCTCAAGTTCACCGGGAGCAGCAGGGCAAGCTGGGTGGAATAAGCTAGTACAATTTACATGAGTTGCATTGTATGCATCTGTTTATCAACTGAATCAATCTGTGGGTATGTAAAGCCCCATTGAAGTCAGTGGATATGTACTAGTGAGTAGAGAGGGCACAGAGCAATTTCATCGCCCTAAAGTGAACACCTATGTGTTTGAATCATGTCTTCTCATTTTGTCAAGATTCCTCAAAAGCTGTCTAGAACCTCTCCCTCAAATGTCAGAGCTAGACTGCATCTGGCTAGAGGGTGAGAAGTCAGTGCAGGAGGTGCAGAACCCATGTCCCATCTCCCTGAAGTCTTCTAGAATCACCAAGACTGCTGACTCACAGCTTTCCAGCCACATGCCACAGAGTAGTTACTAGACCACAGATTTTATCCCTTCACACATTGCTATTGCAGTGCACAGTTATTGTGTGTATTGTTCTCTTTCTACACAAAGAATAAGGTAAGAAGTTGAAGAATAGAAATACAAGTGTGTACTTGTGATTGTGCCATACAAAGATTCTTGTCATTAAAATGGTCTAATAATTTCCATTTCCTTTCTACAAATGCCATTAGAACTGAAGTTTTTATGAGTTAAATCCTTGTTTGCTAATTATGAAACAGGGTGTCTATTGATTTGACTTTCTGCAATGGGAAACTCTGCTTCTTCTGTGCACATGTGGCTGGGTCTACTGGAGGTCAACAGGTATTTACTAAGAAAGAATTAGATGGATTTTTTTCCCTTGAAATACATGAAGGAGTTATCACTCTGAACCTTACAGAAAAATAGAGTGATAGGAAAGCAACAGGGAGAACAGACTTATAAATTTGAAGCTAAAATTCAAGAACAGTGTCTTATTTTTAGGAAAACACAACTGGTCAACAGGGTGAGTTTAAGGAATGCATTGAAGTATCAGCAGAGGCTTTTTCTTCGTTGACCACTTTTAACTTGACAAGATCTTCAAATGTATTTTTATAGTTTCCTTCCTGGTATGCTCCCAGAGATAAGTACTTCCAGTAAATGTCGGGCCAGAACTAGCTGGAACAAAACTTCTACTTACATTGTGTGAAAGAAGGCACTGAATTTGTTCCCAATTCCTTTGTTGAGCTACCCAGTTAATAAACAGTAAAAGGATAACAGAATTTTAACTTATTCATTCCTGGTTATTCTGGAAATAATATGAAGAAATGTAAAAGCTGATGTATGCAGTAATATTCGGTCCTGCACTTGATCAGGGACTTCAGTATAAAGAGAAAGATTATAAACTCTGAAAGAATTCTTCTTTTTCTCATATGGGAAGATACTTCCTGTTTCACTTATTATACTGGGTTTTCCAGCATGAATATGCCCAGTACAAGTCTGCTCTGTTCCTGAGTTCTCATTCATATGCACACCATTAAAAATATTGACTCTTTTGTCTGTCCTAACACTCCTGATAAATTTAAAAATTTATTCTTGCCAGAGCAATATTCAGTGTAAATACTTTTCAAAGTGGTTTGCCATTTTATTTCTTTGGTAATGCGGACTAACACATAATAAGCAGTGTTTGAGAAACAGCAGTAAAGAGCAGATCCTTCACCTCTGCAGGTGTGTTTGTTTCTCATACACCTTTGGGTGCAGTCCTTCTGCTCCTTCCACTGAACACACATCATACAGTGTGTGAATGACAGCAAAATCTGTGCCTTAGGTGGGGCAAATGTACCTCAAGTAAAGTAAGTCCTGCTGGAGCTGAAGAGGGAGCAGTGGCAAGGGACTGATCCTGCTGCAAAGCAGAGTCCAGCAGCCTGATGGGATGCTTCTGCATCACCCCGGGCTCTCTGAGGCTCTGATGCTGTAACAAGCAAATAATAGGGATATCATGCTGATGCAAACTCCATTATTTCATAGTACTTTTTAAGTACTAAATGACTAAATCACTAGCCAAGAGGGTGAAAGACCACTGACATCAATGGGAAGACTCACTGACTTTAGCATTTTGGATAATGCTCCAAGAGTTGTGGGATTACTTATAATTAAAGGAAGTTAAGACAGAAACTGCTCTAAAGGTAACATTGTTCTGTAGCTTACATCGCTACTAGACACATCTTTACTGAAGAAAGTTATCTTTTCCAAAGCATCAGCAGCAGAAAGTTAGCATGAAGACAATTTCCTATGGAGCTATACAGTAATGTTTACTTCGAGACATAAGATATAAGAGATAGGCTGGGAAAAATACCCCATCTGGAACTAGAGGAAGGTAATTGGAGTAAATCTCTGCAAGCAAAAAAGTTTAGAACATCCTGGTTACAGTGAAAGAAAACACCAGACAGCTTCCCACCTCTCAGGAGAGGCAGTACCATAAGTTTTTGGAAACATCCTGTTGCACAATCTATTTCATTAGAAACAACTGAGCTGAAACAATACAGAACTATTTTACCTTTCCTAGCATCACCTTCAATGTCACCTAATATAGCGTAATGAAGTGCAAATGAAATTGTTGTTCGAGAGAACAACCTGTCGTTTCTGGTAATGATCAGTTAGAAGCTGTGCTTGCATGGAGAAGCCAGGAGGTTGTTAATTACATCTCTCTATGAATGAAATGCACCTTCTAAAAGTAAAGTGAGCTCAAAGATGAGCAGGTTTCTGCTGCCTTGCAGCTGTGGAATATATAATTAGGGAGAAAGTAATCAGAAAAATCAATTTGAAAAATGCTAACAAGATATTAAGAACCTTCTAAAATCTGTAGAACTGCCTTTAAAAAAGATCTGAAAAGCTTCTATAGAAGATGTTGAACAGTTTCAGCAAAGGAAGTGAGTATCTTTAGGTATAAGGACACCTAAGGTCTTGGGGTTTAGGAACTGACTTCTATTCTTAGACTTTCTTTGTATTTTACAATGACCTTAAAATTTAGTATGTTGATCCTAAATTAGCCAGTGAAAGTCAAAGCCCAGACCAGGAGCTTTGCACATTTGAAGTGCTTCCTATATAACTAGCAAGAGTGGAAATTAAGCCTCATGTAGACTTTACATTACACCCTTGCACAAAATTAATTTTTGCCCTGAAGCCTGTAAAGAACATTTTATTGCCAGGCAGAAATCACTGTTTACCATGCAGGGGAGCCCATTAATTCCATGGGTTAGGTTATAATTTTAACTACCATCTCCCCCTCCAAAAAAGACTGTGAGGTTTGGTACAGTGCATGTGGCACAGTGGGAAAATGAGGCATTTAGAAAAGCTGTGGATTGAAGGAGATCCCAGCCAGCTCCTCCAAAGAGAAGTGCTTCCTACAGAAGTAACCTACTGGAAGTTCTGCAAATTGTGTTGTATCTGCATGTGGCTGTTTGTTTGGAGACATTCTAGACAGGGCAGCGAAGAAATTAAGTAAGATCTGAGCCCTGCCATGGTAGGGTTTTGACCTCCACGCAGATTCCATCAAGATAAATCTGCTAGGGAAAATTAAGGAGGGCAAATTAGCTGTATGTCATCTTCTGAGAAAATACACTTATTTCAAATATGCTAGCAGTAGCTTATTTCAGCAACTGCATGGGAAGGTCCTCTAAAGCTATCACTTCTGTAGAGAACATCATTACAGCAGGAAGAGATTAAATCCAGCTCTCCTGACTTCAGTCATCTAAAAGGCACTGGGTATAAAAGAGGTGCACAAGCATTCTCTAAAATCAAAGCAGAGAGATTCACTGTTATCTAAAGAAGGCATCTGAGACAAATCAAATTAGTTCCTCTGGGGAGAGGACTCTGCTGATAATGGAGGGAACCCAGACACCAGGAAAGATACTGAAATCTATGGGTCTAAAGTTAAGTCACAGGAATCCTACCTTTCATGAACAAAGATCGTGTTTTAGTGGGAATAATTTAATACATAACACAGATGTACAGGAAAAATTAAATATAAAATATAAATTATGTGACAGGATCTTTCCCCTCAGAAACAAGCATTAGGAGCTAATATATTTAAAAGTCTGTTAGGAAAATCTTAAGCATACAGATCACTAAATAAACAAAGAGTAAAGCATGCAAATAAGGAGTAAAGAGTACATATACATAGAGTACTCATATACAGTTGTTTAGTATGATAGAAAACTGTGTGAGGATGGTTTGTAAGGATAGTACTGAAGGCAATCTCCCCAGAAGAATTGTATTGATTATCAAAGAGTGGAAACAGTCTTGCCTGTCCAATGAGGATGAGTGTTATAAAAGAGTGGGTTAGCTGGCTGAGAGTCAGTCGTAGTTTGCAGGGGATGAAATCTGTTGTCTGTGTTCAGGAAGGGACATATGGCCATGCAAGGGACAGACAGGGTTAGATGGTTGTGTAGGGGACAGGATGGAGTTAGCTCATCATCCAGAAGGAAGCAAAAAGGAGTAAATGCTGTATGCAGCTGCCTGTGAGAAGGTCACAGAGAGAAGACATGAAAAGTTTTTAAGATAAGGGACTGATAATGGTGTCAGTTGTGCCTCCACTCTCAGAAAACCATCTTACTTCCAGTGGATTGTGCTTTCTTGGTTTGCTTAGTCACTGGATGGAAGCTGTCCATTCAGGTCACCATTGTGGAGATGTGGTGTGCTCCCTGTGCTCACAGTGCTCACACCTCATGGGAGCATCTCAGCCAGAATCTTATGTCTGCTCTGTCATGGCATCAGCCCACACACTACTTTATCTCAATTGTTAATTTTTGACATGGCTACTTCTAGCCAGGCTTTGTGGAAGAAAGTTTTTTCATACCTATTGTCTCTGACAGTACTTGCTTCTTGGAGTTTTCATTTATTCAAGTTCCTAGTAGCACGGACTTACACGAGTCTGGGCAGTTAAGTCACATAACCTCAATGTAACTGTCTCTACGGAGACATATGCAGTTCAATCTAGAGGCTATCAGCTATTCACCAGCTAAAGAAATGTTTGTTATGTGTATATCAACTATGTGTAGCTCTCTTGAATAATTAAAGGATGTATGCAAAATTGCAAATAATGCTACAGGTACTGCATTAGAATTTCATTATAATTCCCTTTTTCTCTTGAGTAGGAAAACTCATTAGAAAAAAGAGATGAGACATTCAAATGTTCATTCAGAGGAAAAATTTCAGATGATATATAAGTGATTAGCTGTTGAATACTTGGTATTGTTAATGTGAATGTCTGGTTTAATTCCCTTCCTATCACACCACAAAATTATTCTTGACATGATCTTCTGTAATGTGATGAACGTTATTGCATAGACTGAATTTCTAATATTCTAATGAATTTTGTTTGGTGAGATAGACCGTGAAATGGAAAAAAGTAAGCACCTTTTTGCCATGCATGATTTCTTCTGTGTTTGCTTCTTGAGGTAATGTCTGGATTGTGATTTCTTTGTTCATAGTTCAGTACATTAAAAAGAAGCTAATGCAGCATTAACTAAGCACTAATAGGCCATTAAAGACATTTTATACTGGAGAAAAGAAAAACATTTCAAATGTAAATATAAGTTAATTTTATATGCATGATTTTTTGCTATGTGATGCCATTTGCATTAATAATTAATACTTGTGTTTCATCAGGATTTTATCAGGCTTAAAAGATGGCCAAACTTTCTTGGCTGAGTATTACTTCTTTTCTTTGCAAATGGTTCAAGAGGCCAAGATAACACCATGCATTTCTTTATTCTCTCCTGCTGACTGCCTGGCAAGAGGATGGACCCCACCGAGCAGTGATGCTGGCAGCACCACAAGTAATCAACAGCAAACAACCATTGAAATGTGTCCTGCTGTCCGAAGGCCTTAGAATCTGCGTGACAATCAGCAAATGTTTTCTCCTAGTTAGGGGCATAGGCTAATAGCCCCAGGACATTTATTCAAAGTGCAGATATATGCCCAGTCATCCTGGGAAGTTCATAACCTTGTTAAGAGCCCCTGCATGTAAACCATGTAAACAGCAAATACAAAGGAAAAACCTTTTGTGGATCTGATTCAAACTAATTTTCTTGCTCCAGCACTCATCACAAAATGACAGAAATATATGCTGGAAGGGCCTTGGGTGTCACAGAGTTGCCTGTCCCCTTGAGGCAGGACCCCCAACACCAAAGTGATCAGGTCACCACAGCTTTGCTGGGGACCATCTTGGACGGATTGTCTCAACTCCTTGAGTAGCTGGCCCCATATTACATATTGTACATCTTCCACATCTGAGAAATGAAGGCTGTCCTGCGGCTGCTCCTAACCAAGCATCAAGGTGAGGGTCTCTTTTATAAGGAAATACACCCTTTTTTTGATGGGAATAACTTGCTAACCAGAATTTCAGTAAAAAACAGAGAGTCCCCTCTTAGTGTGGGGAGTGTTTCTTGTTAGGTTACTCAAATTGTACCTTACAAATGATGTGCACGGCTATAGCTAGTGATCCTGGCCCTTTGATCATCTCTCTTGCCAGGGAATATACAAGGTAATAAAAGGCTAGCTTGTTGTTCATGATCAGTGATAAATCTTTTGGGAAGAAAAGGCTTTATTCTCTGTTCCACTAAAGATCAAAACATAACAGCACCAGGATTTGTTATCCTTATATAACAGACAGTCCACTAAAATCAAAGGGAATACTTGCTGTGCCCAAACTTACAAATGCGCCATGCTTTTATCAGATCTGGGCTCGTAGCAGATGTAGTTTAAGAGATTATCTTTGAATTTATCAATCTATGTAGCTGACAAGAAGAGAATGTGAATAGACGCTGAATACAATGGTTTCCATTTCCTAAACCAACTCTCCAGACAATTTCCTAATGAGGGAATCTGAGTTGTTGCAATTATGGAAGTTACTGCATTTGGCTTTGGTATAGATAATTATGATACTCCCTGTTTCAAAATGCTGTACTAAGGCAGTGGCATGATTTCCACCTTTCTCAGCTTGGGGGAGTGTTTTGTTTGTTTTTTAAATCCATTCTTTCGGATAGGAGCTGCTCACATAAACAAAGTCCAAGGTGCGTTTTCAGCTTTGATCTGTTGATTAAGTTGCTTACCTTCTCCACACTCAGGGGGACCTTTATTACAAACAGTTACCAAAATGCTTTGTGTTAGCATTTAAGTGCCACTATGTGCATGTGTACCACATAATTGCAAAGGGGCAGAGAGGATACATAGAGAGTAAACAGGACATCAGAATAAATTACTTGCTTAAGTCAAGTTTTCATGTGAGACTCAAATAATATTTTGGTCAAAATCAAAGCACAAAATCAACTAGCTCATTATCGATACTTGGCTGCTACCATTCCACCTAGTCCTAAATGGGAGACAGGCTTGTCTCAGAGCTTGGATGCAGATGCAGCAATGTTTTGGGATGGGTTTGATGCAGCAGAGTCAGCATCCCCACTTTCAGATCATTACAAATCTAAAAGCCAAATCAAACAGATGCTTTGATTATGACCTTTTCTAATTATTACCTGTATTTAATTGGAATAATCTCTGATGAGCCATACTTTCAGAATGATGTTCTGATAAATACTTTCTCATCTTTGAACTATCAGTGTAGCAGAAATATTGTTTGTGTCTGAAATGTGTCATTCTAACATGTCGTATATCTGGAAATTAAATCTTCTCCTGTGTCCCTTCAAGACTCAAGCAGATGATGTTAAGTGCTCTTGTTTTTCAGTTTCATAAGATATTTTTGTCTGGATGAGTCATTAGGTATTCTGGTCACTCCTGTTACCAATGCAGTTATGAATTTCACAGGGAAAATGTTAATTGTGAAATTTCTCTGTGACAACCATTTTCAGTGCAGGGAATGTTTAAGTCATTGTAGAAATATGGAAACCAGCCCTGGCAGAGTATTTGATGGGTCATGTAGTCCACCCCTTGCCCCAGGGCAGGCTCAGTTCTGCCAAGTTATCCCTGACAGAGGTTGGTCTAATCTGACTCTGAGATACTCTGCTGTCCATGCCCACCATCCACAAAACTCACAGTTTCCTTGGAAAACAGACTGTCATGGTATTAGGTTATTTGAAATCTGTTGTTTAACACAAACACTCCATGTGGCAATTTTTAAGACCATTTCTTCTCATCCTGTGATCCATGGTCTGCAGAACAGTTCTACAAATTAAGTTTTATCATGCTTCAGCTTTCTCCTGCCTAAGAGCCACAGTGTTTCTAGTGCTGCCTACAAGACTGGATTCTTGGTCTTTATCTTTCTGCTTCTGCCCTAGTTCTGCCTTTCCTAAAACACAGCTTAGATGTTACCAGTTACAACAGAGGCTGAATGTGTGAATGTGCACAACTCCTTTGTGCATCTGTTGGGAAGCTACATTGTCATGGCAGTACAATATCATCAAGCCAGGTCATCCACACCCAGAGCCTTTAAGAAAAAGCACTTGTTTGGTCCATAATTTCCCATCTTGTATTTTTGATACCTAAATTACCTATTCCAGACTACTTCCATTTTTCAAAATAATTTAGAATTCCTGTTGCATCAGCTTGTGTCCTGTACAAGAGAGCTCTGTTGTCTAGTGTCCAAACCATTAAATATTGAATAATACCAGACCCAGGAGAATCTAGCACAGATTTACTCTTCCTTTTCTCTAGAAGTATAGTTTTTCAGTTACTTGTACAACAATTTCATAGTGTTTTCAATGAAACTGTTTCCTTAATGTGCTTATGAGACTCCCTTGGGAAGCAAAGTCAAAAGCAGTGCTACAGCCAATATACGGAAAGCTACTACAGTAATTTCACGACTATAAGGCGCACCCTTTTGACTAAAATATTGGCCCGAACCCAGAAATGCGCCTTATAGTCTCATGCGCCTTATATAATGTACAAAGTTCGGAAATTTGCCAACCCGGAAGTGTGAGCTGTGAGCCGCAGGGGGAGCCAGCAAGGCCACGGCTGCCAGGTGGAGGCGGGGCCGTGGGGCTGCGGCTGCCGGATGCAGGTGGGCCCGAGGCCCACGCCACCCCAGCAGGCATGCCCCAGCCCCGTGGAGGCGGGGCAGAGTGGCAGTAGGCATGGCCTGGCCCTGGGGAGGCAGGGCGGAGCAGCGGCGGGCATAGTCCGGCCCCAGGGAGGTGGCACGCAGTGACAGCAGGCATGCCCTGGCCCCGGGGAGGTTGGGCAGAGCGGCAGTAGGCATGCCCTGGCCCCGCCGGGTACAGGTGGGCCCGGGGGCCCACGGCACCACTCCTGCCAGGTACAGGTGGGCCCACGGCGCCGCGGCTTTCGGGTACAGGCAGGTCCGAGGGCCCATGGCTGCTGGGTTGAAGCGGGGCCTTGGCCAGCAACCACGCGGCAGGAGCTGGGGGCAGATCCTTGCTGCAAAAAAAAGTGCGCCTGATAGTCCGGTGTACAAAGTTGCGAAATTAGCCGACTCCAAGAGGTGCGCCTTATAGTCCGGTGCGCCTTATGGTTGTGAAATTACACTCAGCAGTGTACTATTTTTCATCTTCATCTTCTAGCAAATGTTCCCTCCAAATATTTTTTCTGTTCTTTTCTTGTTTCCTCCTGTGTTAAATCTATTGTATTCTACGCCTTGGCCTTTTTGATTTTGTCCATGTAGGTTTGTGCTAGTCTTACATATATCTTCCTAGTTACTTGTCCTACTTTCAATGTCAAATAATTTTCAGGTCACTGAAAAACTCCTAAATTAGAAAAAGGGGCTTCTTACTATACCTCTTGTATTTCCTTTGCAGGAAATAATCTTGTCTTTTTGAAGTTACTGTTTTTTAGAGCTTTCTTTAAACTTCCTTTTTCCTCCCATTTTTCTTCTCTCTCAGTTCTCAAAGTTGACTGATGCTCTATTTCCTCAAATCCCCTATTTTATTTTATTTTACTTCATTTATTCTCTTACTAGAATACAGGAGTACCTTTCTTTATGATCCCTGTCACAGGGCTTGCTTTCTCCTTTCACCCTCTGGACCAACCCCTCTTTTCTTAGCAGAGACAAGATCCAAAGGAACCTTTCCTTTTCTGAGAAATAGGTAATAATCTCCATTGCAACAGGGCTGCTTCCCCTCCTTTTTACACGAAAAGGCTACTGGTGATCCTAGCAGGCAGACACAACCATATGCACACCTCAGAAATGTAACCCTCTCTCTCCACTTACCCAAAATAAAACATAAATGTATCACATCCCTGCACTTATGAAATCAGTTAAGAAATAATTCTGATTGTGAATGAAATTTTTCTTCAATTAGTTCTTCCTGTTTCTTCTATTAGCATACAGACCTCCAAGGTAGTCATCCCACTCTTTTCTTTCTTGTTCCTTTTTATTCCCAGGAGGGTTTAGTGCTCTGTTTTCAGAACATGCAGTATCTGCCTCCTTACTAGTTGGCTCAGGCTGTGCCTGATAATGTTCTCACTTCTCTGTGTGAGATGTACTCTCTTTCTTCAAGTGTTACTGCCTCCTCAGTGGGAAGCTGCAGTCTTTGCCAAATCCTGTCTCCTGGCCACCCCATCCTGGCCACATGCTGATTTCTGCCCACCATTTGCCCTCAGCAGGAGCTGCTGAGGACAGAAATCCTTACCCCACCTTCCCAAGCAAAGGACTCACTGTCAGCTTTTCCAAGGGCTTGTTTAATGGGAGAGGTTTTCTAACAGGTCTGAACCAGACTCTCAACATAAACTGTCCCTTCTGGGATGTCAGGTTAGATCTGCAAGCAGACACCCCTGTCACCTTCAGCCTCTTTCTTTGGCAGGCTCCCAACTTTGCACATCTTAGACTAACAAAGGAAACTCTCCTTAAATCTCACTAGTGGTGATTATTCTCTAGGTAGCAAGGCTGAGCCTGTATAACTATGTACATAGTGCAAAAGAATATTATTAAAATACAATGAAATAACATGATAACTGCACCGAACGCTCCCAGCTTTCATCAACACAAGAGTGGTTTCTTTCCAATGGTCATGTCACTTTGCTGCTTTTATAACAGGGGACACTTGTATGCCCCTAATTCAGCAAAATGTCTGAACACAAATTATCCAAAGCCAAAAATTAATGCTGAAATAATGAACTTATGCCTATTTCTTGCCTGAGTCTGGACAAATGGTAAAGTGTAGAATTACTTTTATGAAAAATAACTGTGCTAGTAAATACCCTGAAAGTCATAGGTGAGAAAAAAACCTGTTCTTATTATCAAGTCTGAAATTTCATTCCAACTTGCAAAGTATTGAACACTTTTTCTCTTTGACCCTGTTTCTGAAAATCTCAAATTATATGAGATTCCAAAACTCTATTAAAAAACGAGCATTTTTTTCAGCAACAAAAGATCAAAGTGAAAGAGCTTTGATTTGTCTTTTTTTTTTTTTAATCTTATTATTTGAAAGTAAATTTTATGACTATTGATTTTGAACTTGTTTGGACTTGCCATAGTTCCAGGTAAGCATGGCAAATGCTTGCAGGATTGAGGCCATTAGTGCAAGACTCTCAACAGCACTGGGAAATAGATAAAATCAATTCAGATTTAGAATCTTGTTTCTAAAGATTGTTAAAGTACAACATTTATAAGCAAGGAATCATTTAATACAGCGACTAGTAAATTTCTACTGGGTCAGAATTTCATATTTAACCGTCTAAACAGTTTCGCTTAGTACAGAGGAGCAGCTGGAGAAATTTTTTTCTTACACAGGGTAAGATGCTTCTTCCATATTTTAATGGGAAAATAGGATTCTCGCTATGATATTGCTATTGCCTCAACATACCATAGTTAAACTCTCATACTCAAGGCTACAAGGATTAAGTAATTTCTTTGGTCCACTGAAGATAAAGCTAAAACAGGAACACCTTTCTCCATCCTCATTTACAGCAACAGCAGGGATATCACAGTGACCATGGCAGGGAGCAGATGGCACAACAGTGCTTGCTGCAGGCACAGTTGATGCAGGTGAGCACCACCCGTAATTCAGCACCACTGCCACCCTCCTCTTACCTCCCAACAGCACCTACAAGGCAAAGAGGTAAAGCTGCTGCATCCAGACACAAAAAAGCACAAAAGTCTGTAGGAAAAAACACAGGCCCCTCTGGATTTTAAATTCAGTATTTCTAGATGGAAAGGATTTATACCAGAGTGTTTTTCTTCTCTAAGATGTAGCTCTTAACAGATGGGAATGAACAGTTTGAAATTAAACTGTATCCTGCTGAGTTTCTAGATGCCTTTTTTACACCAGTGCTCTGGGCCACACTGTCACCATTCACACTTTTTGGGAAGTAGTTCTTAGCTGCTCAAATAAATTTTGCAAAAATGTGATTTGTGCTGTTGATGCTGTTTTTCCAAGCCATCAAATGTCAGCATTTCCACAAACCCTTCCCGCTGTGAAGAGTGAGTGACTAGAGCTCAAAGGTGTTGTGCCATGCTCAGGTTTATGTTCGGCCTATGGAGAATGAAAATGTGTTTCAAGAGTGGCAGGTCTGTCAAACATTTCAGTATCAGAATGGATTAAACACATGAGAGGTATTTATCTTGAGAAGTAATTGCAGTGAGTAAAATACCTACAATAGGTAAACCATTCCTGAGGCCCATTGCAAGCTTATGTCATAAGATATGAGGTCAAACCCTGCCTTCCCATGAGCGGCTGTTGTCATCAGAAGAACACTGATATCACTCAAAAAGGAATCATTTAGGCGCATCTTCCATTTGCTCTTCATGCCATCTTATCAGTTTAAGCAGGCAGGCTAATAAGATCCTTCCTTCAGGTTGTAAAAATGAGAAATAGTGCTTGGCTGCTCCTTAAATGGCACCTTTCATTCTGATGGCATGTTAACTCAGAGGTCATGCTCAGGTGTAAGGGTGGTTTTGCTATACATTTAGCATGATAGAACTTTTCTATCCACTCCTGATCATTTTCTATAGTACTTCAGGAAACCTTTTTGTCCCGGAATTTGCTGATTGGTTTCAGACATGAGTGGTACCATGCAGAGAGAAAGCATTCCCTTCATTAGGCTGCAGAGACGAGTGCTTTTGGAGGCAGAGCATGCACACTCCTCCTTACTGTTGCTGTGAGCCAGGTGGCAACCACTTTGCACCCTGGGACCAAAGACTTGTTCATTAGATAGTTTCCAGATGGTTTTCATTGGCCAGAATGCCCTAAACAGCTCAAGCTCTGACAGGGCACCAGCTATGGTCTGGCTATGAGGCACAGCCATGTCCCCCTAAGCTGCAGCTCCCACGAGGCCAAGGCTGCTCCTCACTCACATCCTCTGTGTGCATCCATGTGCCCAAAGGAGTGCTGCAGCTGGGTTGGGAACGTTCTTCATGGGCAGAACAGACGAGAGTTTGGCACTGCTGAACAGAGCCACATCCCTCTGGAGCTGGGAACAGACATTTGCACATCTGGCAGACAGTGCCAAATGAGATCTCCTGAAGCATGGACATGTAGTTTGGGCCCCAGCCTTCAGCTGCAACATTCACAAAAGAGATTTTAATGCTTATGGCCTTGCTTTCAACCATGCCCTGATTTTACAGGTAAGTTTTGCTCTCTGACCTGGCCTGTTCCTGGACAGTGCAACTAAGCCCTCACCATGCCTTGAGTGAGTGGAAAAGCTCAAAATTCACCTTTAATGCTTTACACTGAAGTGACCTGTGTTTTCTGTGATAGTCCTCAAAAAACTGAGGAGAAAGGCCTCAGGTGTTTCCTCTAGCAAAAACTGCTTGTGGTAAATTACAGATTTTGCTTAACAGCCAAAGCAGAAATGATAATGATTCTGTATGTCAAGTGAAGTGGAAAAAATCAGGGAGGTTTGAGCAAGATTGCAATTCTTCTACAGAAGAAAAAGCAACGAAAAAGTGTCCAATTTAGGGAAGGAAAGAGACAGAGTACAGAAAAGCAAATTCAACCTCTCTCGTTCATAAGAAAGCCCTGGAGTTAGAGAAGAAATTTCTGCCTGATATATATAACAGGATTTTTGCAGCACTGTAATTTTCAGGTTCTTTACACAAAATATTTCCCTCTTGTGTCTTTCTAGCTAGACTGACACATCAAATAACACTAAAGATATATTCCCTTTGTTTTTTATTCTTTTCTACATTGCTTGATGATAGTGATGGATGAATACTGAGGATGCTTATTGTGCGCCACCAATTAAACAAATACATGTTGCATTTTCAAGAGAAAAGAAGATAGTGGATAAGAGGTGAATCAGATGGAGCACTTCAGAAAAAAAAAAAAAAACAACCAAGAACCAGAGCAAATGAGTGATAGCCCTTGTTAACTGCAGAGGGAGATACTAAAGCAAAAACTAAGGATAAAAAGAATTCATAAGGAAAATATATATCTTACGAGGATGGTTCAGCAGCCTTTAAATGATCAGTTAGCATTTGAAATTTCAGATTATAAAATGTTGACATTTAAAGCTATGTTTTGCCTGCCAGGATGTCAAATGCTGCTCCTCGGAGGCCTGACTCATTAGGCAATTATTTGAACCACTCCATTTCAGAGAAATTGCAAGCACAAAATAGGCTTAGAGCTCAGCAGAGACATTAGCTATTATTGGAATATGAATTTCAGTGTAATTTCTCTGCAACTGATTGAATGCAATAAGAAATTGGTGGCCTCCTTCTTTGCATCTTTTATTATGCTCCCAGTTGGCACCAGGAAAAAAGTGATTATGAATATGCCTTCTGATATCTTACAACTCCCCTTATTGGTATTAAATATGGCAGGACCCTGTCTGTGGGCAACCCAAACTGATAGCAAGAAGTCAAGTGGTGACAGGCTATCAGCGCAAACATGCTCTCATTACTAATAGTATTTTCAGGTTATTATCCTTTGGGTGTATTAAATAAAAAATAATCATAGAACCACAGACTCATTTAGGCTGGAAAAGAGCTTTAAGGACAGAGAGTCCAACCATTAACCCAGCACTGCCAAGTCCACCACAAAACCATGTTCCCAAGTGTCATATCTACACAGCTTTTAAATACCTGTGGGGTTGGTGACTCAACCACTGCCCTGGGCAGCCTGTTCCAACGGTTTATAATCCTTCCAATGAAGAAATTTTTCTGAATACCCGAACTGAACTTCCTTTGGTTCAACTTGATGCTGTTTCCTCTCATCTGATCTCTTGTTATCTGGGAGAAGAGAACAACACTTACCTTGCTACTGGAATTTATATATTAAGGGGCTACAGAAGAGAAAATTTTTTCTGTGACATAGGGAAGAAGAGCTGACTGTCTCAACTGTTTGTCAACTCTTACTTTGTTGGTCTGATTTATTAGTTACCTTCTACGTCAGGCCTTGGTGTAGCATTTGTGATGTTGCATGTAGACATTGTGACATCACAGGGCACCTGCTCTTTCACATAAATAATCTCTAACAAATCCACCAAATCCACCAATTCAAAAGATATAGACTTCAACACTGGGCATTTCTACAAAACTAGATTCCTTAGTTTCTGAAAGTTTGTATTTTCTATGTGTATGTTTAGGGATAGGTGGTAAAAGCTAACCAGGGTAAGGATTTAGCTCACAAAACTGTTGGCAAACTCTGCTGTCTAATGGCTCAGTTCATAGATCACCTCATCCCACCTGGAAAGATATGCTGGCTCCATCAGTCTGTGCTCTCATTTTCTTCTGGATCCACTCAGTATAGTGGATGGGCTAAATGTGCCGCTCTCCCAGAAATGAATGACCTCTGAATTGTCTGCACTGCCTGTAATGTTGAGAAAACACAGCAGACACCCTTCCTCTTCTACCCAGCCTACAGGAATGTACTGAATTGCTCTGAAAACAAGACCCAGCTATGGATGTTTATTCAGCTCCCTCTTCCCTCCCTTCCTGGAAAGCACATTGAAAGAGGGACATTCAAAAATAAGAGTCAAAGGAATTTTTAAAATGCTAAACTGAATTAAACAGCTCTGTGTAATATTTAAGAAACTGGAAATAGCAAAAAGATAATGGCTAACCACATAGGGAAGCACACACACACACACATATACATAAATTATTTTAAAATTTGGTAAGGCCCTTTCCCAGGGTTATCCTACAGTGTGTTGAAAACATTGCAATGTTATTGATGCTCAGAAGCTGAAGAGCAGGCAGATTGTCTTTCTCTCAGTGCCAGTTGCACCAGCTGTGCAAGTGGACTTTCTGTAATCCCACATCAAGATAATGCACTTCTAATCTTACCCTTTAAATGTGACTCCTGAAAAAGGATGCTGCATCCCCTCCCTGTCTTTGCATTTTCACAAAGAGCCGTATTCTTCATTTCATCCTTCAAAATTACTGTGCTGTCCTGAAAGAGCTTTGCATTCAGATGATCTTAATTTTCTAATAAAAGCTATCATTACTTTACAACAGGAAACTCAGATGCAATTGCTCCTCATGTATAACAGAATTACCTAAACATGGAAAATATTTCTCAAAACTAATTAATTATGATTTCTTCTTCCCCATGCTTTAAATATCAGCTCTCATAGACTGGTCCTAGGATCATTTTACTCCTGTTAAATTGGAATATTCTCAGAAGAGATTAAGCCCCAAACTTGGTGTGCAGTCCTTAATCACAGGATTAGTCACACTGATTTAATGAATTTCTTACCTATACAATGACAGAAAGATTAAGTTACTAATTTGTTTTTTTTAATTCTGGACAGATAGCAGCAATATCGTGCATATTCCAAAACCCTGTTTTACCCTCCTATCTATGCAGCTGCCCATACATGTAGCCCTTGAATGTGTGTGTTGGAGGTAGGCACCCCCTTGCTGACCTGTACACATGGGGAATGCTTACAGTCAAGACCAAGTTACTGTCATGAGCCTGGGGTACACCTATCCAGCCTCATCCTTGTTTAAAAACAGAGTCCCCTCAGCATCTCTGATGGTCTAAGCCTCCAAGCAATATGTAAGAAGGAAAGTGGACCAAAGAGTAGGAAATTATTTTCAGCCTCAAAAGCCATTTGAGGCTTGTGAGGTGAGCATCCAAAAAACCTTGTTTCAGTTTTAGAAATGGAAGTGTGAAAAGAGATTTTTACTAAAATTTACAAAAGTCCAGTCACACTTGGAAAGTTCCTCATCCCACTCCTGTAACAGATTGTATCTAAAATGTTATTTTCCTTTGCCAGAATTTGAAGTTCAGTTAAATTAAGAAAATGTGAAAACATGATGTATAGAACTCCAGAGGTAAACACCAGTCCAACCAAACAGGCTCAGGGTTATGTTTCCTCAACATTTTTTTCCTGTCAAAATGGGCAAACTAGGCAGCTGTTTGAACAGCCTGGGATACTGGGCCCAATATAAGGGTGCCATCGCTATGTTCAGCTGTTTTCCCATGCTGGGGACGTCCCAAAGCACCTTTTAAAATGTAAGGTAATAGTGATTCTATCCACAGTAGGGGCCCAGTTACCAGGACCATCATCAGCAATGCCAGCAGAAGATGCTATTAAAAGCATATATACTTTCACCCTAGAGAGGCTTAAAATTAGTCCCAGCCTTTTTGAGGGCTGCAAATTCTTTACATACAGCTAAGCATGGAAGCAAGGTACAGGTGCACAGGATACAGATGTCCCCCAGTCAATATGTATGAATGACTGAAACCCCACTGACACCTTTTCCTGGGCAGCAGAGATTTGCCCAGACCAAGGGCAGGGCAGGGAGCACAGCAGCCTGATGCTGTGCCAGCTGCTGCCTAGCCCAGGGTTCAGAGAGAAGAAGCTGCAGCTTCTACACTCATAAAACCCAGTTAATTTCCTTGGACCGATATATTTACACAACCTCCAGATGAGTACACGTAACATTGCCTTTGGAAATGATCCAGCTCCTCGCTTGGAGCTGCAGGAGAAGAACAAGTGTCCTTTCAGAGGCCACTGCCGCCTGTTAAGCCGCTGCCAGGTCCGCAGGGACCCATGGGTCCCAGGACCCATGCCCAGCGCTGGCTGCCCGGGCCGGGCGGGAGCTGTGCCCCGAGGCTCCTGCCGAAGCCGCCTCTGCACAGGCCTCGGTTTGCTGGGGGGTTTGTGAGCCTGCCCGGCCGTGAATGGGCCATTCACTAAGTGCTATTCTTCCCCCCGAGCTGGTGAGGAAACGTGGAGGCATGCCGGAGGAGCCTGAGCTCCAGCCGGCTGTGCAGGAGGCAGAGGCCCCTTCGGGGTAGGGGAAATGGCGATTGAGCACTGAGAGGGGAGCGGGAGCCTGCCCGAGGAGCCGGGCCCGCCGGGCACTGAGGGACGCGTGCTCACAGACACGCAGGCACACTGCTGCTCCAGCCCAGGCTGTCCTAAGGGATCCTTAAACCCAGCCCAGTCACTGAACAAGCATTGCCGGTGAGCCCACGGGCTGGGTTGGGCTGGCCGGGGGCCAACAGCAATAAACAGGGTCCCCACCGAGCTGGCCTGGGACACTGAGGCTTTCTGCTGGCTCTTCGCTGGGGACATAACAATAGCCGCTGTCTTCCCAGGTCTTGAGTATATTTAGAACAGTTGGAGAAGCCAAAGGGATTAAAAGTGCCTCCACTAGGCCAAAGGGATTAAAAGTGCCTGCAGTAGGAGGGTTTCTTTGCATGCTTGTGGGAGAAGGAAGTGCTAAGGGAGAGAGCAGGAGAGAAGAGGTACGTGGGGACTGAACCAGATCAAAGCAGAGACATACCGACTGAGCAGAGGTCAAACATGATAAAGAAGATAGAAAAGACTGTAAAGGCCTCAAAAAAAGGAGATAATGAGAAATACGAGGTAAACACAAAGAGCCGTAACAAAGCAATCTCTGGCTGCTTCCCTGTGTTTTACAGTGCAGCTCGTCCAGGGCCATCTGTGAAGTTTTAGAAGAGCAGCAGTGTTGGATCCCAGAAATCTGGAGTTTTTGAGCTTTCTGTGCTTCCAGGCACAGACCCCCTGGAAAACACTACTTTAGACTTGAAACCCTAAAAAAGTCTTTTGAATATGAATAATGAGCTAGAAATCATGAGTGTATAGTAAATTAAAAGTGTGTATTTTCACAAAGTAATAGGTTTTAAATTTAAAGTTTCTATAGTGTAGTAGTAAATACAAAACAAAATAAAATTTAAACAGTATCTCTTTCTTTGTTCATCTTTCTTCTTCCTTCATAAATTTCAAGTAGTAGTCTCTAGGTAGTGTCACTCTAAGAGTCATGAACATCTAGTTATTAAATTAAAAATATAAATAATATGTGTTAATTCACTGTTAGACTATTTAACTTTAAAAGACCTTAACATAGTTAGAGTAGAAGCCATTTTTCTCCACTTCTAGCAGGGAGCTAGAAGTACTGCCCAACTTTCTGTATTTTCTAATAAGAAACAATAAACAACCAACACAAGCCCGAACACAAGAAAACTGTCTCAATCGTGTTTCTGTTAATCCTAGCATTAAAAAAAAAACAAAACAAGACTAATGACAAACCACTAATAAGTAGTACAAAGCCCTAGCACTGCGACAACAGGGCAGCACAGGAAAATGCACTCCTCCTTCATCACACAGAATTGTTCTAGAGAAGGAGTACCATAGAAACTACAGTCCTGTCAGTCTCACTTCAGTGCCCAGTAAAACCATGGAAACCATTGGAAACACTACTCTGGTAAGTATTGAAAAACATCTGGAGAAAACAACACAGTCACTGGTCACAGCCAGAAGAGCTTCATGAGGGGAGAATCCTGCTTGTTGAACAGATTTCCAGATTTTCTAGGAAAGCGATAGGTGTAATCTTTTTGGTTTCCAGCAAAGCTTTTGCTGCTGTCTCTCACAGTATCCCGGACAACATGTCCGGCATTCAACTAAATAACCATGTTATGCCATGCATTGAGCAGCTGGCTCCCAGGTCAGGCACAAAGAGATATAATGAATGGAGTGACATGAGGCTGGTAACCTGTCACTAGTGGGGTTCTGCAGGGCTCCATCCTCAGCCTGGTGACCTTCTACATCTTCATGAATGACTTGGATGCAGCAATGGAAGGAATATTAAGTAAGTTTGCTGATGACACTAAATTGGGAGGAGCTGTTGACTACCTCAGGGGCAGAGAGACCCTGCAGGGAGTCCTCGACAAGTTAAATGACTGGGCAGTCACCAACCATACAAAGCTTAACAAAGGCAAGAGATGGATTCTGCACCTGGGACAGGACAACCGTGCTAGTATGCAGAGAATGGAAAATGAGATGCTGGAGAGCAGCACTGCAGAAAGGGACCTGGGGATCCTGGTCGATGGCAAGTTGAACATGGGTCAGCAGTGTCCTGGCAGCCAGGAAGGTCACCTGTGTCCTGGGGTGAATCAGGCACAGCTTTGACAGCCAGGGAAGGGAGAAGATTGTTCCACTCTGCTCCACACCACCATGGCCTCATCTTCAGTACTGTGTACAGTTTTGGGAGCCACACAATAAAAGACATTAAGATGTTGGAGAGTGTCCAAAGGAGGCCCTTGAGCATGGTGAAGGGTCTGGAGGAGAAACTGTACGAGGAGCAGCTGAGGTCACTTGGTCTGTTCATCCTGGAGAAGAGGAGACTGAGAGGAGACCTCATTGTGGTCTTCACTTTCCTCACAAGGAAAAACAGAGGGGCAGGTACTGATCTCTTCACTCTTGTAACCAAGGACAGAATTCAAGGAAATAATGTGAAGCTG
>PYHW01010552.1:1252780-1271643 GCA_013186435.1 Turdus rufiventris
TGCAGGCAATTTTTTCCAGAGAGTGGAGTGAGAGAACACAGATAACTGCTATGAAACTTCTTCTGATTAAAGAATGTTGTTCCAGTGAAATTAGTTCAGACTTCTAAATTTCTCTTTTGGGAAAACAAATCTAAATTTGCAATAGAAGGGTGGAGAATCTTTATTTATGGAGATTTTTATGAGCAGATAAGACATATGTCTATCAGCTACCTAACAGACCTGATTTTTGTTTGGGTTGGTCTCACTAGAAGACCACTCAAGGTCCCTTCCTAAACTAAAAGATCATATTGCATACTCCATTTTCCCTTAATACTAGGATTTTAATTTCTTTCACCCCCCCTTATTTCAAATACAGTACAAGAACTTTATGATTACAGATTGTTTTTTTCTGATCTGCAGTGGTAGGACTACAATTATCTCTGAGAATAGCTAATGTCTTTGCATCAGCCACAAACACCTTATCTCCACTCAATTCATGCTTGGCAAAACCCCATGGATTTTAATGTAATGAATGTATTATGGGATCTCAAATGAGTTCAAGAGTGCAAATAACTCCTAAGTGGTCATTATTTCTCTGCTATGGTCAAGACAATTTTTTCCATCCTCTTTCAATGAAAATCAGCATCTCCATTTCAACATCTGGAAGACAAGGTCCTAGAGGAGTACATGACCCTTGTCTTTCTGGGTGTCACCTGAGACACTGATCCTACAAAATCTTCCATCACTCACTTTGAGAACCAATGTAGTCTAAAAACAAATGGCAAAGCTCAAGCATATACATTCTTCGTATTTCAGTACTAGTTAGGTGATTAATAGTATCTGGGAAAACTCTGAACACTTTTATTACTAACTGAACATACTCATAGTACTATAAATGTTAATGGCACTCAGTACACCAAAGTATATGAATGACAAGAAAAACATGGCAACATGAGAGTGAGTCTTTATGATTTCAGCGTATAGACCTGCACCCCTGAAAAGAGAGAGGAAAAAGGCAAATCAGGTCATGCTTAACTCATGCCATCTGCAAGCTCTTGCAGAGGATTTGTGCTACAGATAGCCACAAATTCTTAAGATTCAGGATAGGTTATTTAACGTGTGTGAACCAAAAGATTGATTTTGGTGATCCACTTGAGGACAAAATACACTCAAAGATAAGATTTATCTGTATTTAAGATAAGATTTACCTGTATTTATAGATGGGCTAATATCTGTAACACTCCTATTACTAGGCGTTTGTCATCACCATTCAAATCTCTAAGGTAATAAAACTGACATAACACAAGTGGTGCTCAGCAGGTATATGACCTTTGTCATTTCAAATATCAGAGCGTGCCCTGGACTGGGTCCTACCACTGTACATACATAAAGAGGAGTGCAAAGAGTAAATGGCTGACCAAAAGTTATGTACTAAACCAGGAGCTGAATAGAATTAAATTTTGCTTGCATAATCTTAGTCCACTAGGTTGCTCAGCCTTTCTACATCTGTAAATGTTTAGGAGTCATATGCTGGAAATTGCTTCTCAAGACTCTATGTTCTAGATTAGATTCATTTTTGCTTGTAACAAATGTTTACTGTCGCTCTTTCCACTCTATAGACTTTGAGAGATGGACAAACTGGTGGCCAGCTACAGTCCAGATATAGCACAGTCAGGTTAAAATGTGCCCAGAGTTGAGCAGGATGCAATTTGGATGTCAGTTTGAGAAGGCTGCTGTGGTTACAGTCAGCTCTTGGGCTGCCTCTTCAGCCACCTCTCTCTGGTTATCAAAGCTGATGACATCTCCTCTACCTCTACCTTCAGGCAGTCCTAGTACATGGTGTAGCCCATACAGACCAGAAATGAGGAGTCTTCTCAGTTCATTATGCTCTTCTAGGACTCTGGAAAAGGACTGGTTTGTCTTCAGGAAACAGCAGCCAAGCTGGACACAGACCTCTCACCATCCCCTCACAAGTCCAAGCTAGATTTGTGAAACCATATCAAGGGCAAGCTAGTATCAAAGAACCTTGGCAAGGCCTTCAGGACCTTCACATCCCAAATCTTTCTAAAAGACACCAAGGAATCAACTCCATCAACATACAGTAACTCTAAACAGGAAGGCAGAGAAGACTTGGTGCAACTCTCAGGAGTGTAAGAACTTCATGAAAATAGAGCACATGACTCACAACACTCATATCTGGGACTGATAGGAGCTTTCAGAAGTCTCTGGTCATGACTTTGTAACCCCTTTCTCAGTTCAGCAGGGCTTACTCAGGCAGATAATTGCTTTCAAATCAATAGGAAGGTTGGTATGAATAGTAGCTTTCAGCTCTTGCTGCTATGTTCTGCTCACTTAACTTTACACTATACTGTGGGACTTATGCCACAGCACAGTGAGACATAAGCAGTGCCCAGGGAATCACATTTGCTGCACACCCCCAGAAAGAAACTTTATTCCTGCAGGAGCCCCAGTTTACCTCCCACCCCAGCCCTGGGAGGAGGATTGAGCAGTTTGCAGAGGATGTCAGAAATGGTTTGTGTTGGGCTCAGACATGCACAGCCTCAGTGCATGGGGCGGGGACCAAATCGTTATTCTGCATGTTTCTCTTGCATAGACTCAGATCAATATGCATTGTTTCCAATATGACCTTCATGGTGAATACTGCAGCATGGAGAACACATGATAGCTCTTACGTCAGTAAAAAATGTTTAAATAGCAGCTTTTAGCTCTAGTCATCAATTTATATCATGGGGTTTTTCCTGGGGCTATTTGTGTTGTTATTTCATCCAGTCTTCCTTATTAGCCACACAGCAACTTCCTACTTAGTTGTTGAAGTTTCTTAAAATATCTCCTCTAAGTGATGAAAACAGAGCTGATGATGTGTTGATCTTTCAGCTTTTTAATGTGATGTTCTCTCTTCTAAACTGAAACAGATTAAATTTTTGCTTCTGTCTCTGGTTAATTTTTGTCTTTTTCATGCTAGGCTCCACTCCCTTTTTGTCCACCGTTTGACCCATATAGCACACTGTTTAAAAGTGACATCTGACTTGAGTTCTCAAAGTGTATTATTCAAGTAACTTTGCTGCTCCCATTAAGTAAAATGATTTCGTTTCAGAGCTCTCAATTAAAGAAAATAAAAGATTAAATAATTTATCAATGTGTTAGGATGATGATATGGGCCATGATACTTAAGAAAGGAGAATTATTAAAATGTCACATACACCCAACTGTTTATTATTTTGACAGTCTTGCAGCACTCTTCTCAATTAACACGGAATGATGCATTATTTCCAAACAACCTAAGCCAGTGACATTAATGAGAGTTATTGAATGCACTAGATGTACATAAATCAGACTGTTCCTGAACCTGGACAGAAGAACATGAAGTTCATCTTCCACCTTTGCAGAACAAAATCGGCTAGTGTGTTATCTTTGACAGACAGAAGCTTTGCAGTGACCCTGTGACATCAACAACCCCACCCTCTAATCTTTGCAAGACCTGCTATTGCAGTGCTCTGGAATGCCCTACCCGCTTTTGGCTTCCCTGGGAGTGATGGCAAAGTCTGTCCTTGTCCCACCACTGCTGCAGTGACCAATGCGGTGTGGTGGCCTTGCCTCAGAACCTGTTGCTGACACACGTTTTATTTTGAAGCACAAACTATTTCTGGATGCCACAGGGCTGAGTCACCAGCCTGAGTTCAAATCCCCAACCACAGGATTCAGTTCCTTTTGTTTTATTGCTTCAGTTTTATTTCTTCAGAATAAAAGAAGAAGCTTCTGAGCACATACTGAAACATATTCTCAACATCTTTCCCTTCTGTGCTGAGCACAGGCTCAGCAGAAACCTTGTTCTATGCCTATCTGCTTTTGGAGTTTAGAGAAGATGTAATTTTTTTTTTTATTCATCCCAGGACCACATTTCAACACAAATATCCAACAGTCATAAATAAGCGGGGTTCTTCACTCATCCAAGTTTGGTGTTCCTTGCTAACATAAATCTCACATGACTTACAGGCTGTCACCTCATGTTGTCTTGCATGCAGGCCTTGGCAATCACCTGTCAATCAGCAGCTGGAAGCTTTAATTTCATCACTGTGAGGGATTCTCTTAGCAGAACTGGACCCTATGGAGCCATTATTTAAAACTTGTTGGTAAAGGACTTTCAAAGAGGTCAGGATAGCAAACAAACTACACACCTGCTGTAT
Source organism: Turdus rufiventris (assembly GCA_013186435.1). Classification (NCBI taxonomy): domain Eukaryota; kingdom Metazoa; phylum Chordata; class Aves; order Passeriformes; family Turdidae; genus Turdus; species Turdus rufiventris. Next base: position 1,256,965 of record PYHW01010552.1, read on the forward strand.
CACCAATTCCAATCCCCTAATGTCATGTCTTGTTATTTTTTAAATTATCAAAGATCTAAATTTAAATCATTTGTTGCTAAAGAGAAATAGAAGCATTTGAGAGATCTGGAAATCTTTTCCTGAGTTCCAGCTGAAATTTTATTTACAGGCAATTTATACCCATCTGTTTCCTAGCCAAGTATGTTCTTCATTCCTAATAGCTTGTGTCCCTCCTCAACATTCACCTCTTAGTGTGTTTACAGTCAACTGTCACAACTATCTCAGCCTTATTTTGCTGTTTTGTCTTCTTCTTTTTTTTTTTTTTTTTCTTTTGAGCATCCCCATTGCTCTATGTGTCTTCATCTTTTCAGTGGCTTACCCTGCCTGGACATCAGACTGTCTGACAAAAGACTACAGGCAACTCTAAAGAAGTTTCACTTTGACCTTAATACTGTGGTTAAAACACCTTTTCAACAAGAATATTCTATTCAGGTTGGCTTTTGCCTTTTTGACAGGGACATCACATAGGCAGCCTAATATTCTTCCTGTAAGTGATAAAAAGACCGTGTCTGTCTCCCCTCCTGGCATGTGGCCACAATGAGAGTGAATGCACATCGGGGGATGCATGTCATCAGAATGGTGCTTGCATTCCCCTTTTCTAAAATACTTGGGAAGTTAGGCATCAAGGTTCATATCAGATAATATGGCAATCTGTCATGGCAAGACATATGGTCCAGAGGAACGTGTTTGCATGGAGCAAGGAGATGCCTCCAAACTGCAGGTTTGCACCTTGGCACCCAGGAACATTAAAATGTGAAAAGTTTTATACCAAATTTGAGGAATCAATTTGAGGTAGCATACCTCAAGTTAGCTTCAGACAGGTGAATAGAAAATCAGATAGCAAAAACACTCTGGAGGGAACAGCTTCACGTTAGAAATGAACCCAAATTTTTCTCTAAAACAGTGGGGGATCAGAAAGCAAACTTAGATTTAGCTGATCAATAGATACATTATTTAAATTGCATCAATTAGGATCAGACACTAAATCATGTGCAGTTACTCTATTTAGATTAGAAAAATTTCCTGTTAGTGGCAGTATCATTAGAAGAATAGTATAACTTTCCTGTTGATCAGTATGTGTGCAGAAGTCACTATTTTCTTGCACCTTTCTTGCTGTAGCTGAGCTGTGTTGCATACCAGGAAGGACAGTTCCCTGGGCTGAGAGGACAGCAGCGTACGAGAATGTAACTGTGCAGCACCATGTAGTAGTTACAAGTCCATGTATGTGAAAAGCGTTCTCTAGATCCAGCCCTCTGCTCCCTGGATTGATTCTGTGCCTTATATTGGACAGTAATTTGCTTTAATCTTTAAGTTACTGAAGCAAGGCTTACAAAGAGAACATCGACAATTTCTGAAGGATGGGGACCATTTTTCATCTGTGCTTATATTCAGCTGAAAACTACAATTTTACTCTTAAAATTTCTATTCCAAGACTCTATTTCAACCAGCATTTTCCCCAAATGGCCAGGGATGCTGTAATTATTCTTATCTTGTTTCTATTTAAAGAAAAAAAAAAAATCGTTCAACAAACCGATGAATAACCTGGGATTTACTGACCTCTAATGGTTAAATTAAGATCTTCCACCTTTGTTTAAATGCCCCTGAAATGAGAAAGTCTACTCAGGATCTGCAGTTTTTGGAGACAAAACACTCTATCTTCAAAAATGTGTTTCCTGATTTTAATGGTGGAGAATCATTTACTATTTTAACTGGGACAAGTAATTTTTTTGCTTATGTGAGTAAATTATCAATCACTTTCCCATTCCATGTAATTAGGATAGTGAGGGGAATACAAGAAACTGGGGTGCCTGGTTAGTGCTATTTAAACAGCTCCACATGCTCTGTTAATGCAAAGGAATCTGACCTCTCAGCAATTTTAAATTGTTTATCTATGGATAGATTAGGTTTACTTATAAGCAAGCACATTTCACAAAAACATGGAAAATTGGGACTGGAAGATGTGAGTCTTGCACCATGAGCAGGATTTATGAGGACTCTGGCTTATTCTGGCTTCTGGTGATCGAAGATGTAAAACTAAACCCCAGAAGTTCTGTACTGCACCTTGTCACACCCTTTGTCATGCCAATCCCTTGCTGCAGGCAAAGGAGGAGGCTGGAGGGAGAATGCTTGGATTTTAAAGACTAAAAATTTGCCTTGATAACATTATAGTGTCTATCTATCTATCTATGATTTTTTGACACAAGGGGCCTTTTCCCCATCAAGGACAAGCAAAGGGCATTTCTGCCCTTGTATATCACTTCTATCCTCTGCTAAAAAGCAGACCAATGGGCACACCATTCATTTGCTGTCTAATGCCCCTTAGCCCACAGAATCAGAAGTTATAATTTCTCTTTTATGGTCATGGCTTATGAGATATTATCCTGTTGCCAAAAATGCAGGCAGGAAAGTTAACAAAGTAGATGGGCAAATATTATTGAAAGTGGCATAAGAAACAATGCACCATAACTGGATGCTGTCTGATAATTTTTCAAGAAAAGCATTGTGTTTCCTCTTGTTAGGTTAACTGCATAGTCAGAATGAGCCAGTCAATCACAGATTATTCTCAACTACCAATATGCTTCTACTGCTTTTATGAGAAAGTCCTTCAAAGTATAAACAAAGTTCTGGTTTTCCATGTTTTCTATGTAAAATATGGGTGCATCCTTGCAATGTGATATACTGAACATGATGCCATATGGTATGGAATATCTCTTTGGTCAGCATCCACTTCCACTCCTTGCACAACCTCTCTGGTGGAATAGGTTAGAGTGGCAAAAGCTGTGACCATATGTATTAAAATTCCAGCTTTTATCAAACTATCATTTATTGTACTTCCAAGTTAGTAGCTATTTTATTTATGACTGCTCTCTAGAACCAGCAACATGTTGTTAGCCTTGTAATTCTGGAGATTTTGTGTAACCACTTGGAAGGGGGGAAAGTGAAAAATCACAGGTTATGAATTTTGCCCATGTCTGAGCATCAGATTTTCACAGGAGAGTGATTTCACACAGCTCTGTTTACTCATGTCAGATCCCACAGGTAAACTAATACTTGTTCATTAGCAGGGGCCCTCAAGGCTGTTCATTGAACTGTAATTTCCTTCTGGACATACGGGGATGGTCTTACAGAAATTGTAGACATATACAGCACAGTATCCTGCAACAAAGCATTTCCTTAGGGTTTTTTTGTAGTTGATGAAAGGTGTGTTTAGGATGTGGGTTTCTTACTTGTTTGAGATACCTGCTTTAGGATGCACAGTCTACATGAGCTCCTCCTCTGAGGAGGGCTGTTCTGCTCTGCTAAAGTCTACTTTTAGCCTCCAAAATTTGGAGCTCATGAGGGACCAGCCATACATGCTGTGTGCAGTGAACTTTCACTACATCCACTATGGTGTGTGATATTGGCGACAGTGAAATAGATGTCTCCATGTCCACATGCCATGTGGGGAAAACCTGTCATTTTGATGTTTGTGATGACTGGGGTAGAGTTAACTTTATTTACAGTAGCTAGTATAGGGCTATGTTTTGGATTTGTGCTGAAAATCAGGTCAATAATATGGAAATGTTTTTGTAACTACTGAGCAGTGCTTGCACTGCACCAAGACCTTTTATTCCCATGGGGAGTGGCATGAGATCAGCTCAGCCAACAGTCAAGGTCTCTGCAGAGAGAGGGGAGATTCACTTTGTGCTCTTTGATTTCAAACAAACAGGTACCTGAAGTGATACTGGCTGAATTCAAAAAGTAGATTCATTATGTCAGTCAATCAAACAAAAAAATCGGGCCAGGTGGTATCGTCTCCCATAGTTCAATTGTGTGATACTGTCTATATCACCAAGAACAAAATATTTGGGGTTTTTTGGTTATGAATTTCAGATTTTCTATGCATAGGTCCATTTCTGAAAGGTGCCTTCTTTTACTGCCTACTAAACCACACAATGCTGAGCTGATTTCCCAAGAAAGAGCAGTAACCTTTTAAAGAACTCCTTCAGGGTTTATTGTATGTAGCTAGAATGCTTATTTATCATATTTCTGCTTTGCAGTGTGTCTTAGATGCTTCTTCAGTCAAAATACACCATCTCCTCTATTACCAGATTTGTACCATTAGTCCTGCTGTTTTTTCATTGGTTTCCCATCAGATTATATACTGGTTTCACAGTTTGCTTCATTCCCATTTAAAATCCTGAGCCATGTCTGCAGAAATGTCTCCACTAACCTGCTCTTTATGTTATGAAATTATGTTCCTGAGGGCGGTACATTGAGGTGTGTTTGCCTTGCCTCAGTTATTAGCTCAGGTCATTTGGAGACAAGAGCATGTGGGAACCTTGTGCTGTGAATTAAGTTAATGAAATTCACTCCTCAGTCTGTATCTTGGCACTTAAGAGAAAAGTAAAGAAATACTGATTCCCTGAAGAATAAGCACTGATAATTTCATTTTGTAGTTACTGGTTCAGCACTCCGAGACCAGACTGTGAAGTATACTACACAATGTAAATATCTGGGGTAGTTTACTTCAAGCATTGCCTAGTCTTATTTAAAATATTTTGAACTATAAAATTTGCACTACTTCCTTTGGGAGGATGCATCATAGTCATACATATCTCTGTGCCAGGAGTTTCTGACATACTCAGGCACATTTTCATATGTGAACTTTGCCCTGTAGCTCCAACAGTTCGTCACTAACCTTGCAGTTTATGACCTACAAATATTATACACTTCAGAGATGCAGTGCAACAAGAGGAAAAAAGAAAAATTTGATGAAAAACTGATGGGAGGATCACATACAGGTTACAGATGATGGCAACAGAAGTGGCTTTCCCTGGGTGACTACAGTGGTGGTGGGGATGTAGAGCACTTCCACAGAGGATGAAATCATGTCTATGAAGTGCAATGCTTTAAAAATAGCTCTTTGTAAATTAATCCCTGCAGCCCCTTAATCCCTGTTGCTCTTTCCATTACTTTCAGGGTACTTACATCTTTCTTCTACTTAAGTGGTTAGGACTATAAGCAGCTTTTAAGGGCAATCTCAAGAGGGGAGAGCGGAAGGAGTCTATTCCCTGCTGACTGATGCAATTATTCCAGACCGCAACCTTAGATTCCATTTGCTCTTCTTTTAGCAGCAAAATATTTTTGGCTTGAGGATCAACTGTGTAAAAAAGAAAGAAGAATTTACAAACAAAAACACCAAAAATTTTTATTCCAAATATTGCTAAATCAGGGTCACATATTTATTAAGAATGTTGGGGAAAGTCTGTTTTTTCCTTTAGTCAAGTAGGATATATGCCTTTCACTATTAAACCATGGGGTCCTTACCATGTCTTGCCAAAACTGCAGCGTAAGAGCAATAGTTACTGTTAATGACAATATCTGTTTCGTGCTCTTTAAAAAACTCAGTGAAAAGTAATACATGTAAGCAGAAAAGAGCTGCTATTTCAACCAGTTTCTTGTTGGGACCACTCTTGGATTTTGGTACAGCGTCTCCAAATCAACTGTGAGCCTTACCTCAGTGTGCATTGTGGACAAGTAAAGCAGTTTATAGTTTAACAAAGAAATATCACTCAAAACATAATTTCTTTGCTTGTGTTTATATAATTATTTTACAAGCAGACAGAAATAAAAGATTATTACTAACCCATATGAAAGAAATTATGGTTTTAGTTGGAAAGAAGCATTTCTGTAAGTAGTTTGGAGACCGGCAAACTATAACTCTTTAACTAAGTACCACTATTTATTTCTGTTCATCATAGTTTGCATATAATTCTTCTTGGTAGCTCCTTCCAAAATGATTTTAGTGTTTTGCTTCAGTAATAATAATTATTTAAGGGATTTGGAGGTGGAGCGAGAACATGAAGATGAATCAGTGCATTTTCCCTATAATTCGTCACAAGACTCCTTCGGGAGCAGGATTTTGGTGGAACAACTTTCTATGAAAATTGTTGTAATGAGCTTTAGCATTTAAATCCTGTTACAGGGCCTCTGAATGAACAGTTATGAGTTGAGAGCTTTTCCTCATTATTTTATACAGCCTTGTCCTCCTTCCCCTTCCTTCTTGTCCTCTTCCTGCTACTTTTTGGTTATTAGGCTGTGCAAGTGTTGCCTGGCAGGGGTATCAAGCTGAAAGGAGACAAGTGCATTGGTGAACATGACCACATTAAGAAACAAAAGGTGTAGACAAGAAATTAAATCATTGTAATGAGAAAAAGTGAAGAGGCCTGTGAGCTATAGATCAGTGGAAGCAATGTGGGATCACATTGGGAAGAGATCAATACATGTTTGCCTGCTCTTCTGCTTATTCTAGTCACCTACCTTTGCCACTGACCAGAACAGGATGCTGGAGCAGCTGGGACCTGCACGTCTGATGTTCTGCTGCTATGATGTGACTGAGCAAGGGAGTGCTCAAGGGGGCAGCAAGTATCCCATGGTGTGTTTTAACACACTTTCTAAACCTACTTATTTCAACATCATTAGCTTTTGGTTTTAAATCAACTCAGACACTTTCAATGTCTACATAAAAACAAATCTTCAGCTGTTGAAAAAATGTCTGTGACTCACCCCAATCTGCAAACACATTCTCTTTCTGTAAGGAATCACCAAGAATGGAAAAGCAGCACCCTAAGAAATTTCTCCATGTTCTCTTTGAACTTGACTAGTAATTGCTCAAATAGCAAGAATCCATTCTTCAGTTTGTGCTTCATAAATTGATAAAATAGTTATTTGGCAATGCTCGCACATTTATCAGCATACACTGAAATGTCCTTTTGCATTAGTTGCATTTCCATCTCCCCAGCTGTAAAATGCAGAGATATCTAATTGATTGGTGAATCAGATGTTCCCAACCTGGGGGCCATTGTTGTACTTATTACAGTGCATTATTTAAATCAATATTTGGATAATATCAAGAGTAAATGGGTACTATGGGAAATAAGATCTCAGACATATAGAACATATATCAATAAATAAAACATCTATTCCACCAGAAAGCAGTGTATGAACATTATGTGTTTGAACCTATAGTTCCACAGAAGGGCTGGTGCAGCATTTGGCATGACCAGTCACTGGAAAATGGGTAAAAAAGCCCCTGTGAATCAGTTAGTTACAATATGTGTTCTGAAACATTTACCATTTTTCTAAATTACAACAGACAGCTGGTGTTTAATTATAATAGATTGATAATTCTTAAACTTTAAAGACTGTCAAGAGCTTTCAGTGATCAATAACTAATTTTGATAAACTCTGATGTAATTGTTGCCTTAAGTTTTAGCTTTTATATTTTCCAGATTCTGTACTGCCTTAGTGTGTGACTCTGAACTTCATACAAAGTGTCAGCAAGTTCTCTTTACAGTTTAGACAAAACAATCCTTTTCCAGCCTGAGAACCAAGGACAGCATTGCAGTTTCAGGCCCAAGAAGTGTAAATAAACAGGGAATTGAGGAGAGCAGTCTGGGAGGATGGAACTTCATAACCTGAGGCTGTAATTGGACAATTACCCAAATATGTAAATGGACCAAAACTTATAAAAGTGTGAAAACTCGTGACTCGGGGATCCATCTTGGGTGGAGCTATGGCTGGGCTCTTGTACTGTCCAAGATGTATCCTTTGAAGGCCTTTTAATAAATACCTACTCTATTCCTTCAACATTTTCTAGCCTCTGTTCCAGGTAGCCTCTCAAAGGCATCAAAATAATAAAATACTCTGATCTTAAAGGACCAGGCTTTTACATTGGGGAGCCTATAAGTCAGTGCCAATGATAGAAATCTAAGGAAGACAAGCCTTAGCCAGAAAGGTAATTCATAAACTCATGCTGGATAGATTGCTTGTTGGGTGGCAGTGTGCAGGATGAGATCAGTATGTTATTAACATGTGCTATTTGTGAGATACAAAAAGACTACAGGGAGTGGACAGTTACTGTATGGATGTCCAAAGTTGTGGTCCCATGCACTTCTGAATATGGCACAGAGTGAGCATGTGCCATTAGGGATCATTGTGACTTCAGCTGTGCCTGGAAAATGCTGTGGATGAAGAGTACCTCTCTTAGTTTGTTGGCAAGATCTTTGTTTGGAAAGCCATCCCCCAACAGTGTTTTTGAATAACACTCCTGGAAACTTGTGGCTCTGGTTTTTGCTCCAGCATGGCATGGCTGCTGCTGCTGAGGCCTCTCAAAGTATGAGGTCTTGAATGCTGGCCCAAGCTCCACCACCAGGGACAGAAGGAGATGCTTAATTTTCCTTGGAGCCTTCTGTCCCCCAGCATCCCCCACCTTCTTGGTCAGCTGTGGGGAAGGTGGCTGATGGCAGGTGTTACCTGTCCCCAGCCCCTCACAGGCTCCATGCCTGAAAAGCCAACCTGCTGCCTGTGACAGGCAAGTCAGGTGGCGGCTGGAATTCCCAAAATCCTAGATTGTTTTATCCCATAGGATAAAGATGTTTTAAAAAAATATTTTACTCCAGAGTGTAAAATACGTTTCAGAAGCACAAGAGCTTTGCAGTAGTAGCACATGTCCACAGTGTGGTGCCAGTGTAATGGTGAGCTGGGCTGTCTGGAGGCAACAGAGGCAATTTCTGAGGAAACACAGTACCTCCTGCTTTGCTGTGAGATTTGTTCAGTTTGGTTGGGTTTGAGTTTGGTTTGGTGGTTTTTTGTGTTTTGTTGGTTTTGTGTTTTGGGTTTTTTTTAATTATTTGTGTTTGTTTTCTTTTTCTTTTTCTTTTTGTTTTGTATTTTTCTTTTAAGCGCTAAGACAAACCCAAGTCTTCTTTATATTGTCCAAATACTGCCACAGATCAAGGTGTTCTCTCAGGGCCACTTGTCTCTGTTCTTCCAGTGTTATTTGGCCCCAAACTAGTGCGACTGAACCACCTCAGCTGGGCAGCAGGGTCAGCATCAGTGCAAAGGTTGAGTCCAAGAGACATCCATGATGATGGATACATGGGCCTTCCCCAGCACCACCAACATGTCTCAGGACTGTGCTCCTACAGTGACTGCAGGAGACCCAGAGAGAATGGGGTGTGAGTTTTCAGACTATTCCTGGTGGCAAAACAGGGTTTTAAATATCTTCACCAAAGATTCATCTTTCTGCGGAAAAAACACAGTTTTGACTGCAAACAAAGTCTATTTGTTTTCATTTATATGGACCCCATGAGATAGACAGACAGGTTATCTAAACTCAGATAAAACTCAGCTCGATTCCTAAACTCATGTTTCAGGAACATCCTACCTGTTACCTAAGGACACTTCAGCCTCAGATCTAAGGAAAAAGCAGGTGCTGAGGTGCCTGTGAGTACCAGAACTTCTGAATTTTTTGCCAAAGAAAATTGTCCTACTGGTACAGAAAACCCTCTGCAGAGCCAAAATCATGACAAGGGATTTTGGATGGACTGACACATCCATCTGAAGTATTCTGTAAGAGGTTGGCAGCTGTGCTGAGGATAAACTACAAATAAACTGGTATTTCTAATACAATATGTCTTCAAATCTGAATGAGTGTTTCTGGACTCTACTTGACAGTGACTTACCCAAAGTGAGTTAAACCCTTGACATGAGTTTAACTGACACAGAGGACTGAGCGCCAGCTTGTTTTTCTGGAGTTAATGTAACGCTGTGTAGACAGTATTTAATGATAATGAATGTTATTTATCTTTAGGAGCTCATTGCCTTTGTAACCAGGAAAGGCTGATTTACACTTCTGTCTCCCAGACATTCAGTGTTAATCATTGCCTACACCAGAGACTGTAACAGTTGTAGTGGGGGTGCTCCTACCCAAGGGTTACACAGCTTTGGGTCAGCACAGCTACAAACCGTAATGGTCCCCACCTCACACACAAATGCACACTTGAAAAGTTCATTTGTTATTACTGCAGTTGTCAGTTGCACTATACACTGTCTGCTTGACCCCAAAATACCTATGTATGGCATTTCTTTGTTAAATATTATGTAAGAGTCTATAAAATTCTCATTATTTTTGAATGCTTTGTGACATAGATGAAAGCATATTTCTGAATCAAAGCCTGGTTTATAAAAACCAGAAATTGGAAGGTAATGAGGAATTCATGCAATCTGTAACATAATAAAGAATGTCCACATCATCACCTGGGAATATCTACTGTCTGGCTATTTATTTTTTTGTTACTAGGGTAGCTTCATGAAGGTTTTCTGTAGGTTTAATAAATGTCTGAGTATTTAAAGTGTGAGAGAAATTATTCTGTATCATTCACAACTCAGGTCTGACAATACATTTTAGATCAAGGCCCTTAAATATGTGAAGATTATAGGTAGAATATTGCAACATTGTGTAAGTTCTTAAGGCACATGGGAAACACCAAAATGTGCATGCAGCCCTAATGAAAGGTGTAGATGGATGTTGAAAAGGAATAATTTATCAAAAAGTGGTGGGCATAACGTGAAGGAATTTCAGTGCAGAAAGGACTTTCCAGAAGTAAGAACTGAAATGTTTGTAGGAGAAGTCTAATAGAAGTTAAAATTCTGTTTGGAAATAAAAGCCAAAAGCTGTAAGCATATCAGATACAGAGGACTTAAATTAATGCTTGTGACAATTTAAAGAACTCTCCTTAATAGCCAATTTAAATTGTAATTTTTCTTCATCTGAAAACACTTTGAATCCTTTCCAGGGCTGATGGGAAAGTCTCTTCTACTATTATGGAAACCAAGCGGGGATATTTGTCTTCTGCTTATTGGAAATGTAAAGCCAGCTCTCAGAGCCACTGTCAGAGCATGCTAGGATGCTCATGTGAGCTTTGTGGTGTGGTTCCAAAGCACACAGCAATCCCCCAAAGTAACTAGAAGGGATGATTAGGAAACAGGGCAGAACTTCCAGCTGCACCACTTTACTACTACGTTTTTAACATGGAGTATGTTGTTGCCATCAATGGTTGATTTTCTTTGCCAGATGTTCAGGACATCTGTGATTTCAAGCACCTCAATTTTCCTTTCTTAAGTAAAGAGTCAATCTCTTATGATGGAAATCCTGTCTCACAGCTGAATAGAATGTGTGACTCATTTCCAAAACCAGAATTTTCATGTTTTCTCTTAGAAGGTGTAGAAAAGGAAACATATGGTTTGAAAGGAAAAGGAAAAAGAAATTCAACTGTATGCTAGTGTAAGAGTGTGTTTGGAGGAAGGTTCATCTCATTATCATATTGCAAAATGATTCTCTTTTGAGTTGCATATGGTGGAAGGGATGATGTGGTCTCTAAAGTTAAAGTCTAATTTCATTTCAGTGAAATAAAAACATTAAAATATCCTAATTAAACTNTTTTTTTTTTTTTTTTTTTTTTAATCTAGAAGCCCTTGGGCATATCCACATTTTTCTGTTTTGACCACGTGCCTTTTAATAACTAGGGTTTGTGTCTTGTGCCCAAGAACATACCAGAGAATGAAAACCACTGCTACACCTTTTTATTCTGCTGCTGAACAATGTCTGGAAGTTCTGCTGTAAATGTTCAGAGACACTCCAGTCCACAGTCATACCAACAGGGGTGCAGGAAGACAGCAGTCAGCTCAGAAAGCATCCACAGCCTGATTTCAGAGGCCATGAATAAAATCAGAGTCATGATGACTCATAAACTGTAAGAAAGGAAATTATGTGTTGTAAGATAGAAGATGCAGAGATGCCTTGCTCTTACTTTTGCAAAACCTTAAAACTGTCATCCAGAGTTGCCAAATGCTGTCCTAAATGTGTCAGCACTCCTGCACTTCACAAGAAACTTTTTTACACTGGTCAAAAGAAATGCACATGAAAATGGGAAATGTTTTTCTTCTCCACCAGGGAAAAAATCTGAAGTAGACTTGCTTACTTGACAGGTAGGTGAGGTAAATAATTCAGGGTTTGAGAGAGACGAACTTTTGCAAAGAAGATGAGAAGTTTTCTGAGAAGTCTAAGTAAAAGCTATTTACTGAGAGTCTTAGAAAGCAAATGATTTTTAGATTAGAAAGACAAAAGTACGGAATTGGCTAGTGGTGGCAATGAGTCTGTGATGTGAGACTATTGCCCAGGTCCCAGGTGTGGGTACTTAACCTGGCCATGTCCTAAAGGCTCCCTGGGGAAATGAGCATCACCCTTTCTCATTCCCTCACTTTTTTTTTTTTTTTAGAAACCAATGAAAAACAAAATCTGGTTGCATAAAAAATTGGAATGATTAGACCAAGAGAAGATGCTGTGGGTTTGTTTTACCAGTATTTACAGGTAGATCTGAAAACATCATATATCCCAATCCTTTTAAATACTCTGCACAGTGAACAGCATTATGTAGTTCTGTACCAAAAAAAAAAGTTTCTCTGAGAGAGAACTTTGAATTTTTCCAGACATGATAGAATAGTAATCTGTCTACAGATTCAAGTCCTATTTCTGTTTGAATGCCAGATGGACTAAATTGAACAGCTGCAGGAATGTCCTACTCATAAACTAGATTGTTGATCCACAGGTATGTAAATGCAACTCAGACAAATGATGAATAGGTTGAACTGGAGTTGGAAAATCCTTGCACATTCAAAAATAAAAAACATGAAAGAAAGTGCTACAAATGCAAGCTAAGATTTCCTCTATGTACCACCACTCTGATTTTATGCTCCAAATTAGAGACCCTAAAGTGTTGAGTTACAGTATTTACTGTTACATGAAATAATAAGATCAACATGACTATCTTATTTATTTTTTTGCTATGAGGCTAAATCACAACAAAATAAGAAAAAATCCTGGTAATTTCAAGGGAAAGAGTATCTGTTCAGTTCTGTTAAGATATCTAGGAACAGAGTTCTGGGGTATAATTTCCATGATTCTGTGTGACTGTGTGCTTCCCACAGTGTGCAATTTTAGATACTATTTTGAGTTGACTGCCTTTTGATTGAAAAAGAAGAAATCAATATTTCTTAAGAAGATAAAAAACATAACGGTGATGATTTAATCTTTGCAGTGCTTCTTTGAACAGTGCCAATCTGCTTTGTATTAAAAGCTTCAATCTGGTGAAGAAACTTGTTATTGCGATTTTACACAACCATACGTTTTATAAACAAAACCAAGAAATACAGTATTAGACCAAGAAATTAGCATCCCTTCCAGTTAACTTTGCAATTCCTGAACCATGCATCAGATAGAGTCTTTTCTTCTTCCCATGTAATTGACATATTGAATGGAAATTGATTTTCCCACTTCATCACAGTGTGGGAAAACAGGACAGAAGACATGTAACTAAATATACAATCACAGAAAAGCAGTCCAGGAATTTGGATCAGCACGATTTATGGTTCTAGATTGTTTTAAATCTACATAAGAGAAAATTTTAAAATACACTTTTCAGAGAACAAGATTTTGCATCACTACCATATGGATGCAACTTGAAGATATCAATTTCCCAAAGAAACCGGAAAATGTAGTACCTTCTGCTGGGAAGAAAGTGCATTTCCATGGCTGTGAGAGCAGGGTAAATTGAGGTAAAGCAAGGTAAAGTGTTGAATTGCTAAGTCGTTTTCAGATTCTTTGAGAGGTAAGTTGGAATAAAGTACAAGTTTTATTTATATAACAACAGAGAAGGACATACAGCAACCCTTTCAAGACTCAATTTCCAAGGACAAAAGGGCTGGGAAACGCATGCCAAGGATATCACAGCCCTTGCCAGACATTGCTCCTTCCACACCTTTCCAGTCTGGGCCACCTGTTGGACTGGGGTGTCTCAGATTTTAGAGTTCATTCATTTTATGATTAGGATTCCTTGGACCACAAAGCCTACAGCTCCAGAGACACTAAGGTTGGGAAAGTGATTCTGAGGAAAGCATGTGCTGTACCAACATTGCTCCTTTCACATTTTTTAAACCTGAGCCATTCATGATCCTGGGGGTCACATCTTCAGCCCCTGCTGCTGGGGTTAGGGTTAGTGTTCAGAGAAGAACAACGCTGGCAGCTCCAGGGACTCTGGGCTTGTAAAAGTCATGCTAATGTGTGTATGGCCCTGCAGCCACCTTTCTAATCTGGGCCACCCATTGTGTTGGTGACCTCTGCCTCACCTCCTTGCAGCCATTAGGGTTAAGATAATGATTTGGGTTCAGAGAACTTCAAAGTTTATAGCTTTGGAGACATTGGTGTAAATTTGGATTTGACTGGCCTGTCTCTAGCTCCTACCAATGCATGTTCCATATACAGACCAAAAGCATTCTCCATGCAAGCGATATTTTATCTGCATTTATCTGAGCGCATAACTCATGCCACAAAATTTGTAGCATGTCTTCAAATGCTCAGAGTCACCTCATCTACTCTGCTCTGTCTTGGTGTTCAGACCCACCTCTTGAAATTGGACATCTGAATCTGCAGACTGGCTCATACCTATGGGTGTCTATGATTTGCTTCTGTAATCTCCAGAGGATGGGAAGAAGCTGTGTGCCACAACATTTCCCTAAGCAGCAGGTTTGTTTGCAACATATCCTAGAAGGTGAACCAAACACCTAGGATCTTGGCAGGATAGTTCCCCCCTCTTCATGTACAGTAATTTCACGATTATAAGCTGCACCATTTTGACTAAAATTTTGGTCCAAACCCAAAATGCGGCTTCTAATCAGGTGCAGCTTATATATGGACAAAGAAGGAAAAGTTGCTGTTTTAGTTTGGAGGACAGGTGTCTGCTGAGAAAGGCAGGAGCT
>PYHW01010552.1:1272246-1302243 GCA_013186435.1 Turdus rufiventris
AGATAAGGATCACTGCCCCCACCCTCAACAGATGGTGATAGAATAGATACCTTTTAACACACCCTGTATTGTAATGTGTGGCTTATAATCAGGTGCAGCTTCTACACGGACAAAGAATGAAAAGTTGCTGGCACCCGGAAGTGCGGCTTATACTCAGTGCGGCTTATAATTGTGAAATTACTGTACTTCTCAGAAACATGCAACATGAGCTTGGTACTTTGTGGAGCAGTGCTGAAACCTGAGCCATCATTAAGCCTAGGCAAAGTCTACTTGCAATCAAATTAAATATCTCACCTCATCTTTTTCCTGGGAAGACCTGGAGCTCTGCAATGGCTCCTTTGTACTGGGAGGTCTGAATCTGTGTGTCTGACAGCCTTCATGGGTGAGAAACACAGCCTTCAAGGTACTGGGTTAATCCTCTTAGGTTACAATATAGATAGTAATGAGTGTGTGGTGATTCACAGTCTTCCATGGAGTATTTTTTTCTACATTTAACTAATATTTGCCAAAATAGCATTAGAAAAATATGACAAAATACATTTTTTTTTAACATAGCCTTTTCTATGAATTAAACTTATTTAGGATTGCGGTTCTCTGTCAATAGTACAGCATAGCAATAGGCCTAAAACATAAAATCAGAAAAGTTCTCTGTATGAGAAAATCAGTTCATCTAGTTCAGCAGACTCAATCTCATATCAAATATTACATCAATAATATAACAATCTGATCATATTGTGCCAAATTGATTTGCAGTACTGTTAGGGGAATATATATGGTAATGAAAATATTATGGTTAGTGAGGGGAGTTGAAACAGTTCTGAGAATGTGCACTTTCATCCAGTACCTCTGCACCTTCCTAGAAACTGTGGGATGCCTATAGCCTTGAGAGCCAAAGAGCCAGTGGAGTGCCAAGAATGACTTGCAGGGGATTATCTGATATAGCTCCTCTAAAAGGGGCTCCACTGCATCACATTTTGTAGTACTTGGGCAGGTCGCAGAATGTGAGAACAAATTCCAGGTTCCAGATCAAAGCAGAATTTACAAGTCTTTTTTAGCCTGTGAGGACTTCAGGGCAGAAGACTGGTTGCTTTAATAAATGATAAAACAATTATTTGACTGCGAGTCATTCAGTGGGACAAAATAATAGATTTTATTTCTGTGAAAAGTACTACTCACACACTTTTCCTTGCTCCTTTCTAATATTCCCACCGAACAGAATAGATGTAAATGCAGTCCTAAGTTGTAACTCCCCTGGAGTCTCAAACAGCAAATTTAACTCTTCCGTTCTCCATCATGGGAAAGAGGAAAGGTGCATGGCCTTTCCTTGAAACAGCTGATGATTTGCAGAGGTGTCGTCAAGAGGGCATAAAAGAAAACCAACCCAGATGCCAAATGTTGCCTGTTTGCTTCTGCTTGGGATTGGAAAACTGATTTAATAGACTGTAAATTTATTTGTTGTTTTTTTCCCAAGGGAATAGAAGTCAGTTTGTTTACAGAACAGATTAGCTGTCTGCTGAGAACCATGCTTATAGGTCAGAGATGAGCTGTCCCTAGGGTGAAGGGTAGAGGGAGAGCTAATGGTAAGAGTTTGCAAAGTTCATGTTTGTGCTGCAGTCTTCTTCCTATCACCAGTCATGACCCAAGAAATCAGGGATAGTCTGCTAATCTAATACTTACCATAAAAGACAAATTCAGCTGAAAAAACTCCAACCAAAACCAATAAACACAGCAGTGAGCTAAAAAGAGCAGTGCTTTTAGGTTTACTTAGATCTTCAGCTTCAAAAGCAGATTAATTCCTCTTGAAGTCTCATACTGATTTGGATGGTTTCCCTTAAGGCTCTTCACTCATGTAAGGGCCCTGAAAAGAATATTGTCTCATAGCCCAAAGACTGCTTCTGTTAATCAGGGGCCATGTGAGTTTTACTTAGCTCTGCAGTGAGCCACCAGCCACACAACCTGCTGTTGCAAAGCACTGGCATGTGGGATTCTCACCCCCTCTTTCACATCTGTGCACATCTCTAGCCCTTAAGCATTTGATTACTCCCGGTTGGTGTGCCAGTAGTCAACAGAGCAGGTAATTCTTAGATCTTCACTGCTTCCCAGTGACTCACTTCATGACACCTGTATACTGAGTCATTTGCTGGTGATTGCCATCCCTGTTTTGAAGAAAAGACCCTATTTTACTGAGGAAAACTCCAAGAGGACATAACCATTTTACTCCCACTAGCCCCTGCCTCAACTGTTTCAGTACTGCACTAGGACCCAGCATCGCAGTTGGCAGTAGAAGGCAGAAGATCATCTCAGACTGAGACTAGGACTGGCAGGTGCATCCCCAGAGTGTGAGATGCTCCAGATCAGCCCCTACCAATTCAGTTTCACAGCACTGCCCACCAGGAAATCCTCAGCTCAGTGCTGTACAGCACCAAAAAATTGCATTGATTTCTGTAACACGACCTTGAGACACATGTAACAGATTACTCATTTCTGCTTCACCCCAATATTTGACACACCTGGCACAGGAGAAATCAATGGCTTTTCAAGGCTGCATCCTTCTACTGCTGCTCTTCCCTTTACCTGTACTGCTGTGGCAATGTGTCCCTCCTTCCCTTCCTTCTGCTTTCCATTTCCATGTCACTATTTGCAGAAGATGGAGACAACCTGACCATTGAACTTTTCTTTCCTCCTGCACTACCTTTCTTACAGAAGGGGATGGATCTCTGAATCAAGCACTTAGCTATTAAATATTTAAATCTTTGTAGGTCTCAAGGTTGTATGTACAATAAGTATTGCAGTTTTCCCATGTGCACAACTGTCCATCTCTGAGCCTTCCCAGGAGTCAGATGTTGCACCTATGGGTCCCTGGTTTGTACTGCCACTCTACATTGTAAACAACACAAGGGGTATCTATTTATTCTTGTTAACAAATACAGCATGAGAGCATGGAAGTCTCCAAATTCAAGGTTTTATAGTGTTTTTGTACCAGCAGTGAAGTGACTTGCAGCCTGTTTCCCACTTACACCCCTCCCAGGCAGATATCTGTAGGCTGTAAATTTCTGTTGTACCCCATGACTGATATATTTTAACTAAGAGATATTAATTTTTAATAGAAAAACTCCCTAAAAGTTCACACACATTCCTTTCCCAGTTTTTGACACATGCCATAGAAGTGGTTGCCTCATTCTTTATTTTGTCTTACCTTGGTCAAGTCATAAAATAGACTGAGTGTTCTTTTAAAGAATGGGAAATCATTTGGGGTCATCTAAAAATTTCTACTGACTTTCAACTCTTGAGCACTTGTTTATAATTTGCCATTTATATCTTCTTTTTGTGCATATCCTTATAGCAGGGAGTAGAGGGGAGTTCTGTAGTGGATTATGACTTGCTTTTAAGGCATTTGTAATTTGTCAAACATTGCTGGTCCGACTGGGACTACCAGATTGCTATTTCTAAAGGAAACTCACTTTTGAAAAATGTAAGGTTTAAATGTAAGATTTATGCATACAATAACTCAGCAA
The DNA here is from genome assembly GCA_013186435.1 of Turdus rufiventris. NCBI lineage: Eukaryota > Metazoa > Chordata > Aves > Passeriformes > Turdidae > Turdus > Turdus rufiventris. The sequence goes on from PYHW01010552.1 coordinate 1,275,762, forward strand.
CTTCTATTTCAAGTTTTTGCATCTTAAACTAAAGAGAAAAGTGAAAGGAAAGAGACTACTGACTTTAATGATATTGCAAAGATATAGTATGAATAGGAGTCATCATCTAGCCTAGAGGCAGAAGGACTGAGAGGTTTTAGAAAAACTGTGTTGAAATACTCTTTCTTTCCAATTGATCCATACGGAAAAGTGGAGCCCCATCCAGAGGGTGACAGCCCCTATGCCTTCCACTGGCAGATCCTTGTAATACTGTCTGAGATTAGAGGAACACACAGGAACTGAAAAAGTCCTGACACTTCGGGGTGTGATGTTTATTGCATTGTTTGCTAACAGTGAAAATTTACACACTACAGAGTCTGAAAGGTACATAAGGCTCTTCTGTGGTCCTTGAAGAGGAAAACATGTTATTTGAATCTCTCTCGTTTTGAAATATGCAGGATCAGGCTTTCAAAACTCTGTCTCTTCACTGAAGGCATACTGCAGTGAACATGCAATGAGCTATGCTAAGGCTGCTATCAAAGTTATGCAGCACTCCATCTCTTTTGTCAATTTAAAAGAAATACCTAGGAATAAGGGTTTGACTGCAATCCAGTAGACTTTTAACAGAATTGCATTTAGTGTACTCTTTACAGGGAATTTTCAAAGCAACCAAGAAAATATATGAAGTAGGAATCTCCAAATACACAGTCCCAGGTTTTCCCAGGAGCCCAACCATTAAATGTCATCCATTTGAAAAGAGGCGCTCTAAATATTTTGCTGTAGTACAATAATAGTAATACTAACACTACAACTAATAACAACTATAATTGTTATTGTTTTTATACTGCAAAGAAATACTACAATGGCAGAAAAATCTACTCAAAAGTCATATCATATTCATTAGTAAGCACTTGATGATTTCTCAAACTTGGTCCATGCACAGAGGTTACTGAGAAAAAGGAGGATGCAGGACTGAATTCACAGAAGAGTTACCCTAGTTTTGGCAAACTAATCCTGCTTCTTCTCACTTTCTCAGAGATCAGGAGCATCCTCGGGGTAACCAAGTACTGAAAGAAGACAGGAATAGCCTGTGAGAGTCCAATACTCCCTGACTGGATTCATTTAGATATTCCACACATGAAAGGTCAAAGGTGCTTATTTAAAGATAGCTGATGTTATGGGCGTTTCTGATTTAGCTGAGTAATAGAAAATATATTGAAATCACAAAATTGCTGTAAGTTAGACACGCACTGCAACTGCAATAAATAGTTTAACTGTGTGATTCCCATTATCCATCTCTATAATATACTTATGGTCATGACACTGGCCATCATTGTTGGAAAGGAACTGATGGACTGAAAGCTGCACAGGTCTGCTCTCTTCTAAACACTTTTTTTTGCTAGTTGTCTAGTTTTTATACTCCATGTCAGGCTGAGCCACATAATCACCCCCCCATGCTCTTCAGGCTAAATCAAGAAGACATTTACACTCTTTTAATGAATTCAGTGAGAAACATTTACACTACCATTTGAGCTGTTCATAGCTGTTTATGTAAAACAAAGGTCATCCTCCTCTGCCAAGGAGTCCTGTTGCAAAGAAGTTTTCTTTGCAACAGTTGTGGTCAGTCACATCCTACACAATTCCTTGAGCTTCAAGATTACATCACCCTTGGCCATTTCCTCGGAGGCTTCTTCCCTTGTAGGGATTTTTTGGTGAGTCACATGGCCCAAAATCTTCCTGCCACATCTCTTCCTCATCCCCAGATTCTTCCCTTTTTCAGTAACTTTAAGTCTGCAGTTGATGCAATTTAGAAGACTGCTTCCTAACATTTCCAGTTTGATTATACAACACGGGAAGACTAAAGTTTGGAGCTATAGGACCAAAATAGTTCCAGCTTTCAGCAAAATCATAACATATCTAGCCAAAATCAAAATCTGGCTTGTGTCTCAGCTGGATTGAACTAAATTTGACACAGAACAGCTGCAGGTTACTGGAAAGTCTGATGATAATGCATCTTTGTTACTTCTGAAGTCTAAAATGGTTTTAATCCTATTTTTGCAAAAGATTGGGTATGGTGCATCTGTTGCTGTTTTGACATTAGTTATGCTTTCTTTATCCTAACTATTCAGTGGGCCAGCACAAAATTCAGATACTGTTCAAAAGTCCTTTACACTTCATTTCAAATATTTCGATTCCAGATACCCAGCTCAGTGGGATATAATGTCCAGCTCCTGAGGGGACACCTGTCAACTTGCTACACCTTCCTGTGTGACCTATGCCCAGAGAGAGATCCTCCTGAAAGCAGAATGGTTACATCATTGAATGGTCAGCCGTGCTTTTTCTTCCTGCATCTCTACAAGGCCAATTTGTAATAAATTACTATACTGCTAATTCACTGTAAGGTCTTATGGAAGGGAAAGGGGATTTTTATTTACAAAATCTCTACACTGGTTTTACTGATTCACATATACACACACATATGCTCAGCAGCACTCAGACATGTATGTCAAGGTTTGCAGTGAAGAATTGATGCTGGTTTGCCATCGTGCCTTTGGAAGTGGGTGTTGTTTGAGATCTTTTGCCTCAGTATGTCAACTGAGCCCTCATAATTCTTTCTTTACTTATCTGGTTATTTTATGACTCCAGTCCTGTTCTTTGTCTTCTTCTTACCCTATCTTTAGGTCAATTTGTTCCTTCTCTTGCTCTGAATGGAATCACACACACAGAGTATTAATCTCACCTGTCCTTCTAAACTTTGTTCTGCTGTTTCCTCTGCAACTTTACACAAATATTTCAATCCATAATCAACTCTGAATCCTCAATATTTCTGTAAATCTCAACAAATTGCCCTAATGCTGCTGTGTCCTGGCCAGGGTTGCAGTGAGCTACCAGCTGTAGTGTGTCCCCTGTCACCTCATGCCAATGTTTCCTGGTAGATCCTGGCTGGTAGAGGGACCATGCATTATGGCTCTGCAGGGCCATAAATTTCACTCCAAAAAACAACATCCTCACCAAAGTTCCAGACACTCATCAGTAGGAAGCAAGGAGAATTTCCATGATCCTTGAATGCCTCCTAAAATCCCTTTTCTTTAATCCCAAATTGATTTAATATAGACGACTCTGTGAAATTGATTAGTTAAGAAATTGAATCCCCCAATAAGCACAAAGTAAACACAACGTCATATAAAATCCCACCTGGATTCAGATGGATGAGAAAAGCACTGAAATTTAGTGATTAATTCCCAGCTACAGCTGAGCAAAGGCTCATAAATATGAATAATGTTGAAGCCCGTAAGTGAAATGCTGCATTTGGACATACACATGAACTCGTTCAACTCTTAGACCAGGCCTGGCTAAAAGAATAGGTATAATAAAAACTAACAGAGCAAATAGTATTCTTTGAAAGATTCTTTAAAGCATCTTTAGAAGATTTCCCTGAGGCAATCTAATTGGAAATGGAGAAGTCCCTAAAGGGAAGACTGCACAATGCCGCAGTTTTATCATGAGTGTCAGGGTTCAGTGGGTAAGAATGAAATTTCCTGCTGTCCTCCCAGAAGCTACACAAGAGACTGGCCTGCTGGTTATATATTTACCTACTGCATCCCTTCAGATGACATCTATTCAAGCCCAGCTCCAAGAAAAACTGAAAATAACACATGTATCACGTCCCTTTAATTCTTTGTCAGGTTGTCAAATGAAGTTTTAGTTTTGCTGGAGAGTGCACACCACAGAAGGAAGATAAGTTTGTCCTTGAAGTGCCAGCATTTTATAAAAAATAAACTTACCAACCTCTAGGGAAAAACATTTTGAACAGAGGGAAGCCAGGAGTGCTAGGGCTGCCTCCTCACATACTGTGGGCAGAATGAGTGTTCTGGCCTTCTCTAGTCCTTGGGGTCATACAGAAGTTTCAGAGCTGGAGTTATTTCTGTCTCACACGTTTCTTCTCCCACTATTAAAGTTACGGAATTTCAGACATTTCCTTTTGTGAAGAAGAGTGATTTCTTATCCCATCACTACTCTTGCCTCACTACAGGTAACAGGGTCCCTGGTCTCATGAGCAAGCTTCCTTCTTTGTACAAATGCTTTACTGAAAAGTGATGAAATTAAGAAATTAGTCCTTTCTGATGGCAAACACAATTACACAAAAGATCAAAGGTAAATCAATTGAAGGCATGTTTGCATGGCTTCATTCTTAGAATCAATATCTCCAATATGCATAGTATTCTGTAATTTACAGGTCAGATAAGCATAATAATAATTGCATTGTGCTTGAAAAATATTTCTGTAGTATGGAAGAATCCTGTCATGCTTTGTACATCATGGCAAGCCAGAAAAGAACTTCAAGTTAAGAAGATTAATAAAAAGACTAAGAACTAACAGTTTCAAATGAGCTTCATTTCAAATTAATTCAATTTAAAAACGGAGTACCCTCTTTCTGTCATGTAATACCTACAAATCACAGTCTCATGAAAGTGCATTTTAAAATATTTATGCTTTATAACTGATTAATCCAAATGTTTGGAATATGTTATGAATGTATTTGCTAATTAGCAATATGTTGGTTTGTTCTGTCTTTTTCACTGAAATGAAAGCTTGAGGATTTGCATTTTTATTTCCCAAATCCTGCTAACAAGCTCACAGAGAAGAATCTCAACTATCGTATGTGCTACTCAAACAAACAAACAAAAAAACAAACAAAATAGAAAATAATCCAGAAAAGCTCCTATTTAGTTCTCATCTCATCTACAAGATGCTTTTATAGACTTATCTCTCCATGATCTAGTTTTTAATTGTTGAAGAAGTTCAGCCCCTATTTTTGGAAATGTTCCCATCCCAGCTATCAGCATGTGAAAAAGGATTTTAACCACTTGTCCTCCTATAAGAGACCCAGTTTCTCTCCAGGCTCCTGCAGAGGCAAAGGCAAATGGGTACTCACATTGCTGGTCTGGAAAACTGTAATGGAAGGATACACACAGGAACTCAATCATGTCAATACATGCAGAGTTACTCTTGCCAAACCAGAGTGTCTTTCCAGTGGGAGCTGGAGTGTGCTGAGGTGGCTTCTGGGGTGTCTGGTTCATGCTCCCTGGTTTTCCTACACTCAAGGAAAACCTGGCCTCCCCAAACAGACCAAAAGTTATGTGGACTTCAAGGCACACAGAGTTTGTTTCTGTTTTTTGCATGAACTTGACGTCTCTGGTAGAAAAAGACCATTTTTCATCAAAGAGGTCAAATCTGGGGTTTTTCCACTAAACCATTATGTTGCTTTAACTTTCCATTTAAACACTTGTGAAGGATATATGACCAGAACGACTGAGTCATTTTTTTGGGCTCATGCTGAAAACAGTCATTCATGGCATCCAGACTTATTTACACTAATTATATTCTCAAAGTTTTTCTAATTGAATGGTTTCATAGGTAAAACAGGACTTCACATGCAGTATGTGGAAGACATATCAAACATGCCACTCTCCTTTTCCTTATTATTCAGTTTTATTCCACATAATATTACCAAGAATTTTAGGTACTATCCTGACTTTTTTCTCCCCCTCCTGTCCCCACTCTCTGTGTAATAAGATATATATTTCTATGTTGTACATTGACCTTAGTATTGTATTAACTGAGTATCTTGAGAGTTCTGCCTGATTAGGGATTTTCTCACAAATCTACCTTTACAGACAAAGGAGATGGAAAGGTTCAGCATGCACAGATGGGACACACAGAGATTAGATGCAGAGATTTCCCCCTCTTTGTAAGGCCAGAGATATCATCTGAGTGTGAGGAGGTAAATTGATCTCTAGGCTCATTTCAGTTTTGGTCTCTCTTGTGACACAACTAAGGCACCCAGCTCACAGAAGCTTAGCAATATGAGCCCCCTGGGTTAGTGATAGCATCATCAACTCTATCCAAAACAATATGATGCTATTAGGTGTTAACATTTTGCAGTTGTCCTTAAAGAAAGTAAAATCCTGGACTAGTAACATGGAGGTGTGTGCCAAGATCTTTCAGTAAAACCTACAGTACCTGTAGACAGCTGTCTGCAGTACCTGTGCACCAATTTGATCCAGCTGTCTGCCTGACAATAAAAACAATGAATAAATAGTTTTCTGGTCCATGTATCAATGAAGATAAGGGCAGTGTTCTTGATATCCTCAATATTGTGAAAAATATGTTTTATTGTTTTGTTAAAATTTAAAAGGTTTAATAAAAAGACAATAGGAGATACACATAAAGCAAAGGGTTAAAACGGTTGGGTGTTAGGCAAGCTGCCAAGAGCACATGGTTGCTTTGGGAATGCCCCTTTAAATACACTTCATAATACATTAACTTGTTGCATCTTCATAGGTTTTTTTGCATTGTTAAAATTTTTGGGAACTATTTAGCATGGCTATTTTTTGGGTTTGTTTTTTTACAGTATGCATGTTTCTTGGTTTGTGGTGTTAATTATCTTTTTTTTTTTTAATATTTTACAATATGATGACTCACTGGTCTCCAGAAATTAGTTTTGCATTGGCCACAAAAATAGTCACTCTTGCTCAGATGGACACACATGCACTGTAGGTACATTCACACAGATAAATTCCACCTTTGTGTCCGCCAGCTTAAAATGTCTATATTGAGGCACTTGGGTCATAAATTTAGAAAGAAATGAGATTTTGTTGTTTAATTACACTATGCCTTACACTGTAATCTGTGAGGCAGAAGAGCAAGCACTAATGATATATCTTAGGTTGAAAGAGAGAGTCAAGATGGGATTCTCCATGGTTCTTTGGATCATCTCATCTCAGTACAGATTATTTAAAATATAGTTTTTTAGGGGAATTGACATAATAGATGAAACAAAACCCAACCCACAAACAAACAACAAGGCAACACACAGATAGAACTCTCTCCTCATTTTCCATATTCTATTCAACTTGATAACATGTTACTGACTGCTAAGTCCCAAACCCACTCCTTTAAAAAGAACATTTGTAACCATATATCAAAGCTTTATTCTTGAGCCCCTGATCATCAGCTTCATGGTGAGCCAGGTTATCAGAGATACATAACTAAATCCTTGCTCTTTTCTCTTGAAAAAGATGAGTACAATTTGGTTTGAGAAATGAGATCTATAGTCACACAAATGTATACTTTGCTTTTGTTTACTATTTATTGCATGTAATTAATTCCTTGGTGCCCTGACTGCCCTTACAATGTTTGGAGTATTGGAGATAATGGGACCACATAAGGAATGAAATCCACATGAATGCTGAAGTGTCTTACTGAACTCAGTCCTTAGCTCTATGTGTAACACTTGGAAGCCACTCCTTTGCTCCCATGGAAACCCTGAAATGTCTCACATTTAGAAAATATAATGGTGGATATTTAATAATGTTTGCTTCTTCTCTGGAAGGGGATTATTCAGATTAATTGTGTAGAAAATTACTCTGATGATTTGATTTCTTTATTTTTCAGATCTCAGCCAAAAATAAAATGAAATTGTTTTCTGTGGTTTCCTCTGAAGTGACTGACACATACAGTATTTCAGAGGGTGCATTTGTCTGTACCTACCCCAGTTTGCAGATTTCTTACTCTGCATAGCTCTGCACGCTTTACACTGAGCCAGGACAGAGCATTGGCTATCCCAATTTTTTGGGACACACTATTTTGTACAGTTATCACTCTTACTTAGAAAAACATTGGAGCGGCACCTAAGCAAGTTTCTCCTTTTGATAATAATGCTACAAACTTACATGCTTCCTAGTCCTGTAGGTTCTTCATCTACTGCTTGTCACTGCCACATAATCTTCAACCAAGAGCTTTCTAATATACTAAGAAGATTGTTGTCTTTTAGCTGAAGACTAATTCATTTATTATGGTATTTACCCTGACTATCACCTCTTTCCAAAAAGTGGAATGATATTTAGGCTCCTTCCTTTCTTCTCCTGGAAAGCTCTGTGTCTGTTCATATTTCCCACAGGACATGTTTGTTTTGGGGTGGCCAGGGCCCTACAAGTCACTTGGAATGCCTGACTTGGAGAGATCATTGTCCTTTTTTGAGACACAGCCTTGCAGCCATCTCAGCAGAGATACTCTGTAGATTTGTAAGGAGCTTCATGTAGTTACAGTTCCAGGAGACAAGGATCTTTTTCTAAATACATAAAACATATCTTAAAATTGAAAAATGGAAAGCATTTTGATACTTTCAAATAACCTTTGAGATCAGATGTTTTATTTGCTCTCTGAGTCACCAGTTCATCTCTCTCCCAATATTCACTGAGAGTTTTTTATTTTATAAGATTCACATTCCTCCCTGCAAAAGGACTTTGAAATTAATGTGCTTTAATGTCAGCCCTGTCTGCTGCTGCCCCTGTGGTCCCTGTCCCTTATTCTTGCTGTCATCATTGACAGTGTCAGGAGAGACTGTGGCAGGGGCAATCACAGCAGTAACAGTGGAAGAGGCTGGGACAGTCACTGGCAGTCTCTGATGTTCCACATGTTCCAGGATGGACTTGGTGCCCTGGACAGCCAATGTCAATTTTATCATGTTTTGCAACAAAGGTGTAAAAGCTGATGGGACGCCAACAGACTGCATTGCCAATTGTTTGTTCGAAAAGGAATATTGAACTTGTACATAGTACTTCTTAGCCATGTGTCCTGTAAGAATTTATGGAGAAAGATAATCACCATTACCCTGAACTGAGGATGGGTAACTCAGGCATCTTTTGCTTGCAGAGCACTACAAAAGTGCCTCCTCAAAGCCTCCTCTTCCACGCCCCCGGAAAAACAAATGTCAGAAATGATAAAAATACTGGGACTGTGCACGAAATTCTTGCTTTACTGGAAGAAAGTTCACCCATATCCAACAACATCTTGATCCACCTAGAACTAGAGAGATTTGCCAGTCTTCTCACCATAGAGCTGAAGAGAGAGCTTTGCACTCCTAATGATGCCTCGCTTTTCAGAAATTCAGTAACTCAATGGACTGTATCAAGAATTTAGCTGACAATGTTCTTAAGGAGAACTAAGGCTAATTTGCATGTAAACTGTTACTCTAAGCAAGTTTATACTAAGACATGGCAAATTACTGAGCCGTTGTCCCAAAATAGTGATACAGTGTTAATTAACACTGAACTGGATCCGGGGCTTTCTGCAGGACCAGTCCTGGGAGAGGCAGACCTGTGCTGGCTGGTTCTAACAAAGCTCAGCAGGAACTAGTTGTGATTGTTGCTTGCTTTTTGCATAGCTGCACAAACCATTCTGCATGACTTATCAGCTGGTCCTACTCTTGTGTGAGGGATTGTTACCTGAACCAGTCAGGACTGCTCTCTGTGGAGCAACTGTGATCTAGTCCTGGACCTTGAAACTTTTCCATTTATTTATCCTTTACCCAAGTAGCAAGTGATACATTTTCCAGTAAAGCCCATTCCTAAAGCAAAATATAGAAAACTAGCTTGTAAGAGAAACTACAGCTCCAACAAGTGTCTTTCTGCCTCCCCAGTCTTCCATGTACACAATGGACTGAAATTTGTGCAGACACATTTTTAGAAGAGTACACTGTATTTAATTATTCCTTTTTGTAGGTGGGGAACTCAGCCTGAGAGAACTCTGTAAGATTTTTTTTTTTAATGCAACAAGTAACTTATTTCAGCAGTATTGTAAGGCCTGTGTTCACCCCCCAAAGCTGGGTCACCAGTATCTGCCCTAGGACAACATCCAGTACTGCAAGGCCCTTCCTTCTTCTGCTCTGGTTTCCATATGCATGAGTGGAAAGGAACATGCATTTTAGCGAGGTCCTTCAATCTGAACAATTTGGAATTGGATATAAGATTCCCTGCAGACAAAACCTTTATATTCCAAGTACTGGGCACACATGAATTTGTCTTCTTGTAGATTGAGGTCTTGAGGTGGTAACACAAGGGGGAAAAAACCCAACCTTTTTTTTTGTTTTTGTTTTTGTTTTTTTGTTATTGTTGTTATTTGTTTGTATGAGTTGTTTTTCGTTGGCTTTTTTTTTTTTTTTTTTTCCTGAGCCAGAAATATGTTTGCCTGCAAATTTAAAAAGAAATTAATGGAAAGAAGCTTTTTGGCCTTAGGTTCTTGTATAAATGAATAAAATCCTTTCCATCGTCTGTATCATTTCCACTTTTGCCATCTAATTGAATTTAAAATGCTTCAATTCTAGTAACACCAGAACAAACAACAGAGTACAGACTCATCCTCTCAATCATGTTTTACATTAGAGGACAATTCTTTAAAACAAGAATATCAAAATAACCCTTCTAAAACATGAAGAAGTGCTCAGTTTCAGATTTTAACAATACTAGCAGCATATAATAGAAAGGTGATTGCATATTCTTTATTTGCTTGTGTTCTTCATGCATGATGTATAACAGAAAGATATGTTAGTTTCATTCACTCCTTAAAGCTTTTCATGGACACAACTTATTAGATTAAGGTGTTTTGAATTTTGTAAAATATATTTAGCATTACCAAATACATTTCTGGCCCTCCAAAATCTATACGAGCAAAAAACCCTAAATGCTTCTGATCAAACTAATATGCAGGTTTATTAGAGTTTCCATGTTTTAAACTTGCAGTGGTTTCACAATCTTTTGTTTCCTTCTGCTTTCATTAGGGCACCCCCATGATAACCCAAAGTAGCTTTTAAAAATATCTTCTCAAATGAAAAAATAAAAAATATTGGCTGTGTCTTCCAAAATTACAATTATGTGGAAAAAGTCAGTATTTACAAAAAATGTCTGGAAAGCAAATATTGATAAATTGTGTTGTCAGTTTAATTACAGAAGCTATAGGACACTCACAGGGGAAATTTATGCTGACAAGCCCCAAGTGTAAACCTTGATTTTGTAGCGCATTTGAAAAAAACCTAAATTTATACTTTTGGTCTGTTTGCTTTAATACATATACTGGTCTTTACCCAGTTCATTTTTATTATCAACAATATTCTACACACATTTCTTCATTATCTTTTCTGTTTGAATTTAAAATGTAACAGAAAAACCAATTATGCAAACATGAAAATTCTGTTAGTACAGCTAATTGGTTTTTAATACAGATTTTATGTAGAAAGAAAGTAGTAGCACAAATAGAAAAGTAGGCAAAGGATAGTGAAACACTTGCAGTTTCAGTAATTGTGAATTATCTACTTGCAAAATATACACAGTATGTAAAATGTGCACAAACACACACACAACATCACTGCATGCATTTATTTTTTTACTAAATTATAGCTTCAGGTTCACAAACCTTCGTCCAGAGTTGGTGAGAGCTGAAGTCAGGTGTGTAAAGATGGTCAAAAAGATAGTCAGTTAAATATAAGCTGTTCCACCACACTGTACTCTGGGTTCTAGTGCTTTGAACAACAGCAAACACAAGGAAAGGAGAGAATGGAGCCTTTGTGACAAAGGCTTTAGTGGTAAAAAAAAATTTCTTTTAGGTATAATATTCCCTATTCTTTGCTCAGAATAATCAATGGGGAGTTTCTGGAGTGGTTTAAGATTCTACATCTAACTATTAATTCTGCTACTATTATTGAGGCAAGCGTGGGCACCATCCTCAGGAAAGGCACATGCAACCTCCTCAAGCAGTTAGAGAAGCAATCTTGTTTGTTAGGTTTTGGTGAGGAAGGAAAGAAGGAAAGAAGGAAAGAAGGAAAGAAGGAAAGAAGGAAAGAAGGAAAGAAGGAAAGAAGGAAAGAAGGAAAGAAGGAAAGAAGGAAAGAAGGAAAGAAGGAAAGAAGGAAAGAAGGAAAGAAGGAAAGAAGGAAAGAAGGAAAGAAGGAAAGAAGGAAAGAGAAACCTGTTGCTGAGCTCAGGAAAACAGAGCAGACAGGTAGCTGTACTTCTGAAAGATATTCTCAAGACTTACAAACTCAGCAAAACTTACTCAAGGAGCTTCAAAACCCAACCTCTGTGTAAGAGACAGGCTCCACAGAAAGATGTAATAGGATTGTTTACCATATAAATGAACTATAGTCAACTTAGCATGCATTGTACTGAAAACAAGCACACCTTGAATGCTTTGTAATTAGCAAAGGTGTTATGATGACTTTTTATTGCAGTTTACAGACAATTTTTAAGACTATATTGTCATAAGCTGGTAATAAAAATAATAATATAAAAAGACAAGCCAATAACATTGACAATTTTTGTATGCTCCCAGAAGGCTTGTAAGTTTGATTCTCTGTCTTGAAATACATTAGTTCTGCAGTTCTTACGAAATGACTACACTCTCCTGAATTCATGAGACTATTTGCTTGACAACCAAGCAATGTAGCTTGATCCTAGATGTCTTAGTGAATTAAAAAACAAAAAAAAAACAAAAAAAAAACAAAAAAAAAAAAAAAAAAACAAAAAAAAAAAAACAACAAAAAAAAGATGGCATTCCTACCAATAAAGCAAGTGGTTCTGGTATTCATTTTGCGTTTTCTTGGTGCAACTTTTGTAATGGTGCTGAGCTAGTCATAGCATATCATACTTATTTATCAATATATTTTTAAAGTTAGTTTAAAAAATTGAATTAGGTGCAACAAGACACACACACACACACAAATATGCTGTATAATTTCCATCAACAAGAAGGGAAGAGATGTCCCCCTAAAACTGAAACCCCACAATGCACATACAGATATCGACAGCACTAAAAAGATTTGCCTTCACAAGGGCTGTTAAATTTCAGTGTCTGAGAACTGCTAGACCTTCACAAGATGAAGCATCATGAGCAACTGAATTCCAACAACTCAGAGTCTGTCTAACCCCATTCCCTATCTGGACAGCCAAGACTTTTTTCCCAACTCATTTTTTTTAAAGTTTAAGACTAAACTGTAATCTTGCTCATATTATTTCCTTTCCCCGTGACTTCATCAGACAATCACAAGAAGTTTTATGCATTAACATTAGAGAGAGGAGTTACCCCAATACATGACAACTCCATTACTTTTACAGTTTTAAACAACAAGCAAACAATGCACTTAGTTTTTCAGAAACAGCCAAAAAATTAAAATAAATTATATTTTAAAAAAATAATTGCTTTATTGTTGCCACACCTTCCTGATCAGTTGCCCAAATCCTAAATGACTTTCAGAAAGTAATTTACATACTGCAGCATAGCTTATCAAACAAAGTGGCACTTTTTGTCTCATGGCCATCTTAGTCGTTCCTTGGTAATATGATGGTGCCCTGGACTGGAATAAAGTGCCACGAGCTTCCCAAACACTGTGACAGGACTGCAAGCCCTGCCTGCCCTGAGGCCTGTCTCATGTTGGAATGGGGATGAAGCTCGTCGATTTGGAGTGGGGCATCTCTCTCCATGTGTTTAGGCTGTGGGTTGGGCTTCTGTTGTTGGTGAAAGAAGTCTGTCGCCTGCTATTGCTGTTTGAATCTTCTTTACTCAGCGTTTGCTTTATTTTTTGGCAGCAAGGGAAGCTCTGTAGGCAGTCTTGGAGGAGGTGCCCACTGAAGAACATGTAGATCCACGGGTTACAGCAACTGTTCAGGCTGGCCAGCAGAGCTGTAACAGTTGTCGCAGTGTTTTCAGAATCTGGAGAGGGGCAGAGAAAGCAACTTAATCATCAAAAAAGCACTTGTACCATTCAGTCAACTGCTTCATTAACCATTAGATTTATCTTCCTGAGTGTTTGAGTTCTAAATGTTGAGTTGTAGCATTTGGAACAAATAATGAGAACATAATCAGTAAAGGTCTTATTTATGTAAGGCTGTCATTGAAGTCAATAGGGATTTCTCTGAACAGACTTCAAAAAGCTGTGACAGAATAAGTTACGGGCTAATCCATCCAAAATAATGATTTAGTCACATTTCCACTGATGTGTATCCATGTATTGATAAGCACCTGCTTTAAATACTGAAGTTTTTTCCAGACCCTGGGAGACAATGATAAATTTCCACTGCTTCCAATAACACTGAATTTTGCTACATATATTTGCATGCTGAAAAGTATTGAATGCTCAGCTAACTACTGGATTGTCCATCAAATCTGGATTTTGGAGGTCAAACAAATTTTTCTCGAAGGAAAAACGGAACTTAGCACTATAGCATGAAAAAACTTTGGTGTTCTACCTTCAATAGCTAGTTAATAGTTAGACCAAATACTCTAAATATGTATTTAGTCTAATCAATTATCAGTGACTTTTCTTTGTAAATATTGAATCCTCAAAGAAGTATAATTACTGTGTTATGCAGTCCCATAGATTTAAAGAATCTCTTCAAACAAACCTATCAAATACTTATCTGTTCAATTTGATACAATTTCCTTTGAAGGAAAAAAAATCTATTTACTGCAAGCCTTTATTTCTCTACAGAGATCTGCATTATAGGCTTGACTTTAGGCCCACATTAGAGGCAATCAATACCCTCCCTACAGTAAGTGATAATTTGGAGATATAAAAAAGAATCAAGAAATTATGGAGTCCAATATTTTGATATGCTGCTCTCTCATTAAGAGGAAACAGAATACATGTCACTATGCTGCCTTACCTGTCATTACCTGTGTGATAGCTTTTAAACTCGCCAATTTTTTTCAGCCATGTTTAACAGCAGCACAGGTATCTCCAAAGTCTAAACTGTCACTGATTCATGAAAACCGGTGATTGACTAATGGAACTACTCAGAGGTGACTGCCTTGCTGCGAGGAAGGGTTTAGGGTGTGCTCAACCCTATTATTAGACAGCAGATACAGGAAAGAAGACGTAATAAGTTCTCTCTTCACGCAACTGCTCCGACATGTGTGCGTGTATGCTTCTCAACAAAACTAAACATTCCTAAAGTTTTCTTATCGGCAGGTTCGAACGGACGAAAATGTTGTTGGTTCAGATAACGGCGGCAAATACTCCGCTTTCCATGCCCGGGATGAGAAGGCTGCGGCTGCTGCTCCCCCCCGGAGGCGACAGGCCGAGCCGAGCGCCGCGGCCGCCGCCGCTCCCGGGGCCGCCGGCTCCGGGGCTACGAGCGCTGCCGGCGGGGCGGCCCCGAGGGCGGTGGCGGCCCGGGGCTGTCTCTTCTCCCCGACAAGGGCGCTCAGCCGCTATTCCCCGGCGGGAGAGGGACCATTCCGGGGCCGGGAGGGCGCACCTCGGTCCCGCTCTCCGCTCCCCGTTTCCCCCCGCTGGCTCCGCGCTGCGCAGCGCCCCGGGACAGCCGGCTGAGCCCCGAACGCGAGCGGGGCTGCCGCGGGGGCCGAGCGGCTGCGTCACCTACCGACCCAGGGGAAGCGCTGGTCCCAGACGGACCACATCTGGATGGTGAAGAAGGGCGCCCAGCAAACGACGTACACCGAGACGATCACGAAGGTCATCTTGACGGTGCGGATCTTGGCGCGGGAGATGGTTTTGACGTTGCTGACACAAGGGGCGAGCAGCAGCCCCCGTGGCGGGCCACCATCATCGCCCGCCCGCCGCCCGCCGCGCGCTGCCGCCGCCTCCCCCGGGCGCGTCTTGCCCCGCACGTTCCGCCAGATGCGGTAGCAGATGAAGCCGTAGCAGATGATGAGGATGAGCACGGGCGCGATGAAGATGCCGCCGGTGATCCAAGTGATGTAGGCGCGGGGCCCCCAGGGCATGATGAAGTGAGCCCAGCAGTCGTAGACCTGCGAGCCGCGCTCCACTTCGCTGAGGGAGAAGATGAAGTACTGCGGGGTGCTGAGCAGCAGGCTGAGTGCCCAGGCCGCCGCGATCATCCCGTACGAGCGCTTGGTGGGCTGCTGCAGCGTCTTCAGCGGGTGGCAGACGGCGATGTAGCGGTCGGCGGTCATGGCCACCAGCATGTACGCCGAGGCGAACATGCCGAAGACCTGCAAGTGCTTGACGACGCGGCAGAGCCCGTCGGGGCCGTGGAAGCGGTGGGTCACCTCCCAGCAGAGCTGGGGCAGCACCTGGAAGAAGGCTACCACCAGGTCGGCCAGGCTGAGGTGGCGGATGAAGAGGTGCATGCGGGACGCCTTGCGCGGAGTGCGCCGCAGAGCCAGCAGCACGCTGCCGTTCCCCACCACCGCCACCGCGAAGGTGACGGCCAGCACCGCGATCTCCAGCTTGGCCAGCTCCTCGTCCCGCCCGAAGGGGTCCCAGCCGCCCAGGCTGCCGTTCGGCGACCCCGACCACGCCTCGGGACTGGGGCTGCTGTCGCCGCCGGGCTCCGCCGCCCGCCACCGGCTGCCATTCGCGGGCGAGGGCACAGCCCGGGGGGAGCCGGCGCCGCCGGCCAGGCGCATGGAGGGGGCTGCGCGGTGGGGCCCGGCCCGGCCCCCGCTCTTCCGCTCGCCCGCTTTCCCCCTCCGGCGGCCCGCAGCGCCGGGCCGGGTGCCTTTATCCCCCCGGCCGCGGGAGGCGAGGCGGGCAGAGGGGGAGCTCCCTCGCCAGTGGCCGCCCAGCGCCTGACGCCAGCCCCCCTTCCCCGGCAGCCGCCGCCCGCTCGCCCCGCCGCGGGAGCGGGGCCGCTCCGCCCCGACAGCGCTGCGCCCCGGGGAGCGGGACCCGCAGCCCTCCCCGGCCCCGGGAGCTCGGAACGGTGCCTGGAGAGCTCCCTCACGGTCCGGGAAAGCAGCACTCATAACTGCGAGTAAAACTGCCGTAATCGTGCAGAGCAAACGGAGGTCTGTCGGCATCAGCCTGCGCACCCCGATCTCGCCTCTAGCCAAGGCAAAGTGACTTGTCCGTAAGCCGGGCTGGTTTGGTCCTGGGAGAGCCCACCTGGGCCTTTGGCATTTCGCTGTCATGATGGGATCAACCCCAGAGAAGTAAATGGTTAGAAAAAATAGTGCAGAGTTTCAAAGCAACCTAGTGTTCCTGAAGGTTTCAGGACTACATCTCAGACAATAAATGCCATCCAAGCCTTAGTGTAGATCTAAACCACACATTTTTCCAAGTACCAGCAAAATCTCCACATTTACTGGAGAGTTTCTAGCAGTGGGCCATTAAAACTCTTGTTTTAAATAAGGTTTAGATGAAGAGTTTTCCTCCTCTTGGTAGAATTAATGGACTTGGTGAAAATTTTGGTCCTATTGTCATGAGTGTGGATTATATCCTGATTTCACTGGAACCTGAATTTGACCCTTCATTTAGAATTCCTTCCTACAGGCACACAAAATGCAACAAAGAAAAACCAGCCTTACTGTGTTTTAATAAAATTCCCTAGGTCTCCTCATAGGTACAGTTAAATTCGGTTACAAAAATTACGTGATTTTACAGGGAGAAGAAAAAATGGGGAAGAATGAAAGATTAAATCTTACTTCTTTAATAAAAGAGATATTTCCAAAATTTTTGACTCCAGAAGAGTTTTAAAGTTTAAAATACAAGATGATAGGCTTCTGAATATGTTAACATCGTGCAAGGCTTTTTGCCACTTTCTGGGCTTGTTAGCCCTGGAGAGGGTATGTGCACCCAGCCCAGTCTGTCACTACCCTTCCTTTGCTTGGGGATCAGTGGCAGGATTTTAGGAGGACACCTGCTCCTACAGAGCTAATAGTTGTCATGAGTTTTCCAAATGAAACTTCAACCCTCCCAAAACCTTAAAATACAGACAATAAATTTGGCTATCCTCAGTTTCTAGCAAACTTATTTCTTAAACTTTTGTTCCAAAACTTGATTTTTACAAATAGTTCATTGCATTATCCACAGCTTTGTGCCTATTTATTGTATTAGACCTGCGAACCTGGTGTGACTACAAGTTGCAGGTCAAATAGAGAGGGGAAATTAAAGCTGCATATCACAAATCTCACAACACTGCACCACTACCAAGGCTTCTTTCACATGCCTTGCCTGTGTCTCTGACATGCTTGACAGGAGTTGAATGTTACGTAAATGGACAGTGTTACTCAGGAAACTCTGCTAGCAGATTTTCTGCTCTGCGAATTATGCGAGGATCATAAAGCTCTATTCACTGCTGGGTATGTCATCCATTAACAGAAGAGATGATATTCAGGTTTGAAAGAGACATATTTTTAGCAACCAGATGATAAGATAAATGTGGTTGTATTAGTTCAGTGTACTGAGAGTTTGTCAAGCCCGCATCAACTCAGAAACACTTCTTTTCCAACCCATTCTTTGTTCCTCTGAATGGCATTTATAAGAATGTTTCCACAGCAAAGGGCTGGAAAATTGTCTGAATATCATTGCACAAGGCTATACCTAGTGATTACGTGCAATATTAAGCATGATGCGGATAATAATTTTTACTATGTTTTACTCCATTAGACAGAAATAATCTAGGGCTAGTCTTGCTGTATTTGTTTGTTTCATTTCCCATATTGGTCAAAATTGATGTTTTTATAGATAGCATACCTAAAGAGGCTGTTGCAAATTCTTTTGTTTCAATAAACCTAGGTAAGTCAGTAGGGAATTTTATTTATATCTAGTAGTTAAAAAATACCCTCCAGACAAACTCAGAATTCCTAAGGTTTCTATCATAGATTATTCAGCATCTAGTCTGATTTTAGTTGCTTAATCCTAAGATTATTGGTGTTCTTCAAATTAATCAGTACTTGTAGAACATCTTTCCAAAGAGAAAAATTGCCACTGGGAAGGCTGACAGAAGAAATTAATATTTCTGCCCTGTGATTCACCTGGAGTTCAGTTTAGAGCTGGACTCGCAGTAAAGAAAATTGAGACTGCTGTTACTACAAACCTTTATTTGTTCTGACTAGGCACACAGCTTTCTTGCAGAACTAAGAATGGTAAGGATTTCCAGCATGTTCTCTGCTGCCATACAGGTTTCTGTAAAAGTGCTTGAACCTTGACAGATATCTTTCTGAGTGCTGAATTCACTGAAGACTGAATGGGTTCTGTAAAGTACTCAAAAACCTAACTGGAACATGATCCAGTGTGTTGCCAAATGCAGCTGTTTTCTGTTCATTCCTTGCTGTTGTGATGGTGACTTTACCTCCAGACTCAGTCTCTTCCTCCAGGCAAAATAAATACTCTGAGTAAGTCAAAGACTCAAGATTTTAATTCTGGGAAATGGATGATGATTTGTATTCTGCAAGATAAATTTTTAACAGAAAATGGGGGAGCTTTCAGCATAATCTTCAGGAAAACTTGTTTGGAATTTTAGTCAAACTATGGTTGTCCGCCAGGTTTTGTGAAGAGTTGTTCTAGCAATCAGTTGCAAAACTCCCTATAGGCAAAAAAAAAGTCAAGCTTTTAAATTAAATTCCTCATGCAGGATAAGGGTTAAAGCACTGCTAAAAAAAGAGGTCTGTTTACATGTTGAAGATTCAGCTGCCTTGTTAAAAAGCACATAAAACATCTACATAGATATGAACAGCTGTCTCCTGCAATCTGTCTCCAAGTTCAAAGTATCTATAATGCTCCCTTTGACTGACACAATTTAGTAAATAAGGAGGAGTTTGACAGGCCTTCCCAGAGAGCCACAAGACTTAGATGCTCCAGATCCCAAACTTTGAATTCACAGCTATGGGAAATAAGCATGGGGAAAATCCCCTGTGCTGAGTGAGGGACTTCTAAAAGCTGGGGTCACCAGGGAGGCAAGCAGATGCACCATTCATTTGCCATCCCTGTGAAGAAAATGCCACCTGAAGGCAGACAGGAGCACACAAAGCCCACAGAGCAGATTCCTGAGAAAATGCCTTGTTGGCCCTCTATTGGTCTAGCTTTTGGGCTACCAGAGCAAAATCAAATGAAGAATTTATTCAAACCACCTTCAAAATAAATCACAAGTTTGAACTTAGGGTTCTGAAAGACCAAGAGACAAGTGAGACTAAGGGCCAGCTCCTACTCAGGAAAACACAAAATTAAGAAAGCATCTGTAAGAGACAGAAATTGAAGATTAGCCCTCAATATTCAGTTTGCAAAAGCCCAGTTTAGTGTTTGGAAATGTCGATAAGGGGCCAGGAAAAAAAGAGCTTTAAGGTTATGCCCCAAGTGTTCCTTTGCTGACATAATTAGATATAATTCTATTCTAACAGCATAATTAGATTCTGGTATTTGTATACACAGGAAGTCACGTCTGGCCATCCCTGCCATACTGCATTGCTTTTCGTGATGGCGTGTCGTGATTTAACCACAGACAGCAACTGAGAACCCACAGCTGCTCGCTCAGCCCTCCCCTGTGGGATGGGGGAGAGAACCAGAAGGGAAAACACATGGGTTGACGTAAAGACAGTTTAATAGGTAAAGCAAAAGCTTTGCACACAACCAAGCAAAACAAGGAATTCATGCACCACTTCCCATGGGCAGGCAGGTGTTCAGCCATCTCTGGGAGAGCAGAGCTCTGTCACACACAGCAGTGACTTGGGAAGACAAATGCCATCACTCTGAACATCCCACCCTTCCACCTTCTTTCCCCAGCCTAATATGCTGGGCATGAAATCACACGGTGTGGGATATCCCTGGAGTCAACTGGGGGCAGCTTTCCCAGCTGTATCCCCACCCAGCTCCTGATGCGCCCCCAGTCTGCTCACTGGTGAGGTGTCCTAAGAAGCAGAAAAGGCCTCAGCTCTGTATAAGCATTGCTCAGCGTAACAAAAGCATCCCTGTTATCTACAGTGTTTCCAGCACAAATCCAAAACATAGCCACACACAGGCTGCTGTGGAGAAAATTAACTCTGTCCCAGCCAAAACCAGCGCGTGGAGGTCGACATGGCAGTGTTGCAGGGGAACCTGTGCAGATACATGTCACCAGAAGAAGCAGCATGTTGCCCTTTTCCTTTTGCCTCGCTCCTTGTATCATCCTTTGTTGACCAGGTTGACAGCAATAAGGACCTTCAGGATGCAGAGTGCAGAGTTCCCCTGAAGAAATGTTAACAGAGCAGTTTGTCTGTATTTCAAGGTGGTGAAGGGAATGGGCATTTGAAGGCTTAATTGGCCTTTGTGTGTTTATAACCCTGTGGATGGAACATATCAAAACAACGTGGTAAAAGCTCCTGCCTTTCCCCATTGAATCACATTGATCAGATTTTCAACATGTCCAAGGCACAATAAAAATCTGTGTGAGACAGTTTAACTAGAGCCTCAGCCAGCAGATCGCTCATGAAATCTGAAGAATTAAAGTCATTAATCCATAAATCCACAGAATCATTCCATTTTGTCATTAGCAGAATAAGAGAAGTTTAGAAATCAACTTCCTCAATATGCTTACCTGGTGAAATTGTTTAATTTCAGAGTTTCCAGACCTGAAAGAGACTTAATATGCATTTTGCCCTTCTACAGATACTGCTTCAGTGTTTTTGCTTTAAGCACATAATCAGTAGCTTTACATCTCAGTTCTCTTATTTCAGAAATGTGAAAGGTTCTTATTTCCTTGAACCAGTTTCTAATTTGTTCCTATCTAGAATTTCATTCATATGTAACCTCCTGTGGTGGGCTGATGCTGGCTGGATGTCAGGTGTCCACCAAAGCCATTCTATCACTCCCTCCTCAGATGGAGAGCCGCTTCTCACAAAGCTTACCTCTCACCCCTTACCAAAACTTTGTCACACAAACCCAATAGACCTGCTGTTTCTATCACTGTGTTAACACCTACCTTCCTTACGCCTTCTACAACTTTTGATTTATCTAAGGACAAGTTATGGATGACTCTTGCATTCTTTCCTAGTTAACACTAAGCCAAGCCAAAGGAAAATACTTAATAAAATTTGGTGGCAAAAGTAATCAATATAAACAAACTGAAATGAAGTTTTAGGGTTATTTCTGTGCTATCTTCTCAGAAAGTATTTGACACAGTGAGATGCAGTTCTCTTAAAAAAATTATAGTACTAATAAAGAGTCTGTCCAGGCATTTAAAGTAGTAGGAAGGTATACAGAAAATTTATGCATAACAATTTTTTATGAGGGATTTAACTGCAACTGATGATGGCACTACCAACTGATTCTAGAAAATGGTAAATTTGTACAATAACTAGTGATTGTACAAAACTGTTTTATTTATCCCAGAACTATGCATAGATCTGAAAGCATATTGTGTTTGAGAATACACTGGCAGAGCATTACTGATTCATAATTCTAATTGAACGACATAGCCACTTAATATTTATGGAATAAAGGATAATACTTCTGTTAATGACAAAATTTACTTTGGTAGCTATCATTGGGATACATGCTCTAAAGCAGTTTAAAATGTATAGTTTTGAAACAGTATGTATGTGTGTAATTTTTCTCATGGTAATTATTTTGAAGAGACTGCTGATATGCAATATTGGTGGTCGATGCAGAATAGTAATGCAACCATTATGTTAAAAAAAAATAAAGAAAGAAAACACTTCTCATATAATTTGTACTGAAAATATTGTGGCAGCTGCATTCTCACCAGCTTGGTAGTTCAGAGTGCTGTCATCACAGTTATTTTCCCACTGCATTCCTGAGAAATAGGATCCAGTTTTTATCACTCTGGAGAAGGTAGAAGTGCCAGCTAATATTATGGATTCTTATACACATTCATTTTTCTAGTTTCTATAGGACTATCCTCTGTGAGACTGTTCTCTCCATATAAAGCCTGATCCTCTTTGGAAGAAAACTGACTAAAAAACATTTTAACCAGAATACTTTTTCATTAGAATGCCAAAGTAAGGATATTGAAGGCTGCAGGTATAGTGCTGTGTTTTACCTGAGCTGTGGCCTGCAATGTGTTCAACATGAAGAAGAGACAAATAGCATATTCCCTACCTTTTCCCAATGTGTCTTCTCTTACCACATTTCCTCTCCTTATCTGAGCCAGCAACAAGCTGACAGTGCTGACAGCTGACAGGCTTTTATCTGTTCAGGCATCTCCAGAGAAAAAACAAAATAAATAATGGTATTGAGGAAGGCAAAGAAGACTCAGACATTGACAGTCAGAGAGAAGGAAGCTGAAATACAGGTCAGGGAGATAGATTGGTTTGGGAGCTGTCTGTGTGAGTAACGTGAGATGTGAAAGGAGAATCCAAACAGTGTGATGGGCAGCAGCTCTGTGTCTGAGGCATGGCCAAGAGATGCCCTGGGGCCTCAACCTGATGAGGTAGATTTGGGGGTTGAAGAAGACCAGCAGAAGAAAGGAGAAAAAGAACAATTATATTTAGGTGGTGCACTCGGTATCTTTGCTACTTATTTAATTGTGTGTTTGTTTGTTCTTTTAAGCACATGTGGGTACAGACTGACAGTCAGCAGCCCTAGATCAAACGTGGCCTGAGTTTTGTGTAGGTATCCAAGTTGCTGTTGCATAAATTGTATCATGGTAAGTACTTAGACAGGGAGAACATAGTGATAATAATTACTGCAGCTTCAGGGCCCCTCGAGGTATTCTTGCTTTATACTTTAATCTACTACAGTTTATAATTTTCACTCCAAACGAGTTCTCTACCTAGCAGTTTTAAGCAAACTCTCTTTGCACTCCCCTATCATCATATTTAGAAGCTCTGTATCATATAACATTTTACTTGTTCCTTTTATGACCAGAGGAAAATTTGTATGCTCCTAAGATAAAGAATGATAATAAAGCAATAAATTTTAGGGGATAGGATGTACTAACAAACTGGTTAGGATGACATGAGAGGAAAAGCATTTCCATGAGATATAGCCAAGCTATAAGCCAAAGTATACAATTTTATGTCTGGTGAATAAACATTTTTTATGGTTTTGGGTAAGTTCTGCCATTGCACTGCTTATGCTTGATTTGCCAATACCAGGATTAGTAAACCTTGTGAAATGGCTTTTTTGGACTCAAGAAAATAGATTTTATATTTTAATTTTTTGTCAGCTATACAGGGAAGAACAGAGGTGATTGTAGTAGAGTAGCTAGATCCAGATCACAGAGATGAGGAGCAAAGAAAATTTGGAACAGAATTCTACAGCTGGAACCCAGTACATAGAGTTTTTCTGAAACTTTATTAGACTTCTAAGAATGTTTATATATGGAACTTTACAAAAGGAAAGAAGAAAATGTTTTTCCTTGCATTTCTCCAAAACTAAAAATGAAATCTTCATAGAACTGTTATGGAAGGCTTCCTTTAGTGTTTGCTTCCAGCGGTCTTCCCTGAGTGCCTGTATCATTTACTGAGAAGTAAATGCCACTGTTTCATAGTGGTTGTGATTTTCTTTGAATCTTTTCTAACCGGTATGGAAAACACTGCATTGCATATTTCATCTAGGGAAGCCATGGGAATTACCAGGAGAGCATGTATGAGGGTGGATGTATTACATGTACAGATACAGCAGCTACATCCAGAACAAGCCTTCAAACATTGCAATAGTTAATTTAATGACATTACAACCACTGGAATGGCAGTAAAATATGTGATCCAAAGTCACATTTGTACCTGAATTCTTAGGCAGTTCAGACCTAGAATAAATTGGGTACACTGCATGAAAGTAAGTTCATCAAAGTTACAGACTTTGTGTTTAAATTGGCTGCTGTTGACGTATTTCAGTCTTTCCAGTCCCCTGTCCGCAATGTGGCAAGAAAGTCCTAAAATATATTTGTAACACCTATGCCCCTACTTGTAAGAATCATGATTTTTCTCTTTAAAATTATTTCACCTTCACCAGTATGAGTCATCATTATCTCAAGTGAGTTCTAGGAAATGCTTGTCCCTGTTTTGAACAAGGCAATATCCTTCTTCTGTTTCTGTCACTGTCCACTGACACCATCACCACCACCAGTATGAGAGGACATACAGTTAAAGAGAAATGACTTGATCTTCCCCAGGAGGCTGAGTCTGTTATTTGGGGGGACAAGTGTATCTCTCCAGTTGCCACAGAGCACACCTATTGCTAGAAAATACATTAAACTCTCTATTAAATAAAGTAGTATTTTTATTAATATTTCAATATATTTCTGGGCAATATTCATGTTGATTTGTACTAATGTTATTTATTAATTCCTTGAAGTTATTAAGATGAGTTTTCTGTTCCTGAAGCTGCCATTTTCAGTTTCAGCCTTCAGCCCTTTTAGGGATACAGCTGCTGCTGGGGCATGACTTAGTGTAGTCCCCTATTAATAGAGCCTCCCTTTCAGCTACTTCATTATGACCCTATGCATTGCAAACATTTCCAAGTTATGGAACTGCAAAATACCAACAGGAATCAGAAGATTGTACAGAAGTCTGCTCTGGCCTGCTCACTAGAAGAAGGATCAATATGAAATTTCCAATCCCAAAATATTGTGAGAAGAAAAGTTATAGAGTCTCCAGAGCTAGCAACTTCTCCTCTTTATGCAACAGGTTTGTACAAGGAAGGCAGGAAAAGAAGATAGGACAACTACAGAGCACCAAGATGAGCCAGACGCCTAAGATGGCACTATTTCTTTAGCTCAGAGGCATCAGTTAGACTGCAACTTCCCACACAAGTTTGGCAAAACACAGTACAGCTATTAGGTTAAAGAACTCCCTCTAATAGCTGCAGTGTGATGCAAAAAATGCCACTTTATAATTAAAATATGAGTAGCAATGCCCATTAACAAACCTATATCTTGAAGGCTGACACGAACTAGCCTCAGTAGAAATTCTTAGCAACTATTAGTTTGCTGAAGAATACATTTTTTAATATGTCCTTTGGAGTGGTTGCTTTACACAGCTGCATACATGCTTTGGAGAATACTGATTATAACTAACAAATTGACAGATGTGCCTGAACAGGTATCCAGAGGGGTCATTACGATTTGGTCTGCTCTTTCTCTGTCTCTGGATGATGTATGTGCTTGAATAGCACTACTCTGCACTACATAAAACATCCTTACCTGCCTGACAGCCTTAATAAAGTTCCTTTTAAAATCAGCAGGGAAGAACTCTAGATAAATTCAGAAAGTGAAGTAAGGACTGGCTTCACAAATTTTAGTTTCTATGGTTGTTCTGTGGACATACTGTAGACAGAGAGACAAATTAGCATTGGCTTGTAGATTAATTAAGCAATACTGGCTTCCACAGCATCATTATGCACTATGTTCACAGCTTTCAGTTCATCAATATGAAAGAACTTTGATTTTAAAGTGCATGATGCAAAAATGTTGCCTGATTGCTCTGCATGAAGAGGAAAATTCTCTCCCTCATTACCAGGTTCACTTAGCAGCAAAAGCTTTTTACTGAAAGTATTTACTTTATCTGCAGAATGAGGTATTTCTTCTGTAGTAAGAGCAACCTAGATAAAAATTATGTTTGACTATACAGACTTCCTTAGACTTTCTGGAACCAAATGATAAGACAATTTCCAAGGAGCTGTTGTGCACATTGCACAGTACTGTGAAACAGGCAGGTACACAGGGCAATAGGAAGAAACAGAATGGGATTTAATACAAACTGAAGTCTTGGTGGCTTTGTTTCACTTCCAAGAATGTGAATTGAATATTTTCCTGAATGCATTGGGATCTATGGACATAGAAAGAGCCTTGGCATAACAGGTGATTGCACAAGATAGAAAGCTAGGCAGACTGAGCTGTCCCATGTATGTGCTGGCTAATCTAATGTCTGCTAAGGAGCACTGCAGATTTCCTTTCAACACTGTGATCATATCCAAATGCTTTTATGACAACTAAAGGCAATTAATTTCCTCAAACAAAATTAATAA
>PYHW01010552.1:1302431-1313783 GCA_013186435.1 Turdus rufiventris
CCACTATACAAAGACCTGGATCAACTTGTATGTGCATTGCAGATGCCATAGAAGAGGCCTCCTGCACTTTGCAGAAGAATATGTAGAGTAGACCAAGAGTTTTGAATTGTTAGCTCTTGTTTACCATTTGTGCACTGAATCAAGACAGCAGTGGAGCCGATGTCTCAATGCTCCTGTAGAACGGAGGTGCTTTCCCAAGTCAGGAGCTCTGGTACCCAGCCCCTACATAAATACTCTTTATTTTCTAAGTCAACACCATGCAGTATCTAAGAAGCACTGTAGAGATGAAACACTTTTTTAGAGATTAAATCGCTCAGCGAAGTGAGCTATTTGCCAGAATGACACATGCCTAACATTTTGGGGACTGAGACAAATTTACAAGTAGAGCGTCCCAATTCTTTTCTTGTGTCTAATACATTAACTCAAATGTCACTTATATAAGTAAGTGAAATCTGTCCTGCTTGTAGTGTGCATTTTGCAGAATTCAAGCTTTGATTTAAAAAAAACCAAACACACAGATTCTTGGTTTTTTTCAGGCATGGGAGCAACTCTATAAACTAATCTGGAGACAGTGTGTAACAGACTTCTGGATCCAAGAGAAGAGAGTTTCTCTTTAAAGACTCAAAATCTGGAACCCATTTATGACTTCAAGGGGCAATAAACTTGAATATAACTCTTCTACTAAGGGATAACAAGCGTTTCTGTTGAAATCCATTTTAGGGAGGGAACAAACTGTGCTGCAGCAGAGGAAATGCAGAGGTGACAGGACAAGAGACAAGAAAACAGGAAAGAGGGAAGCAAAGACAATAGAAGAAATGAGGAAAGATCAAACTCCATTAAGACAACATTGCCCATAATGAGGAAATATCTGAGGTTTTGGCTGTGAAGGTCAAAGGATAGGGGAGTGTTGCATATAGGTAAAACCTTGCAAAAAGGAGGGCTTGTAAAACCATTGCTCAGGCCTGTTTTTTTTGGCTAAATAGAGGAGGACTATGGGAAAGTGGCTCAGCTGAATTAGAGGTAGAAAAACAAGTTATATAACCATGGCACGTTCACATCGTGGTGTATGGTGGTTGTTTGAGTTATGTTTGTAACGATTTAAAACCATGTAGCTGACAATGGGCTAACTGCTTACAAAGGCCTGGTTTGTGCAATAAAGCAGCTCTCCTCTGCACTGCCTGGGGACTCTGCATCGCTTTTCTTCCCACAGAGGAAGGATTTGTAGGTGATAGCACTACTAATGGTTTGTATCAGTTGTTTTAACAAATCCTTTTACCTTTGCCTACCAATATGGTATGGCCTCTGGTGCTGACAACTACCAAGGTTTTTTGTCAGAAAGTTTGGTTGTCTTGGGTTTTTGCTTATTTGCTTTTGTTTGTTGGAAGTACATTTTTCAGGATTTCATGGAAACTCCTTTAATCGAAACCACTGAAACTTTTCATTTTCCTGTGAAAAACTTAACATTGCTTGCAGGAGAAAACATAATTGAAACTTAACATTCTTTTTTTGATGGGTGATTTTAATACGCATAATATTACATTGAACATGACAGTATATTTCAAGAAAAAGAAGATTAAAATATTAACTACTAACTTCACTGAATGGAATTATTTTCTACCTTAAAGAACTGCTCTGGCTCACAACAACTTATCTTCTTATTGCCTGACTGCTGAAACGAACTTGTAATGATTTCCTGCCACTACCTCACAACAGAAAAATTTATGAAGTGAGGGGAATCACACTAAATATACCCTGAGTTCTGTGATAGGGATCTTGCTGCCAGGAGCTGCACTGCAGCTTTATGAAGTGTCCTACAGTAAATACAGCAGATGAAGTAACACCTGCTGAAGAGTATTTCAAAGAGTGACCAGATATGCCTCCACAATGCTGTCACCACTGAGCACAGGGAACAAACTCAGCTGCATGCATTGATCTCCCAACAAGACTGCATCCATCAGGCACCCCCACTTTGCTCAGGGCTACTCCAAAAGCAGGAGGTTACTTATCATCACTTCTCTAGTCAAGGCAGGTGATATTCTAAGCTCCAGCCAACCTGGAAGCAGGTGGGAAGTGAAAAGTGAAGATTCCAATGGAAAAGTAGGGATAGAGGTGGGCAGCAAGAAAATGCTTGTCAAAAATACAGCAGAAGTAAGAGACAGCATCATAAGGGAGGTTGAGGTCACACATGTCAGGAACACAAAGGGAGAGAAAACAGATCTGTTTCCTGACTCTTCTTAGGGTAAAGCATAAGGATATCATGTCTTCTGTTGTAGTGTTTGCTAGGGCTGTGATGGCAACAGATGGTTTAGTGCACTACTTGATGGTGTCTGTTGCTGAGAGAAGTGAGGAAAGTGAGGTCAGAGTAGGCGCACAGGGCCTGGAAGACATTAATGATACTTCTGCTATGAGGCGCCTCCATGATTGTTGGGGCATTAGCAGCGACCACAACATGTCTGTATCCCAGTGTCTGCGTCCAGCTGCCCAAAACTCTATTCCACTGAGACCATGAAGGATGCAGGATCAATTTCAGTGTGTGAGTGGCCTGGGTTCAGAAGTGTTTAGGACTCTTGCCAGGGTCACTTCAAGTAGGCACATAATTTGGATGCAGCTACCTCTTGCAGGCAGCAATTTTCAGATACAGACACAGACTAAGCTGCATTTTGGCCATATGGTCAGAAATCACTGTCAGGCTCCCTCTGGTTGCTAATATGGTTGTAGATATGGTCCTCTTGCAGGCAACTGAGTTTATCTGGGATAGAATCGACCTCTACTCCATCACCTGGCTGGTTTGATTTCCTCTCTGCTGTTCCCTGCATTGATTACCTGTATATGGGCCTCCACATTCATTCTGCTGGCTCTAGCTGATTTGTGTCATCACCTATGAAAAATTGCTACCTTGAATTTCTTATCACCTTTGTCCCTTTAGGAGTTGCAAAGGGTTCAAAACAGCTTAATGACTGTGAGCTCTGCTCTGTAACTCATTGGTATCATTGGTAGCGTTTGGAGAGAAAGTGACAGCAATGTGTGTACTTACAGTGTGGTACTACAGCAACAATGGCAGTGGAAAGCATTGCCTTACTCAAAAACACCCTTTCAGACCCTAAGAAAATGCAAGGAAGAAGGGAAAGAAAGAATATTTTGTGAACAGCAGGTGAAGGTCAAATGCACATGCTTACAGCACAGACTCACTTTCTCTTCTCTTCTGCTTGACCACTGATCATGGAAATGTGTGCAGGACTCAGCTCACAGGGAGGAACTCTGCCAGACCAGAGGGAGAATAATTATTCCAAGAACACAACATCTCATGTCTGTCCCTCGCTTTTTAAGTAGGATTATAATCCTACTTAAATAAAAATAAACTGAAATACTTCAAGCCAGTGCTATATAAATTAAAATTAATTTTATCCTCCTGTATTGTGGAATAAAGAAGTATTTGCTGATACTTTGGGTAGAGAAGAGCTAAGATGATATGTATTTTTTCTTTGTAGAAATCTCTTTCTGTATCAATAAATACAGCGAAGCCAATGCTTGCCATGTCCTTAATTCTTGCACAGGTTTCTGCTTTCCATAAATTTCAACAGATTCACTGACATCCAAATGCTTTGTTGTAAGGGTTGATAACTGCCATAGTAATGGGAGGCAGAACCGTCCATTATCAAAATAACTTTGCAGACAAGCACTAACAAATATTTTAATTCCCCACCTGTATTACTAGTCATCTTCCAGTTCTGCATGAGCACCTCCAACCCAGGCTCCTGGAGCTGGAAATGAACCTGGAGTTTCTACACTATTCTAGACTATTAAAAGTTATGACTTAGAAGATTTTAATTAAAATTTCATGTTAATAATACCAAACACATAATGGTTTGTTCCTGAAGATAATTTCTATATGCTGTATCGTAGCTACAGGGAACATGAATATCTCCCTCCTCATCATTCCTTGGCCTACGGCTCCTGACTAAATCACCAACTTCCCTCTTCTCCTGTCAGGCAGTGTAAACAATTTCCCTGCGCTGTTTGCTGGGATCCAAGAAACAAATGGTAAACAGAATCACTAATGTATTAGATAGAATGTATGAGGTCTGGCCCTCATACTTGTCCTAAAGAAAAATGGGGCTTAAGTTGTGACTAACACCATTGCCAGAAGATATTTCCCACCTTCAAATCTTAGGTATGGAACATGTTTAAATCACAAAACACAAAAAATTTACTGGAGGTATCAGTAAATAGCATCTCACAAAACATCAGGGCTCCTGTGCACCTGGAGATGGAAACTCCCACCCAAAACTCCATGCAAAGGGAGAAAGATTGCGTTGTGCTGAGGGGGAAGAGTTGGGTGATCCTTTTCCCCAGACAGCATGCAGCACCAGGAGATTTCTCAGAGAAACTGTCCTTCAATGGAGTGGAAGGAAAATGGTAAAAGGAGCAATAAACCCACATGTTCTTCCTGATGTTCCTGAGTTGTCTTGCAGAAGCACCTGGGAGATGGATGGAAGTCACTTTTTTATGTGACCTGGGGTTCTACCTCTGTCCAGCCAAGAATGCCGCAAATATTACTCATTTGCCATCAGGGCTGGCACGCAAGTGATCTTGTCAGCTGATTTGGTCGAAGCTGTGGGTTTGGCTCTTCCTGATGCCTCTCATGCTTACTTCCTTTGGAGAAATTAGGGCTTCACATGCAGGGTATATCACCTGTAGCTCCAGAATCATCCCAGTCCAGTGAACAGGACTGTGTTCTCTCCTTCCCCCTTGCACACCTGCTCAACTGCTTTGAGGGGATCCTTCACTAAAGTTTGTGAACAGAGACAATAGAATTAAATTTCACAAGGTTTAAAAGAAACTTTGGATATGATGGACGATTCCCGTCCTCATCCATCCATGATTGTGTCAAAAGATTCAGTTCACAGAGTGTTCAGCATTGGTGCCTGTCAGACCTGATGATTCTGTTTCCTTATCCAGATATCAAAAGCAAAAGGTAGAAGAATACCCTGGGCACTTGTACTATACTGCTGCCTTACAGTATATCTAGTACTCTTTTACTCATGTAGGAAACCTCTTTGATGCACCCTTTCCATTTTGTGACAGCACAAACAAGCAAAGAGCTCTCATATCCTTCATGAAACCTTCACCACCCTCTCAAACCCTGCAGTAGACTACAATTCATTTTCATATTTGCATCAGAATATTTGAGAACAGGGTACTTGTAGCTTTTGAGAAATATGTGAGGCACTACGTCCATTGTGCTTCCACATGTCATTCAAGTCAAAGGTCAATCCATATTCTAAACACTCTCAGCATAGATGGTAACCACACTTCTGGCATGAAGGACCATTTTGGTGTCTAAAATAGCTAAATCCTAAATGCTCTGAATTTTGCCAGTATAGAATGACTGAAGAAAACATGTTGTTTTTCCAAGACCGATGATGCTGACACAGGAGTTCAGAAAGCTGGCTGAGAAAATTATGAGACCCAGTCATCTGAAGAATTAATTATAATTATTATCTTACAATTTATTATTATTATTATTATTATTATTATTATTATTATTATCTTACTTCCTGCTTGAATTTGACCTGGCTTTTCATAGGAATGAAGCTCCCTGGCTACCAGCCTGTACTGAGCTGGCAGTGTCAGGAACAAATTGGCACACCTCTGCTGAATTTCTCAAGCCAATACAGAAAACCAAGCAAGAAGGATAAACATTTTTATCACTACTCAATTCTGACATAGCCATCACTTTTCTGTACATTATTTTCAAAAGGGAGGGAAACCAAAACTAAGCATGCTTTACTAACTTAAAATTTTAGGGGGGGAAAGAAACATCGAATTGATATACCAATATATACCAATCTCCAGGCAAATGAATGATAGAAGTTTGGAAATGAGGTGGTAAGCTACCTACTGTGACAAACCCTCAGAGAGCCTTTTCTCCTGCTATCCCTGTCCTATCTGCTAGCAGAACAGTTACCTGATGACTTAAAACAGGAGGACACAAGCAAAAGCTAAATATAGATCAGTCATAAGTGTTTATATTTGAAACATCTATGCAACTGGATACAAAACAAAGGCACTGCAGCAAAACACACACAAAACACAGAGAAACCCATGACATGACACTAGGATTGCAATCTGTGTATGTTATGAACAAAAGAAAACACTTTTTACTCTAAGTGGGATAGAACAGGTTTCTCGAAGAGATTGTGGATTTGTCATCCTTGAAGAGGTTCTAACTGTGCCAGAACGGAGTCTCTGGCAACTTCTCTAGGTGACCCTGCCAGACCAGGTGAGCAGGATCAGATATCTCTAGATCTCTCTTTCTGCATAAAGACCTTTAATTAATTTGTGTAAGTACTATCACATGCAGTTCATTTAGAAGTAGTAGGCTCACATGTCATGTCAAGTTCCACACATACCATTTCTACTCTCCTGTGTGAAAGTACAACAGGAGTTCATGCAGAGCAACAGTCTGTGAGACATAGGTAACCATTTTTACAGATTATAAGGTGTATTATGAAAGTAGACTAAAATAGCTTATCCTTCTGCCTTGGTCTGCCCATTTGTCTTAGTAATTTTTGCCCCAGTTGCTTTCATTGCCTGCAAAAATCCCAGTTATTAAAGATGACACAATATTGTTATTTCCTTACTGCAAGTAGCTTATCTGGGAGTGTGAGCAGCTGCAGTACTGTGCAAGATAGGAGGGAAATTTCTTTTGTATGCTCTGGGCGCTTTTCACATCACTTGTAATGATAAATGGCCTAATATTCACAAAACACTGTCCTTTGGACAAGCACTTATGAAGTAGATGCTTCTATTTTGCTTCTCTAACAGTCCTTTTTGTTTCTTTTGTATACCCACATAAAGAGAATGAAGATTCTAGTTAAAGGTGGCATTTTGTGGCAGCTTGTTTTACTTTACTTTCATTTTTTAATGTGTCATTATTTTATGGAAAAATGGGACCTATCTTGCCATTTTCATTCCTAATTAATCTTTTCTACACTGGATGTCCAAAGAGCCTCTGGAAGCCATTTCTCCAAGCCAGGAGGCCAGTATTCATTTTGGTGGCTTCTCCTGCACCCTGATGTACCAGGTCCTCTCTGTCTTCTTTTCACAAGCCCACATTTTCAAAAATCTTGTATCAGCATGGTCCTATTGGTCAGAACAAGGGGTTATCTGAATCTCTACCTTATCACTGCCAGTTGCCAACACCCAAAGAGAAAAGTGTGTATCGTGGTACTTTATAAATATTTTCCCTCCAGTAGTTTGAAGAATAAGGATTTTACTGACCCAGAAGGGATGAATGTGTTTGATGACTGCCATGGGTTCTTCTGGGAGTTTTGTTCAGTTGCCATTTGAACTCCCTAAGGTTCTGATGTGGCCATGTGTCTGCCACCTGTCTATGTGGGAAGAACCAGACCAAGGACCCTCTTTTATACTGAGGACACCACCAGCTAGTTTCTCTCAATGCCTTGTGTTTTTGTTCTAAACAAATGCCAAAGGACTGTTTCTTCAATGCTAGTCATGACTTCAGAGACTTTTGTAGAATCTCAATCCTCTCTATAGTTCTTTTCCAGTCAGTTTGGGCATTCCTTCTACAGAATATATTCCATACTTTCATCACTCTTGTGGTCTGCCTTTATAACTTTTCCATTGGTACCACTCATTCTGAAATGGGTGAAAGGAAACATTTCAGATAAGAGCTGACCATCAATTTACAGTGGCATAACTGCTTTGCTATGTTCCTTTCTAATCATCTCTAATATACAACTGGGTTTTTTACTGTTCCCAACTGCTAAGCTAATAGTTTTCTAGAAATATTTATAAAACTAAAACCTTGTTTGTGAGACAGGGCATTCTCCTCCCTGGACCTGAGATGACTGAACAGTAATATCCCCTTTTCTTATCTTAATTTCCTGTCCCAGTCCAAATTCCAGGTAGTCGGCATATTTGGTGAGAGGTGGGCTTTGATGACCAAAGATGAACTCCTGTTTCTTTGCAGTTTACTACAGTGGGCAAAAGGCCTTTGATGATTTCAACGATGTTTAAGCCATTAACCATTCTAGTCTCTCACTTGCCGCTATAATCTTGGATTCCTCTACACTTCTCTTCTGATAAAAATCTAAGCCAAGGTCCAGAAAAAGAAGGTAATTTTAAAGGGAATTCTTGAACCATGGTGTATCACATGAACTCTTATTCACGTGTTCTGGACAGGAATGGTCAGGATACCGCACAGCACAGCTCTGTAAAGGATGGAGCTTTGAGCTTCCCCTACATTAGTGCCCCCACTGATCAGAAAGCTGACCACAGTGAACACATCCCCTTCCCAGGACATTTGGTACCTCATGCACAAGTCCGTTTTCAGAGAGCTGTATCTCCTGCTCGACACAAGGCAGAACCATGTCAGGTATCCTCTGTGGAAAGATGACAAGCACAGTACATGCATGAGTGTTAAGTATAAAATCAATAAGCACCTTTCACTTTAATGATGCCTAATACCCCAAAACATTTACTACCCTCTCCATTTATTTTTCCCTTTTATGCAGTATGCAGTGGCTATCTTCAGCTTCACAGCAAATTTATTCCTGAATGCCACAGCTTTTGAAGAGTCAGTAAATGGTTATCATAAAAAGTAATTTGTATCAAACCACAGTCCCCTAATGAGGCACAAGGGAAAAAACAGCCAGTTCTGTGGCCCATTTTTAAAAACATTTGTGATATTTCCCTCAACTATTCTTGGTATCTGCTGAGTTTTTCCTGTTCTGGAGTTTGACTTTCACCAGTATTCCCTGTATTAGATTTGACATTTCCCTATGTTAGGTTTGACATTACCCTGCTTTTGTATTCTGTAACAACTTTGCCTTAAAGGGTAAGCATGTACTTTTTCCTCGCTAATTTTAAAGTAGGTAAAACATCCATAGTAATCCCCCAGTGTTCAGGTGATTCAGTCACTGCATCTTCACTCAGGTGGTCTTGACTTCAGTTCAACTCCAGGCTCAGTCATTTGCCTCCAGATCTGAGATTTAAAAAAAAAAAATCCTAGTCCATGTGGATTGCTCCAGAGCCTATGTTTCTCAGACTTCAATATGTCATCAAAAAGGATCATCAAGACAAAGTATATTCATGACAAAAGGGCAACTACTCAGGAGGGAATCGACCAACCTGAAAGAGAAAAGTTCTCAAAAAAACTACGAATATACAAGAATTTTCCTTGGTATTCAAGTGACATGTACAAGACATTCTTTGGCCTCATCTGACAATGAAGGAATGTGAATCCCTTTGCCTATTCATGCATTTCTCTACCTGCTTTGGGAAAAAAAAATACCAGGACAAAGCAGGTCTCGATGATAATGACTGCACATGTTGTCTGACTGCTGAAGGTGGATACTCCTGAAAATCTGTTGGCTTGTTCATAGAGAGAGGAGAAGGCTGGGACATAGTGCAAGGGATGCTACACCGAGAGGAAGAGTCCTACAGAGATGAGGCAGTACTATTACAGAAGAGTGGTGTGAGTACAAGGTATTTTCCCTTTCCCACCTTGCTGGAAGCAACTGTTCAAGTCTGGCTGAGGGTGAATTCAGGATGTGCTTAGGAACAGAGAACTAGCAGGATCCAGAGGAAAATGCTCCAAGCTCTCTGGTGGCAGTGAACTGTGGCTGTTGTGGGAACCTCTCGAAACTGAAATAGCAACAGACGATGAAAAATACAACAAAGTTACAAAGCGCACAGACCAGATTTTGCTGGTGTATTACTTTCCTTCCAGGAGCCATTTCAAGAAGTTGCTGTGATGCACTGATTTTACAAAGTAAAAAGGATACTCCTAGCTCATTCTTCTGTGTCAAGGGGTCAGATTCTGGGTTATAGAAAGAAAATTTAATGGTATGTTTAAAAGTGGCCATAATCATGTGCAAGCAAAAGCATTCTAAGAAATTTTTCCCTCTTGCTTAGAGTTTGGCAGGATATGTTTAAAAGCAGTAAGATATGTTCTTTCTTGAAATAATTGGATCAGTAAGCCTAAATAACAAACAGGAAAATCTCTACATTACTCTGACCCCAAGGTTAGGGTTTCTGTGCATCATCAGCTATGATTTAATATAGGGACCTGCAGCCTGGGCATGACATGTTCAGCAAAGCATGGTCAACTGTACTCTGAAGTCTACTGCAAAGAGCATGGCCAAAGTCCTCTGTAGAAAGAGATGAGATCTAATACCTGCTTGAGAGACCTTGAATTTTGAGACATATCCCTTTGGAGAGAAGACCTACAGCTTCAGGCAGAACAGAGTATTTTCCCTGTATTTTCTAATTAAAGCAAACCAAGAAAGTCTTATAGCACTGGAATTCTAGGGTATGTGAGTGCATATGCCAATTATATTACTACAAATTTGTAACTGTGATTTAAAGCTGAGACTTGTAATTTAATCTGGTGTATACAGTCTTTCACTTTGGAATCAGTATCAATGTAATGCTGGCTCTCTATTGAAGAGTACTCTCTCTCTCAGAAACTTATATTCCTAAAAAGGGCCTTCTGTTTGTTCTTTCCACCATTATTATATTTTTCTACTAATATTTATTGATAGTTACCTAGCATTCAATTGTTTCCCTTTATATGTCCTCAGTAAGGGAATTTAAGTGAAAGCATACCCAAAAAATCCTTGTTGCCCCAGGTTCTAATGTCTTTGCAATTCTGAAATTCTGTAATGTTTTGTCAAAAGCACACATCTTACTGTACTAGGTCAGTTATGGGCTCAGCTGGAGAAGCCTCTACTCTGGAAAGTCAAATGCAGAGTAGAACTACAGCTCATTATATGCATGTGCTGTAAAACATAAATTACTCACAATAAAAAGATGGTGTTGCATGTTAGACAAATAGGCCTACCTTGGACATTGTGCACATAATTTTCATGCAAGAGAAAGAAGACACATAGGAATGAGAAACAGAGATGACTCATCATCCCAAAGTCTGTAATTCCGGCGAAATGTCTTGGTACATTTGGACAGAGCAGTCATAGAACCCCATCCATATAACAGAAAGTTCATAAGCTAGGATGGCTATCAAAAAAATGCACAAACTCATCTTTTTGGAAGCTAAGAATGGTACACATTCAACTTGCACACATCTAGGCTGCCTTTCAGGCAGAATGTACAAGATATTCCTTCTGGTTCATAACTTACATACTGATTTCTCTGTTCATTCCAGCATCTGCAAATGATTTGTACCCATTGGCAATGCAGGTGAGAACTGCTTCTCCAGTGACCACCACACAGAACTAACATCCACTGGTTCCCAAAGTTTAAGCAGTTTATTATGGCCCAGCATTTAAGTCCTCTGACAACTGTGAGAGTCTATGGAGGAAAAAA
>PYHW01010552.1:1314191-1391382 GCA_013186435.1 Turdus rufiventris
AGGAAGGAAGGAAGGAAGGAAGGAAGGAAGGAAGGAAGGAAGGAAGGAAGGAAGGAAGGAAGGAAGGAAGGAAGGAAGGAAGGATTCTTCTTCCCAAACCTAACAGTCTATTAAAATATGGAACTTAATTAAAATTGGTTTTTTTCTCTTTTAATAAGGCTTCAGCTTGGTTTGGGACAATGCAATAAGACTAGTCTCTGTTTAACACAGAATGTGTTCTTCAGCGGCACAGTTGTATGGCTCCAGATGATGTGTATCATATCTGTTAGAGATGCTATTTTATCCTGTAGGAAGACTGAAGGCATTCAGCCAGACTTCTCATCAATCTGGTTAAAAAGCTCCAGGCTGAAAATAAATCTCAAGAAATTTAATCATGCGTTATAAAATATAAACACTTTCTTTCCTCTTCAAATCAAGTATTTCGTAACAGCTAATATATAACTTCTCTCTCTTCTGCTTTAGCTTTGACTCTAGTAATTTTTTTCAGAAGAGTGAGACACCAACACAGTTTGGGAAAAATTAAGAGTATACAAACTCAGTATAGGAAACATTTTCAAGAATAACTTTGATAAGAAAGTTTAAAAAATGCAGTCATGCAAGCCTTCATCTGAAAGAAATACAGACAAGTATTAAGTATTTTTGCCTCTATTAGTCCAAGAATAGACACTTGGGAGAGAGAAGTTTTGGCTGCCCTATTTTGCCACTCAGTCTCAGTATCAGTATTTCAAATTCTGAATAGTAGAACATTAATATATTTTTTTTAAAAATTCTGTACTTCGCACATAAAATACAACAAAGTCCATATGATCACAGTCTGTTCTCATCACATAGCCCTAATAGCTACCGTAGGATTTTTCATGCACAAAATAGAAATAAAAGCTGCTCTTAGAGAGGGAAAAAGAAGAATTGTTGTAGTCTATTAAGTGGCATAACTAAACAGGAACAACATAATGTGTGATAAAATAACACACAGGTAAAAGAACGCTGTGTCGTACAGAATTTTGATCAGACAAGAACCCTTGAGAAACAGACCAGAACAGAAAACTATCAAGATAACATAACTAGTATGATGTTTCTAATAAAATTAAGTTCTACCTGAAGTCCCAGAAGAAAAAAATGGCAAACAGTAGTTGTGCACATTACTTTTATGTCTATAGAGTACAATGTTGAAAAAATCTCATCATGCTTTGACAGAGAATGCTGGAATAAACCAGGCTAAAGAAGGTAAGTCTGCTCTTCTCAGTTGTATATTTATTTAAGTTTAGAGAAGTGATGAAACTGCCAACAAAAGGGGCAGTGTCACCCTCCCCAACCCTTCTAGCCAAGGATCTCCCACTTTCAGTAGCAAGAGCAGTCTTAGATTGTTAGGTCAGTTGTAAAACTGCATTGTCAAAATAGCCTTCTTAAATGTTTTCCCTTTGGGCAAATCCAGCAACTCGACAAACTGCATCTAAATCATCGAGATAGCAGGAATTATTAAACCTTGCAGCACCAGAAGTGTGTCTGAATGGGACAGATACCTATGGAATGCTGCTTTCCTGAGGCATCTTTCTCTCCTCACCCCAGACAAAAGCAGCTAGTCACCTTGAAACATAAAAAGTGGAATTTAAAGGCTTTATTAGGAACAATAAAAAATTATTGTATTTATCTCACAAAGAAGCTACCAGATAAGCAAATATAGCTGAGTTATGACAAATTGTAGCTGAGGCTACAATTTGCTTAAATGTAATACAGTATAAACATCAAATTTCAGCCATTATATGGGAGAAAGTTAATCAGATAATAAAAATTTGTCTAGACATTGTCAGTTTTTTGACCATGGAGACACTAATCTATCTTTTTAGCAGAAACACAGAAAATACTAATATTGATTCAACCTTCTGTATTAAACCACAAACCATGTTAAAAGACAAAAATTTTAACTTTGCAGGTAAACCCTGCCTCCCATCTCTATGGGATTGTATGTTACAGACTCCCAAAAGGTTTTTTAAAAATATCTTACACATGGCAGATGAGATGTTACAGTTCCACTCTGAATATATGCACAGGCATCATCTGCTCTGCATAACACATAATGGTGGTCTTTAAGATGCCACCATGTTCTTAATATAAGAAAGCATAAGCATATGCCTGAATATTCATGCCAAAAATACTTTCTTTCCATTCCTCATTACAGATTTAGGTTGTTGTTATCTTTAATAATAAAGATTAAAATAAAACAGCAACAGTAATATGGTTTATACTGTTCATTATAATTTTGGGGTTTTTTTTGGTTCTTCTTTACACATGCTCACTACCGAGATTCACTAGCATTCCTAGATTTTGGGAAGGAAAACCAGAAGATTTGGGTAATGAGAGAGGAAAGAGTCAAAGGAAGAGTTCAGAGAAGAAGCAGCAGTATTGAAATATCATACGTGTATGGACAAAACACACGGATGGACATCACACATGTCCCCTTTCTCATCACGAAATTTGGCATTGCCACAATAAAAGTCAGCCTGTGGCCAGGCATTCCTGTACTTTGTCAATCTCACCTTTTCTTTCTCATGACCATAGAAGATCCTGAATTTCCTGTGACGGGGCTCATGAGTCCCACCTAAAACACACAGTCTCTCTTGGATGGGATCCTGAGTATCAGGCAGGTGAACACATGGCATCCTCTGGAGTCTAGTGCACACAAGGGGTGTCGTATCACACTGTAGGCATCTTACTTAGAAGCAGCTAATCCCAAAACACTGGTGATTAGCAAGAAGACACCCAAGCAAGTGCAACATGTGTTCTGACAGAGCAATGCAAAACAGTATCCAGCAAACCAGGCAAACCTGGAGATAAGGGGAAGCTAAAGAAGGGCCAGATGGGCACCCAGGGCACACGATCCCCTGGGAATGGCACTGCCAAGGGGCAGTGTAGGGCTGGGGAGGGATGAAATAGGGAGAGGAAGAGCAGAATGCTGACTCTTAGGGGGACAGCAATAAATCCAGTGAGAAACTGCCAAATTCAAATATGACAGCCATCTTTAACAGGCTCCTAGGACCTCTCTGAAAACTCTCTGGAATGAGCTTTTAGAGAACCATCTACTGTGGACCAATCCTATCTAAAAATCTCTTAGAAAAAATAGTTTTCTTTATTTTTTCATTACATTAGACTTGTAGTTCAACAATCCATTCTTCCTGTGGCCAATGGCCATGTTTCTTAAGTATTTTTTTGATGATCTGGACCAGTAATTCTAGTAATATTTGACTGAAGGAGCAACAATCATAATTTTTAGTATAGAAATGCTGTCTGCAAAAGGCCTCTAGACTGTGAGGGTTATACTAAGCACTCTTCCTGTATAATTTAACCATTTGTAGCTAAGTGCTGGACTATACAGAACAGGGCTGAGTTTTTTTCATTCCATTGCAATAATAAAGTGATTGACCAAACAATTTTTGTTGAAAAAAATAGCATATTACAGTAGAACTGAAATATAAATGTAAGACTAAGAAATCTTAGAATGGTTTGCTACTTGCCTTTACGGTTTGTGAAGTATAGCAATTATTTGCTTGTAGAGTTAACATAAAATTTTTCTCTACTCTTTTTATCCTACTATTGCAGAAATTGCAGCATTCTCTAGATCAGGATGAATTTGTTGCTATGGTAATAAAAGCGTTAGTTTTCAAGTTTCTATAAAACAGTGGTACACTTTTTTTTTTGTGTGTGTGTGTGTGTGTGTATATGTGTGACAGGAATGGGCTCATAAATCACAGTAGCTTCAGAAAAGCCCCTGCACTGTAATTCTCCATACAGAAGTTTTGGACCCACTGTGTATGATCTCTTGTGTATATGATGATACCAGTTCTCATGTTTGCATCCAAAATTTCCCCATGGAGGGATCTGTAACCATAGTGACTAACATCAACACAAAGTCCTTGCACCAGCCAGCATTCACATCATCCCCTGGTCAGCCCACTCCCGGCAGCCCCTTGGCGCTGTGATCTCCATCACCAGGGTGTCCCAACCCTGGCAGAGGGGATTTGTTTTGGGAAATTGGCTAAATGTTCCTACAGAGACCCTCTGTCAGGTTGCCCTGCAGGACAGACAGCCAAGTACAGCAAAATGAAAGTGCAGCACATCTCATTGACCACAACCAGTCTGTAGCCAGTCATAGCTTTGTGGAGAGAAATGTTAGGCCAGAAAAGTACCAGAGCAGGAGCCTACCAGCTGACATGGACAACCAAAATGCTACTAGATGTCTGTTTCACAGTACTGTCAAGTGAAGACTCTAGGAAAAACAGAAAACAAACAGCACAAAGGGTCATGTTGAATAATTTGCCTTACTCTAAAAAACAGAGATGGTGCTTAACATAATTAAACAAGTGCAATTTTTTCTATAATTAAAAATCAATTCAGCCAGCAGGAAATTGTGAAGGTAATGAATACACATATGGAATGAAGGAGAGTAAAGTAATTTAACATATGATGTTTCAGTTCACACACAACTTAATTTAAAATTGTTCTTAACTTTGCATATTAAATTTTATGTTTTGTTTCAGTAAAGTACTACAGCAAAGTAATTTCTATAAAAATGAAAACCAGTGCTACTGGGAATTTGGATTTAGTAGCTTTCTGTACATAATTGAAGGAAGCTTGACACTGTGATGCAAAACTAATTTATAAACATATTTTGATGCATATATTGTGACTGGAAAACATTATTAATGTATTTTTCAATCTGATGGACAAACCTTACGTTGTGACTAACTGTTGCAAGCAGAAAGTTAAACAAAGCAGGGAAATAAATTGGTGCCACCTCAGGGTACAATCAAGGCATAATCATATCTCTCTCTTCTTTTACACTGCCTGGATGTTTCATAATGATAGCCAAAATTATAAAATGCTTTGAAGGAATTGTGATTCTCTATTTGTAAGACATTAACTTTTGAAACATGTTGCTTTAGATATACCCTTTCTTGTATTATTCTGAGAGGATACAATTAATCTCTAAAAGTAAAATTTGAACAACCCTTTCAAGAATGTATTTGAGGGCAACCACTATAAATTCCTGTATAGTGGCCAAAACATTGCCTATACATCTTGAGCAGAAACTGACTTAAATTCCAGTAAATCCTATTTTAGGTAGAAGACCATTAACATTATTAAATCAGTAGGCAATTAGGGAAACAGTAGGAGCACTGTGACTGTAGTGACATTATTCCTTAGTAGGACCCAAAACACAGTCATGATGTCTCTATTCCCTGGTCTCCCATATTGCTGGATGGGGTGCCATCAAAGTCCAGAAATGGATTTTCAAAGAGGAGTAGTTCCCCTGCTCAGCTGTGAGACAAAAAATGGCATTTACTGCAGCAACTTTCTTAGGAGAGCAGGATGGGTCCCTGGAAAGTTTACATCAATGTGTCTCCTTGGTTTGCCAGCTCTACTCCTTTCAGCTTGGGAAGAGGACTGCTCGAGGAATACAATCTAAAAGCACAACACTCACCTTGCTAAGGACTCCAGGGCTGCAGCCAGGTCTCAGCAGAGTGGAGTAAATGCAGTGTGACTAGCATGGGGAGCTGGCGAGGTTCAGAGCTGAGCCAGAGCTCTGCTCCCAGGAGAGTGAGTGTAGCAAGCATTCTACCTGCTAAACTGAAATGAAGTACTCTTTTCTTGCAAGATCATTTCACAAAATTTCAAGCAGGAGCAGATGAGAGGAGAATAAGTTTATAGGGAGAGAGTGGTTCTTGATATATTGAAGTGTCTGAACAGGTTTTTTGACAAGCAAAATTTTCCTATGTGATACTTGAGAACAAGCCAGACCACCAGTTACAGAGTTAGTTTTACTAGAAAGAAACATACCATGATACACTTGCCTAATCTTGGGGAGATCTCTGGTCATACCCCAGACCTACCAATTTAAACAAAAGGCTTGAGCTAAGACAGATGAACTGGCATTTTTAAGAACCCAGGGGTCTTGTTCCTGCATCCTTGTTCTCACAATTTCTTAGAAAGGAACTATTGCTTTTCCCAAAGAAGAAAAGAAATAAATCCTAACTTATAAGCAGCAGGACAGTTCTTTACCACCTATGTTTTTATTTCCATCTGCACAAGCACTAGGCATTCCCAGCTGATCTCAGGTGTTACTTTGTCTGCAAACACATTCCAATTTACTTTCTCTCTATGTCTGCCAAAATGGAAATGGAAATTCTGTCCTGAAAGTCTCTCTCTCCTTTCTCTGCCTCCTAACTGCAGCTCTTTATATGGCTTTTCAGACCTAGCTCCAGGAGAACTCTCCTCCACAAGGAAATCTTTCACCAGTGAAACATCACTGTTCAGGAACCTTTTGCTTCTAATTGTTCACTAAAGTCATTATACTTGTCTGAGATGGAAGGATTTAGGGTCTAACAAAGAAAATCTCTCAGATAGAGGGTTGTGCATTGAGCTGGGTGTGTAGAATGACAGAGTTCTGTTGCACTGCATATTTTGCTGCTGTGGCACTGGATTTGGTCAACTCTGGGCTATAGTTGCTGAATTAGCCACTCATTATTCTGCAGCAGCATTTTACAGCAAAAAATATAATTGAGTATTTTAAAATGTGAAGCTTGTGCAATTATGTTTTTAAGTTCCCCCTCTTCTGTCTTGCTCCAGTGTCTCTGGTCAGCATGCTTGTGACCTGGTAGGTCATGGTCACCATACCCCATGTCTCTGGTGCTTTGCCAAGGGAGGCAAAGGTAGGACAGAGAGATGCTGGTTGGAAAAAGATGACACATTCTTATGACAAAGTTGGCACAAGTCAAATAATCCCAAGAGATATTTCGATTGGCTCTTTCACAGGAG
This sequence comes from Turdus rufiventris, assembly GCA_013186435.1. NCBI lineage: Eukaryota > Metazoa > Chordata > Aves > Passeriformes > Turdidae > Turdus > Turdus rufiventris. The sequence goes on from PYHW01010552.1 coordinate 1,321,002, forward strand.
CAAGAGCTCTTCTGAAACTCTGGAAACCATTTCTACAACAGTCCTTGGACAAACATCTTGTTCTCATCCTAGTATTTAATCAATGAGAGGCTCTGCTAGCCACCCGAGTCTTTTCATTCACTGCTTTTTTTGCCCTGCATCACCTCCTCATTGCCCTGATCTGAAAGCATACTGCACACTCCCTGAGAGATCCTTCTTTGCTTTTTGCTTTTATGGAAAAGCTATTTCACTGTCTTAATGCAAGTCTGCAATTCCCTACGCAGACAGCAGCTTCCATAAAAATAGGGCGTGCCAGGTCAAGCATCTTTCTGCAGTTGTACAGCATCTAATAGGAACCTTCAGTCTCCACTCCACAACACTTGTACCCTGGTGTCAGCATCACAGACCTGAAGGGTGACTGCTTTAGAAGTCTGGATGTTTCAAGTCAGAGAGCACCTACAGCTACTCCTTATCAACCTACAACACAAAATAGATGCAATGCATGGTCATTTATAAGCTCTACAGACAGGTAAGAATATACAAAGTTCTCTCGGGGATTTTAAAGTTAAATCCAAAACATCTCACCATATGACTATATTTCAGGTTAAAATGAATAATTCAAATATTAACATATGTGACTTGCAGTATGGATTTCACCATCCAAGCTAGCATCAGTAAACTATCAGAAACCTGTTTATATTACCATAAAATCACCTCTGAAATGAGTCCAGGCCTTGTGATTATGATGAAGGTTAGTTATTTAGCTATTCTAGTCATGTGAAGTGATACATTTTCCAGAGATTCATGCTAAGAATTCTTTCTTTTGTTTTCCATGCAACATCAAACTCACCTTCCCATCTTTGTCTTTAGACCTTACCCAGCTCCCCAGTGCTCTGTACATCAAATTCAGAACTCCTGCTTTGAAGGTTTGCAGCATTTGTCTGTGGCAGTGAATTTACCTTCTTTTACAAACCGTATTTTCTATACTACTCTCTTCACCTCCCACTCAGAAGACATGCAATTCCTTTCATACTGCTTTGTACTGCTGGAATGCCCACCCTAAATCTGTCCTAGCTGTGAGTGTCTACAGCTGCTCCTCATCTTTCTCTGTTTTCTTGAATTAGGTGTTTAGGCAGGTTACAATGCAATCAAAAGCTTGTAAAGACTTTGGTGTGTATCACCCTCTTCTCACATTCTGCAGGCACATCTTGACACAAATCAAATCAGAAATCATTATGGTATTAAATCTTCTTTTATACAGTAAAGAGCCCTTACAGCTGCTCTAAAACTCTTACCTTGACAGTAAGGTATACAGTGCAACTCTGGGAATCCAGGACATTCCCCTGGCTTCCTTGAATGCTTCGAAACCTGGGCAGGGGGCTCGGAAGCCTTGGCACGATGCCCAGGACCCCTGTGGATTTGATTTCAGACCCTGGGAAAAATTACCATATTACCATCCTTATATGAAGAATTACAAGTCACAAAAAATAAGTGGAGCATAAATTAGATTTTTAGAAGGTAGAAAAGTGAATTTTTAAAATTGTTTATAATAAGGGTCTGGAGACAAGATGGAGGAATTTGGGCGGGGTATGTCTTTCCTTCTCCTTCTTCATGGCATCCTTCTTTTGGGTTACGATGGCACTTTGGGATTGGTTTGAGAGACAACTGGACAGTGCAATGTAGGTGTCATGTATTGGAAAGTAATTGTAAACATCATGTACGTAATTTATAGCATAAAAGATAAGACCTGCCCAGAAGGCAAGCAGTGTGCCTCCAACTGACCTGTTAGACAGATCTCTGTAGGTCAGGGAAAGAATTCCTTAGATAAGAAAGAATAAACAACCTTGGAAACCTCAGAAAATGGCTTCTGACTCTTCCTTCGGTGCTCAAGCTGGAAAACAAGAACTCTAAAACCACCACTACTGTGCAGTGAGTGATCTCAAAGAGACACCACCGTTCACATGCAACCAACTGTGATTTCTTTAATTCTGAAAAGGTAGCTAAAGCCTTATCATGCTATCCCTTGGCTGAAGTGGAAGATTAAAAAGGCCAGATGTAACCTATTAAAAAATAACATTGGTAAAGCTAAAGATGAGACAAGAAATGGCAAGAAATGTCAGGTAAGTGAAGTTGGAACCGTTAATAAGCCACAGTGAGTTTCCAAATTATTAATTAGAAACTGAAGACACTTCTTTCAGACACTCAATTAAAAATGATTCAGGCATTCCTATTCTGTTTTTCTATAAAACTACAGTCTGAGTATCTCATAACAGTGTATACATGAGATAAACAAATAAATATATGCAATATGCATATCATTGCCAATAAATAATGCATATAAATAATGTGTATGCATGTAAATAATATACAATTCATTACAGCTGAAACAAAAAAGCATCCACTATGCATTTTGTCAGGATCTAGAGGCCTATGAATCCTGGAAAATTCTGTTTCTTTGTCTGGGATATTCTGGTGGCTCAGACCAAGGGTGAGCATAAACAGGAACTCCTGGATTGTTTTGAAATTCTATTTCCATATATAGGTTCTCAATTATTTTTGCAGGATCCAGGAGAGGATGCTCTGCTCCACCCATCTCCCAAACCAGCCTGGACATCCCTCCCAGTCTGGCTCAATGGATCATGTGCCAAGGAGGTCTCCTGTGGGATCTGGTGAGCAGGCGCCGCTGGATGTTCAGCCAGCCCAGAAGCATGGAACACTCTGGATTCCCTCCCAGGTTTGCAGTCCAGAAGGACTCTGACTGAAAAAAGAAGAAAAGATGGCTCAGATTGCATTTTTTAAAAATGTGTGAAATACGATCTATCTTGGTGCAAATCACAGAGTCATAGACTATTTTGGGTTGAAAAGGACCTTGAAGACCATCTAGTGCCATGGGCAGAGATCAGGTTGGTAAGGGCCCCATCCAACCTGCCTGTGAAGACTTCCAGGAGTGGGGTATCTGGCTTCTGGCCTTCCTTGCTTGATTTCTTACACTTCAGCTCTTGTGTTCTAAGAAAAGTGGCCTAAAATACCTCTGCCAGAGAGCCAATGCCTTTTTAATGCTCTGATTACTAAGAAAGGAGGAGTGGAGCATCATGTCTCTGTATTTTATGTCCCAAAGAAACCCATGGGCCAATTATGGCAAGTTTGGCAGGAGAGTGGAGATCACGAAGATACTTACCCACCTCTTCATCTCCTGAAAATAAGTAGCTAGGAATTTAAAGCAGCATGCACGATAAATAGCTGAGACTCCATGAGAAGCGGTCCTTCCAGGAAGGAATCACTATGTCTGAACACATTCAGGGGCATAGTATTTGCTAAACACACTAGAGAACCTAAATGCAACACATCTATCAACAGGAAGCTCACGTGGCTGCTAAACCGACCAGCTGCCTGCCAAAGATATGATACAGAGCTGATACAGAGCCTGATCTCTTCAGACACGTTGCCTGTCAGTGATGCACACAATAAACAAAGATCCAGGACAGGCTAGTCGGTTGAGTAGAGCTGGTTTAGGTCTGTCCATGACTCCTTGCATTTCAGGAAATTCTCAGAGATGTTATAAACAAGTACAGTTTATAAGCCACCTCTTAAACTCCAGTAAAATAACCACATTATGCTTGTCCCCAGGAGCCACCTCCAGGACATCTATTTCTTCCTGCACCATTTGGAGGCTAGAACACGCTAAGTTAAGGGCTGTAGCAACCTTCTGATAGCAAGACTCCTTGGTGTTAGCTCTGCACCTAGCACTTCTCCACTGAGCACCAGCATTTTCATGGCCACATACACATTTGGATGATGAATCGTCATACCAAAGCATATTTCAGTGTTATATCGCCTCAGTTTAATAGTCAAGTCTGGGATTTCGCTTAGTTTCACATAGCTCTTCAGAAACTCCAGAGACATCCCAAAAGGAATCAGATTTGTGCAAACCAAGATATTGGAGTGAAAGAGCACAGAATGACGTGTATTTCTCTCCTCACACTAAATACGGACCTGATAAAGGTGCACATGACTCAGGTGGACAGAAACAGAATTATTACACTTTTCTATCTTTTACTGCTCCTTATAATTCTTTGTTTCCCCATTACATTACTTCAGAATACATCGGCACATCCTTTTTGAAAGATCCATATTTAACTTGTGCTTTTGGGTTAATAATTCAGGCAACCTGAGTTATGCCTCAAAGCAAGGGTTTTGAAAAGTGAATCTATTGTGCCTATTCAGACAGATTCCCTCAAGTTAACTCAGGCAGGCACTGCACACAAAAAAAAAAAAAAATAGATATAGTATGGAAGGGTGAAGCACAATAAGGAAAAGCGAATCATTCCTTTACACTCAATAACTGGGGACCAAAAAGTAATATCAGTATTTGTAACAGACCAAAAAACTTCCTTATATACTGAATATCTCTTTTTTTTTAAAGTGCTAGAGACCATCTTACTTAAGAATTTAAGTACCAGCACATTCACAGATGCCCAATATTCACCAACCCTCCTTGCTGACCAGCAGCATTGAATTCTACCCAGAGAGCAGAAAACCTGGAAAAACACGTTGCAATGAGTCAGTCAACATATATTTATTTCTATGAACATTAAAGGACTAAGGGACCCTGACAGAGAGAAAAGGGATTTTAAAATGAAAGCAATAATAAATTAGGGCGAAGATAAATCTAGCAGTATCCTATTACATTAAACCAATTTGCAGACTAGGGAAGAATAATAGTCAAAAATGACACGTGCACGACCCTTACATTCATTCTGAGGCCTGTCAGTAAGAAAGGGGAAAATTTTTCTTTCTTTTGTTATTTGCCCTTTCTTGTAAAAGATGAGCTGCTAGATACTGATAGCGGGTATATTTGTATCAAAAGTACCCTGAAGAGAATATTAAAAATAACCTCCATATGCACCCACAGACAAGGACAAACCTTTTAACATTTTTGGGCAGCCATAGCAAATGTTGGAAAAAGAAATGGAAAAGGAAGATAATTTGAATGATGCATAAAGGTGGACTTCAACAGCCATCAGATTTTGAGCATAAGGAGAGTGTTTACTAACCTACATGACTCATACCAGGATCAATATACCCCATTCCTCCAGCACCTTAGAAAATCAATTAAATGCAAACTCAAACACTCAAGGGAGGGTCCAAATGATAATCACTATATCCAGAATTATTCACCTGGGCATTAACCTACACATAACAACTTATTCAGTTACTTAGAGTATTTATAGACATCTAAAAGTCCAGGAGAAAACAATAAAGGCAAAGAAATAAGAAAAAGTAAGGCAATAATGCAAAGTATTATTACTAAATCTTTCATCTTGATGAATGAAACAGAAATAAGATTCCTTCAGTTTTGCAATTCAACATCAAAGTACACATATTCCCAAACTTCATGAGAAAAGAATGGAAGACAAGGAAAATGGAATCATCCATGAAATTATGACAATGTAAAGAAGGCAGATAAGAGGTTAGGAAACACAAAAAACAAACTAGAGAAAATCTCATAGGGCGATGAGCCCACAAGGATGAAGGAGAGCTGGAAACTGGGACAGACAAGGTAGAGAAAGCAGTTGAAAATATTTATAAAACCCTGTGTATTGTAGAGTAATATTCAAATTAATAATAGAATAGTGAAGAAAATAACTACCTCAAAGACCTACCTTTATTTAAAAGCAGAATAAATTTTCATTATTGGTACTGCAGAAGAGAAAAGTGAGGCTTTAATAAGGTTTTTAATGTGCACATTCATTTATTTATTTAACTAAATCAAACAACGAGGAGTAACTCAAGTCTTTTTTATTAGCAGCTTGGATGATTCAGATGATTAAAGAGGAGGGAAACTGGACCAACTGTTCTCCACAGGAGCTAATTTTATTAATAAATATTGACACAGAGATTCTTGCCAATATGTTTGACAAATAAAGACAAGTGAGTCTATTAGCGTTATGTGCAGCCAGATAAGGGTTTGTAGTTTGCTGACTTTCTGTGGAATACAGTAAGAAGACCTTTTTGCAACACACAGTTTTCAGGGGTAAAAAAGGCTTTTGGGTTATTTTAGGCTCTGTATGCATATCGACAAACCTGTACTGAGAAGAGGATGATAAGCTGCTTTTTATTCAAAAGCATATTGGTATGCATATATGTGTAGTAAAGACAAATGCATTCTTGCCTAAAACAGAAAAAAACCTCTTGACTGAGCAAAATAGGAAATGTAGTATGTGGATTGCAGAAATAATATCACTGAGGATTTTAATTTCTGCCTTACTTATGCCTTGTAGAATTTCTGTTTTAAAGAGTGAAATTATCTGAAGTAGACTTCATAAAAGTAGCTGGAAGAATGCTCTCTGTTCCCATTCAGGGTATATATATGAACCACAGCAACTCTCATTGAAGCAAAATCTTAGATCTTATCATGTGAGGAGCAAATGTTGGATCAGACCATGGTCACAGTTTTACGCAAATAGTTGCTAGTTTTTGTTAGCTGTTCTTGATAGCAAAAACATCTGTGTTAGGTCTTAGCTCTGATTCCATTCCCATTTTACTGCAAGTCTCCTAGTCGCTCATGCTACCACAAATCTGCCTGTAAATCAGGCAGTACCCAAACCCAAAATTTGTTGTTTGAGAATAAATCACATCGTGTTTGACTCCTGCCACCTGAGACTGTCCTCCTGCAACATCCCAGGACGTCCTTTGTCCTGTTGAATTCCTAGCTGTTAGCCGGCATTTAGTTAGCCTGACAGGACTGTTCAGAAGAGAAGCAAGAACTGTAACCAGTTAAATTTTGAAATCTACATGACTTACCAATCAAAATATTTATACCACAGAACACTAGTAAACTGTTCTTTTAAAAGTCATTTTAGGTAGTAATCCAAAGAATGTGAAACTCTTCTATGTCTCCAGATAATTAATGTGGCTGATATTTTGAGAATGGATAATACGATGTTTTGGAAAAAAGTTATTCCAACAATAAATAAGGATGTTCTTTCCTAACTTTCCCATGCATGAAAAACAGCATATTTTACTAATTCCTAACTAATAACTTTACTATTCCTAACTAATACGCAACACACCTACCAGCAAAACAACAAAAGTATGATCTATTGACTTAATGAATTGTTAGTGAAAATTAGGAGTTCATTTTATTTTTTGTAATAATTTATTCTGTGACACAGATACTCATTAGTATCTTCTTTTGACAAGTGATAATTTCAAACACAAGAATTGGTTTTATGATCTGACCTTTCACTGTGAATGTTCCAGTCACGACAATTTTAGTCACAAAAGTTTTATCAAGAAAGTTGGCAGGTAGTGTAGGATTTTATAAAGAAATATTATCTTTCTTGGGCTAGGCTGTCCAAAGTTGCTCTGTGGGCCTTTAATTCAGTGGGAGAGCTCAGAAAAGGCAGAAATATGATCAGACCAGTGCTGAGAATTTACAGAAATTGCACTTAGGTTTTTAAAGCAAAGCTTTATAGCCATGAGTTCATTCATATTCAAGGGTATTTAGAAAAATTAATGTCTTTTCAGGGTGAGGCCTTTTCTGAAGTTGTCACTGACCATCCCAAGCCTCCTGGATAGAGGTCTTGCTCGCAGTTGCACAAAGATGCTCTGGCTGCTGTATTAGTTCATTAAAAGTTTCTACATGTTCCAACCATACTTTCAAGTTGAAGTTTAATGTCAACTTGAAATGAAAACACAGATTTGACAAACAACTGATTGGTCACTGTGCCAAGTGAAGCCAGTTAAGCTTTCTACCTGGTATATTCTAGAAATTCTGGAGCCTGTTTTCTGTTAACACACATAAGCACAGAAACTTCACAACTGTGTCTGGAGAACATTTAGCTTTTTTATAAGATTCTGGTCTTCCATTTAGTTTATCCAGACCCGTCTATCCTTTTTTACTGCTGTAGTCTGAGACTACAAGTACCTGAGAAGATGGGGCTAGCAAAGGCAGTATCATCTTTAGCAATAGAATAGCAAACATAAGTTTCTGCAATTTTATCCTTTTCTTTTCCAGTGAGTAAATGTGTGTGATTCTTTGCTTTTCAGTGAAGATTTATTTTACCTTTCATTTTAGAAATTTTCCCTTACTTAATTTTAAATCATATTCACAGATATGAAAGCTTCAGTTTAAAGAGTTGTGCTCATCTGAAACATTCTCTTTGATGAGTGGCAATGATGAAATTACAGAAAACTCTTTATAAATTGGCATTGCATGTGAAATCATGATTTCTACAATAATAATGCAGAGCAGCAGATCCCCCAGCTTCCCACCCTTGCTCAGCAATGTTGCTCCTAAGGTAGAAGGTGAAGCATTCTTTTACTATTCTTTCCAGCTACATTAAGAGAAGGCAATAAAAAAATAATTGTCACTTTCATGATCTTGTTTCACGTTCCAGGAAAGAAACCTAGAAATTTCCTCAGCTTAGGCTATATACGAATAAATAATATATGCAAGATATATGAGAAACACCAGAAACAACCCAGAGCTGCATTATCTCAGAACAGTTTTATTAACGTGATGTACAAACATTGCTCTTTCCCATCATGATCTCACATCATTCCAGTATTATAAAGCAACACATAAAAATGGCTATCAGAAAGAAACATTGGGGTGAATAAAACCTTTTTGGAATGACATCCTACCTACTCTACCAACCTCCTTTCTCCAGGTTTGGTGTGATATGTGTGGCATGAAAGTAAAGGAATCTCTCTTTTCAATGCTGCTCTGGGAGGGGTGTCAGGAGGTGATAAATCTGTGCAGAGTCAGAGCAGGAGGCCCATCACTGGTACATGTCAAGGTAGGGAGGGGGTTCTGCTGGTTCTGGAAGTCTCCTGCTTCCTCCTCCAGACAGTGCCATGTCCCTGCACCTACAGCTCCCACTGCATGGAGTGGGTCAACAAGGAGAGGGAAGACATCACCCATTTTTCTGATGCTTTTTCATCATCCCTCAGGGCTGCTGTGCTTTCCCTCAGGAATGTGCACAGACAGAAGGGATGACTAGCACCATTGGGACGCCACCTTAACACATTCTTGTTCTCTACTGAGAATAAAACCCACTGCGTCTGAAAGTACTCCAACATTAGAACTTGATAATTACTTGTGACATCTGGGTGAAGACTTTCATTACATGTGCACAGGGATCAATGGATACTGACATCACCTCTTTAACTGCTCAAAATGAAGTAATTGCTTGGTCCAATTATTGCTGAGGCTTAGAAGACTTTTCACTATGCATTTAATCAATTTCATCCATTATATGCATTCACAGGCAGGCAACACAACAAAATTAGTTGACCAAACATCATAAGGACTCAGTTTTTCCCTAAGAGAAATAGACAGTCATCATTCATACAAATGATACAGTCAGGGAGACTTTTTTGCATTCAAGAGTGGTTTTGAGCTATGAACAAATTGTTTCAATTATAATTTCCAATCAGATGATAAAGCTGAAGCAAAAACTGTGGTACATATAACACAATATAAAACTGTGGGACTGCAGAAAAAACATTAATAAAATGTTTTATGAAATATTTTTATATGGGGTGATGTTACATTAAGGATTAAAAAAAATTCTTGAGATTTCACCATAGTAAAGTTTATGGAGTCATCTGACTGAGAAACTGTGTAAGAGCCAACAATGGTCCCCAATTGCAAAACAGAGGTAGATAATTAAGGAAAATAATTCTTTGTGGTTTATGTTGTCATTCATTAGAAATTAAGTCTACTTAGGATGATTAACCCAGAAAATAATTTTCAGCAGTAGAGTATCCTGTAAATTGTATTGATACTTTGACTGTATCCTGGTTTTGAGTAGTTCTGAGCTGAAATTTTTCTTGGGCAAGAAATCCCTGAACCTTTCACTAGAGAATGTAGAGGAGACAGCTGTTCAGCCAAATATGGTGAACAAACACTAAGTAAGAGAAGCTTATGTAATGTGGAAAAGAAGGTGTAACTACCAGGTCAGCAAGAAGATAATATAAAGATTACACTGCTTTTATATTGTTTAGCCAGACACCATAAAAGGAATTGATCTAGCAAGTATCTAATACAGCTCTGGTTTTGATTCCAGTTCAGCAAAGCATCAAATCAATTCTTACATTTAAATACATGCTTTAATACTTTGCTGTGCTTTGCCTATTTAGATTCATATTTTGCCCTGTCATATCTAGTTTTACAAATGTGCTGACACCTATGCCACATTTTTTCCAAACTAAGCAAAAGACGGATTTGAAATAAGCAGTTGTGGTTTTATGTGTAATAACCACAGAGGTAGTTTTGTAGTCAGGTCTATATTTGGATGTAAGTACCATCAATAGGCAGAAAAATAAGTAAAGATTTTGAGAAAACATAGATTGCATGGAAAAAGGAAAAAATTAGAGTTTCTAGTTCAAAAGAAAATGTAAATAAATGCTTAGTTCTGTGGGCTTAATTTGGATAATGTCAGTGTCTAAAATTTAGGCACAGTCTCTCATGTATTTCTGGGTGGAAATTTTCTATATGAAAGTTAAATTTCAGATATTTAAATAAAAATATTTTCACCCATTATCTGCTAGATACTGGCACTTAATGTTTTATCTTTCTTTGAAAAACAGCTAATGGGTCACATGTCTAGACATTCTGTTCAGAATCCACCTTTTTTATAAAGATCCTGTGCTGTAATTCACATTCCCAGAATCAAGCTCAATGCTTCCACAAAAGTGAACAGTGCCTGGTGGAGCCTCTGTGCACAGCTAAAATCCAGACGTTTGTTTCAAAATTAAATTTTATCGCGCTGACATTTTCATTCTGATTTATAGCAAAGTAGTTCATTTTAAAATCAAATCAACAATTCACCAGGTAGTAGAGATACCTCTTTGTTTTATGCTACAGTTCTCATTGGATTATTCATTACACTGTTTCAGGAGCTACTCTGTAAATCTTTTTGAAGCTTCTTCTTATATATGAAAATATCACTTAAGACTATTTTGACTACTCACTTGAAGAATCATCTTCATGTTAAAGAATATTAGGATCTTCGTTTAGTTAGCAGTAAGGACTAGGAGACACACTATATTTATCTGAGCCATAGAATCATAGAATGGTTTGAATTGGAAGGGACTTTAAAGATTATTTCCAGCCCCCTGTGCTGTGAGCAGGGACACCTCCTACTAAATCAGGCTGATCAAAATGTAGTCCAAACTGGTCTTGCAATCATCAAAGAAAATCTAATTAAGACAAACAAGTGTCACAAGTAAAAAGTATGTTCTCTGCATTCATTTAGACAGGTGACTTTACGAATCATAATATCACAGACTGTTCTGATGTATTATATATTGTGGAAATAGGAAGACATTATAGCACCTAGGGGTCATATTTAAGTTTCTATTTTTATGTGTATTTGAAATTGATTATAAAGAATAATAATGAAATAATCTGTCTGGTTTAGGGAATAATCAGCAACAATTAATTTCACTGGAAATCCCAAAGGATTCATGGTGAGTCAGTGTCTCAACCTGGGCTGCTGCTGACAGGGAATTCTGCAAGTCCCAAAGGTCTCCCAGGATGGATGGGGATCAGGAGAAAAATGTGAATGCTGCTGGGTGGTGGCTGCCTCTCCCCAGACACCCTCCCTGATGTGGGCAGCACAGAAGTACTGAAAACCCATCTCTGTGAGACAGCCTCAGTCCTGCAGCTGCCCAGAGCCTCAGGGAAGAGTGGCAGCCCTGCTCCACTGACTGGAGCAGCATTTGCCAGTGTTCATGTTCCTGCTCCTGCCACAGAGGAAACATAAAGGAGCATGTGACTCTTTTCTGCCACTCAAAAACATTGGCCATCAGACTTTGAGCATTTTCCACTAAGGTGTATAAAACATATTGCTGAAATTTGCAGCTTGCTATCAACAATTATTAATCACTGATTATCTCTTTATAAACCATTTATACCCTTAATAATCCAAGATCCTACCTCCAAATAAACTAAAATCTCCATTGTCAAATTACCCTGTTTTGTTTTATGTCAGTTGCTTATGCCTTCTATGTACCCTGAGCAGCTCCTGGAAGTAAAACCATAAAACCTCTTGTGTCCTCTCCTCAATTTCTGTACCACCTGCCTAGTTTTCACACCAAGATTTCTGTTACACCTTCAATCCAACCACCAAATTAACATCCTTACAGATAACTTTTACCTGTGGTCCAGCCCTCTTTTATCAAACAGCAGTATTCTTTTGGTTTACAGACATGCATGATTAAGTCTTCTGAGATTTTCTGAAACAACTATTTGCATTAAAATACACTAAAATGAAAAATGACAGAACCGGGACTAATAACATCATTTGGACCAGTTATGCTACAGAGTGATAACCAAAGGAATCAAGCACTGATTACTTTTAAACAAATTACTGAAGCTCAGTTCATCCAGAAGTTATAAGACAAATTATAGTATTAGAGTACTTTCTGTATATAAAGACTGTTGTAACCTTTACTTGACAGTAAATTTGATGACTACATTCTCATTGCTTCTGAGTTTGAACAGAATCAATGGGAAAGGACTGTTGCCTGTAATGCTCTGAAGAATTCTTCTGAGGAGGGAAAAAATAACAAATAATTAAGAAGTTGGAGATTTCAGCATCCACAAGCAAAATTACATGCTAAAGGGCTAATTTTGCAAAAACCAATCTGCCTGGAGTTGCTGCTGGTTTAACAGCTGTGACTGAGCATCTCTGCAGCATTAATGCTTTGCATGAGGCACTGCATTCAACATCTGGACGTCTGCAGGGTCATCCAGCCTCCGCAGCACTGGGATCAGAGCCCATTGCCCAGCAAAGCAGGCACTGGAGCAAGGCTACTGTCTTTGGCTAAAAACAAGGAGTAGTTATGGTGAGACCCCTTGCAATGTCAGTGAAGAAGACACACTGTTCCAGAAAGAGGGTAGCAACCAAACACTGCTAGAGCAGTGACTGTCTGGTGCCCTACTCATCAGGAGGGAGAACTTTCCTCCTCTCTTTCCTGATGTGCTTGGCTTTAATCTCTCTTTAATCACAACTGCACAGTGAAAGCTCAACCTTTTAACAGCAGTCATTACTTTTGAGTTGCTCTCTTCTTCACATAGGACTACAAAATGGGGCTAGGTAGCGCCTGGCAAAGCCTGGGTCCCAACAGGAGTGAAAAAATTCAGAAAACAGTCTGAAAAATTAAAATCCAATTATTTTCTCAGTATCTAAAGTCTTCTTTATTGTAGAGCTCCAGTATAAGACTCAGCAACACAAGCAAATATTAGGGATCAATCATCATTATAACCCACGTGTTGAGGCAAGTATTTGAAGGATCTTCCTCCACAGGAAGGAGCCACAGATGAGGACCAATCCTGCTTGGTCAAAATGCCATCATGGGTTGCAGCTCCCTAAAGTGTACAAAGCAAGTTGACTCGGAAAATCCTGATGACTGAAACTCCTTAAACTCTGTTATTGCCTCAACAAATCTTTTGCTTTAATAGAAAACATTGAACTTCACATTCAGTAGTGTAAAAGTCAGCTTGAATACTGAATAAAAGTAAAATTTATTGATGTGGCCATACTTCTAAAGATATGTTGGAATACGTGTGTCTTGGAGAAATAAAAATCAGGGTATAAGTCTTTGGAAGGGGTCCATACCTAGCAGAAAGTGGTATGATACATTTACAGCTTGGCCAGAAATTACTAGAATTCAAAATCAGCTAAAAGGTAAGTGTACCAATACTCTTTCCAATCCAAATTTTTCCTGATCAAAATATGAATATAATTTTTGAAGAATGAACTGGAAAGTGTTAATTTTGATCAAAGTGTTTGCACTGGTTACCTTTTTTCCAGTAGATAGTTTATTTTGTAAATATGTCTTTTAAAAAGCCAGTAACAACATTGTGATGCAGTTGTTCTCACAGACTGACAGCTGGAATGGACTCCGACACCGCATTAAAAGGAAAACACTTGTGAACTCCTAGCTATAAGTAATTTTTCTGTATTTTCAAATTCTATTAGAACTACGCAAAGGTTACCCTTTCCAGTCTGGAAATATTACACCCAAAGGAGCCATTTAAGCAGCAAGAATAAAACCACCAGGATACAAAATATTCTTTGCACAAAATATTCTAAATAAAGTATTCTTAAAAGCTGGTGATATATTATTTTATGGCAAGCAAAACAGTATGCAATAGTAATGCGTCTTTACGAGTAAGTTTGTAGGCCAAAAATATCAATCAGACTGTGTACCCTGAACAAAATGACTGTAGGGACTTCTGCATTAATTTGGATAAAGCAGGAAACTTTTGTTAAGTTACTCTCAAAAAGCAGCAGGGAAAGTTATATTAAGTAACTACTTTCTGTGTTGATCCTGAATCCTGTGCAGAGGAAACCATAGATGACATGGAAAAAGGAAAAAATGAGAGATTAAGGCATCCTATTCAAGGCAGTGGTAGAGTCTGTTTGACCCTGCAGAGCGCAGTCCCCATGGCCAAGCACTTTCTTCTCCTGTCAGCCTGCACAAGAAGGGCAGGTCGAGCTGGTGAGATGTGTGCTGGTACAGCAGTGACGTGTAAAGCAAGATTAGCAGGAGTCTAAAGAAACCTCAGAAAAAATTAAAAATAAATAAATAAATAAATAAATAATAAAAAAAGAGTGATTCTTCCTTCTATGGGAAGAACTTCCCTGCACAGATCAACTGTGACTGAACCAGTTGGCAGGCAGTGAACAGTGGCCATCCTATTTGCTTATCTCCAGGCCATGGGCAGAGATCAGATACCTTCAGGGAGCAAATGAAAAAGCAGTTTTATTCCACAGACTCTCAGTGGCACAGTCATATGAGAGATTTTGTTTGCTGGTCAAGCACGTTTCTTCACATTCAGTCTTCGAGGCAGTGATGGCCAAGCTCTGCTGAAGGTAGCCACTGAACTGTTATAACATTTTGCTGCCTGTATATTCCTACATCCAATATCAAGATAAACACTTCTTACTTCTTAATTACTTGGACAGATTTCACTACTGATTTTGATATATTGAATACATTTCAATGTTTTTATATACCTACTAACTAATGAGAATGGGCTTTGAAGACATTCGAAGAAGTTGATAAGAATTAATTTTTAGAATAGACTGATTAAACAAAACCAAATCATTTTGGGAGAATGTTCTTTGATATGAAATAAGGTAAATTGAATTAATTTGGCTTTTGCATTGGAAAGAGAATGTAGCAATTTCATTTCTGTACGATATACATACATAGTACAGTCAGACTGATCCACTATAAATTCTTACTGTTACTTAGCACAGGAAAATTTTCCTAATTTCCCACTCAATCCTAGGCCCAGAGAATCTGCTCCCTGTGCCATCAATCACCAAAAAGCTGTGTAGCTGAACACTCAACACACATGCAGTTTGCTGATATATCACCTCCATTTTTTAAAAGGCAGTAAGTAGTACTAAAAAGCATAAAGTTTTCTTACCATTTTGCTGATTTGTCTAGAAAAATACAAGAAAGGTCATACAAGATTAGTGTGTCTTGCAGCATTGAGCAATGGAAGGCATTTAAAAGAGCATATTCTCTCTTCCCTGAAATATACATCCTTTATTCTGACCTTTAATCTGAAATAAATGGGAATGGTTGTTAGACACTGCAACTTGCATCTTTCCAGATTATCACAAGAGTGTTGTCTGCAGCCTTATTTGTGATTAGGCTGAGTTTCATCACCTCTCTTTTTCTTGGTTGTGGTGATAGAGGCAGGTACAGTCACATTCAGAATCCTTACTCCTGTCGCCAGTGAGGTAGCTAATTTCTTTTGTGGTGGCTCAGGTGCTTCTCCTGAGCCTTTGATACTGAATGCAACTTGAATCCTTCAGAAACTGCCTTTCTCTAGTAGCTGCAGAGGCTTAGATTTTCAGTGACTACACAAATCACCAAATACTGTCTGCACACAGTTATTCTGTATGAAAACTCAAAATTTAAGCCTTACTCATTTTGATAAGCACTACTCCACTAATTCCACTCAATCTAACTACTTAGATTACTTAAATTTAAAACCACGACTAATTATTGTTATCTATATGTCAGCCATTTTGGCTGTTTCCCCTGTCTAATTATAGAGAGAAATCCTACCACACCCCACACAGTACTTAGAAATTGTGATATTAATATTTGTGACTACTAATACTTGAAAAAATTGGAACTGTATATCCAACTGACTTTTTTGTTAACCTGGGCTAAGCTATTTGTAGTGAATACAAATAATGAGGTTGGTGCTTTCCCTTTTCTTATGGGTTTATTATGTAAGTGGGCCCTTGTAAGAAGATATCACCCTTTGAATATCAGAAATAAAAGCAGGAAATAGTCAAATGACATATTGTCTCTCCTCATCAATACTCTGATTTACCTGCATCCACGCTTGGATCAAATGAAGCTGCACTTTGTATTCTAAATTTTATATCCAGTGGGACTGTGCTCACAGAATAGCCACTTGACCTTTCCACTGTGAATGTCAGAGCAAACCATATCTCTTAAAGGTAAAATAATCCAGGAGCTCTACTAGACCACTGAGCATTCATGGTAGTACATATAAACCTCAGAATATTTCTGCCTAAGAGACTTATTTAAAATATCTTGGCAGAAACAAACCATTCTGGACTTTAGAAGGCTTTTATGAATGCATGGAATCGCAACTAATTTTTTTTAAATGTTTGTTTGTCTGTTGTTTGTTTGGTTTTTAGTATTTAGAGTCTTAAGGTTAATTATAGCCACCCTTTCTGCAATAGGGAGACAGAACAAAACCAAAAGACCCTCCCAGTGGTGATGATGCCTGCAGGCAGAGACAGCCAGAGCTTCAGCCCTGCCTAGATGTAATAGTGAATAAATCTAGTGGAAAGGTGCTCATTCTCTTGGGGCACAGTTAAACAAGTGCTTCACATCAACAAATTCATCCAAACCTCCATCTGCTGGATCCCAGCTCGTGTTTCTCTTCAGAACCAACCACAAAGGGCACTGTGCTCTCCGTGGGGAGCAGCTGTCAGTGCTCACTTCACGCTTTTAACTGGAAGCTGCTCTAAGCCCATGGTACAGCCCAGCTAAAAGGCTTTGGGGTAGTATTTAATTCATTTGATATCTTAACTAATGTGTCCTTTTAAATGTTCAAATGCAATTTGATTCCTTTGTCCTCAATTTTCCAGAGCTGCAGAAAATGCATGCAGCAGGCTGTAAAGTCCCAACAACAAATAAATGGTAGATAAATTTTGCACATCTTGTGGTCTTTTCTGAAATTTCCATGGTTCTTGGTAAGCTCAGAAATTATCAGCAAGCTCTTTGTTCAAACCAGCGCTGGCCTTTCTGTTTTTTTCTTTGGCAGTGCCTAGCACTGTGAAGATGGGGTAGCTGGAGAGTTGCTGTCAGACTGCAGGTAGTGCAGAACAATTATTAACAACGCTGTTGGAGTAATTGTTGACAGTTCAGCCTCCTGGATTGATCTAAATTACTATCTGACCTATGTAGTTCTCTACAGTATCTAGCAGAAGCGAAGAGGGATTTCTAACAAATTACCTGACTTCTGACTGTCTGCTCTACTCCACTAAAGCAGCTTAGAGCAGCTTGTCCTCATAGCTGTAGCTGAAATAAAAATTATCCTCTTTTTAATCTTTATTTTTCTCTCAAGAAGCCCTGAAGTCACAATCTTTTTTTAATGGGATGGATCAAACTTGCTTACCAACTACTCAAATTTATTGAACTTGTGAAAATATGTGAAAATTTATACCTAAAATATAAACGTTTCCATTTCTTTATATCCTTTTCTCATTTTCAGGAGAGGGATTACACCTAAATACCTATGAAGAGCCTCTACAATTAGGAGACAAGTCTTTCTCTTAGAAATAGCAAGTCATGAGTACAAGGAAGGTGGATACTTCATAATTTCAAGATATCTTTCAGCTAATGCACTCTGAGGAATCCTTCAATCTCACAAAATCAGGGCTTAGAGAGGGTCAAAAAAAGACAAATTATCTACAATATTCCTTACTGGTTCTTATTTTACTTATGCCTGGGCAGTTTCCAATACTGGGAGCATTAAGTTTGCAGCAGTTTCTTGCAGGAACTAAGACAACAGCACAACAATTTAATATCTTGAGAAAATTAAAGACAGAAAGCCCCCTTCCTCTAAAGCATTTTCTCAAAATGGAGGTATATATAGCCACAGCTTGATTTCAGCCTCTGCAGATTTCTCAAGCAGATTTTTTTCAACTACCAGACTGGTTAGAGAGAGTACATTCTGTCTTCTATTTTGTTCTGTTGTTCTTGATTTACCTGTCTTTATTTACTTTACTTTTACTTTATCTTTTCATACATCAAATGGTTTGTATCTCCAGTTCTGAGTTGCTGGTCCTTTACTCATGAAGAGAAAGTTAGACTGAATTTCTCCAGAGGTGTCATCACAATATATAAGGCAAGAAATTCCAGAATACAGCAATGTCAGTGGTGCAGCTGGCAGTAGGAAATTGAGCTTAACCCAATGCTTTTGTTCCATTCCCTGCCACAGGCTGGACCTTTCCAGGGGCTCGTGGTCTCCTTCAGCTGACTCCCAAAGGTTGAGTGCCTGTGCAGTAAGATGTGGCCACAGCACCTGGCCTCAGGCATGATCTTCCCAAGCCTTTGTTGTTGCTTTACTCCCTCTTAGGGAAGTAGAACTGCCTATCCCAGAGCTGTTTTTACCCTGCTGGGAGGGTATGTACCCATTAACCCAGCTGGTTCCATCCTTGCCTACCAAAACTGGTGTCTGCCAGATCTAATGAAGAAGGGAAAGTTGCATGTGGAGCACCTAGAGCACCT
Source organism: Turdus rufiventris (assembly GCA_013186435.1). Classification (NCBI taxonomy): domain Eukaryota; kingdom Metazoa; phylum Chordata; class Aves; order Passeriformes; family Turdidae; genus Turdus; species Turdus rufiventris. The sequence goes on from PYHW01010552.1 coordinate 1,339,797, forward strand.
GAACCTCCACCATGGATGGAGGCACAGAGCCTCTTTTCTTTTGCCTTAAGATTTCATCAGCCTGGCTCTGTCCCTAGAGCTTTCATGGCATTTTCCAGCACAAAGTCCTCACGGAAGAGGAGAGGTGTGGGGACAATGCTTTTTTAAAAAAAATGTCCCGCAGTTTCAGGATTTGGACTAACATTAAACAAAATATTGGCCTAAATATTAATCTAAATATGATTAATACAGTTTGGAATTTTCCTCAGAAAGCTGTGTAGCAGTAGAGGTAGGTAAGTCTGGTAGACACAGTGGCTGCAGGAGGCAACAGGTGGCAAATTTCGACAACAGCTGACAACGACTGGCAGGACATTTACATATCAAGCTGCAAACAGACTGAAGTATCCTAATTAATACCTTAGCAAAAAGCACAATGATAATCCTTCTCAGGCCACAGAAATGTCATTCTTAGGGTCCTCTCTGCTTTCATGTTTTTACTATTTTTGCATCTGATTGTATCTTGGCATCTGTATCCAATTCCACCTGCTTTATAAGGACCACAGACTGCAAAGGAAAGTTATACAAGAGTTTCTGGTACACAGGAAGAGCAGTTTACATGCTCATCTAGGAAAAATAAGGGTCTCTCAGTACTCATGCATGCTATATTATCATCCTCTAAATCTAACTCTACCAATCAGACTGGATTAAGAGCCTCCAAAGAACTCGAAAACATTGTCTTAAAACTGCAAAGTACTGTCTCTAGACACTTAGGGCTGTCAAGAGAACTGCAAATTCATCTGAACTGCAGAATTTTTAAGACTTTCTTCCCACCTTTTACTTTTGAATTATTTTTTATTTCAAAAACAGAACAAGCAAACAGCAGAAAACAGTGCAGAAGAAGGATGCCAGAATGAGGGCTGAAAACTTGGTAACTTTGAAGTTCAATGTCTTTGAAGTAGTACTAAATAGCAGTAGTCCATGCCAGTACCTAAAAAATCACAGTTGTTTAACTCTTTATTCTATTTTTGGGGTCAAAATTAAGAATACAGGCTACCAAGGAATATTCAAGCAAAACTGTGATGCTAAATATTGTTTTCTAATTTTTGTCCCATCTCAATTCCTCTTAATTTCTCTTTTAAAATTTGAAATTACTCTATTATTTCATGGTAGTTGCAAATATTTTCAATATTTTCATGTGGCGTCTTTTTTTTCCTCTTTTTTTCCAAAGGTGCACATAAATTTCTAGCTTACTTGTTTCCATATTTTGTTCATCGATATTTTGAAAAGAATACATTTTTAACAGCCAGTATTTCCAAAGTAAGCTTGGACTGATAGATGTGGGAGTTAAAAGTAATTATTTAAGGATTATTGACAACTGCTGCCTAAGTCTCATATCAGACCAAACACTGATTGTTGGATTTTTGTGACTATATATATATATATACATATATATATGTATAATAAAAATACATACTTTTAGTGCATTGGACTTTTAATCACCATCGGCATAGTTGAGAATAAAAACTGCAATGGATAGATGGCTACCCTAGATTTACAAGATCTTATTCCTAGTACAAAAAAATATATATGCAGAATTATGCAAAACCATATAATACAAAAATTATTATTATGGCTATAAAATTATTATTATGGCTTTTAAAAATATTATTTCAAGGGACTCATTTCTGAAGGTAGCATCTTTACTTTTTCAGTAATATCATACAGTCTTTCTAAAACCTCAGTTGTTGAATAAAAAGACTGCCCAGATTTTCACTTTCAGAGAATTCAGAATAGATTACCACTAATTTGTGAACATCACAGTATTTGAATGGCAGGATTTGTAAATGTTATCATATTGTATCCCACTGTCTCAGAAACTCAAGCAAACAAAATTAACCCACCTTTTTTTTTTCTGTTTCAGACTCTTAATTTTTTTGCATAAGTATTGATTTAGGTGCTTTATTTATAGTTTTTTCTTCAATTTCTGCAGGAAAAGAAAGCCCTGTAAAATATGACTATATCTCACTGTTTGGTCCAGCTTTAACGTTCTGTTTTTGAAGAGACAGATGACACTTGTGCCAGAACATGTTATCTGTGTCTTTTGAGTTTAATAACATACAGGTTTTACCTAATTCTGCACTAAGCAAATTGTGCACAGTTCTGACAGCTTCTCAATTTAATTCAAGTATGCCCTTAAGGAAAAGATTGCAGGCTATGCTTGAAAAATATGATTTAAAATTTGAACATGAAAATGCCTCATTATCCCTCACAAGTGTTTCAGAGTAATAATGATTGAATAATAAATCACTGAAGTCATAAATTGAATTGATTCTCCATATACTGCTTAAAAACCACCTGTTTTCCTTTGTGAAGACATTTAGATACATCTCTACCCTGCTTTTGTGAGACCCCACCTGAAGTACTGTTTTCTGTGTCCTCCAACATAAGAAGGACATGGACCTGCTGGAGTGGGTCAGAGGCTGCAGCACTTCTACTGAGACAGGCTGAGAGAGCTGGGGGGGCTCATCCCGGAGAAGAAAAGGCTCTGGAGAGACCTTAGAGCCCCTTCCAGTACCTGATGGGGCTACAAGAGAGATGGAGAGGAACTCATTACAGGGCCCTGGAATAACAGGACAGATGGGAATGACTTAAACTGAAAGAGAGTAGATTTAGATTAGATATTAGGAATAAATTCTTGGCTATGAAGGTGGTGAGGCGCTGGAAGGGGTTGCCCAGAGAAGATGTGGATTCCCCTTCCCTGGCAGTCCTCAAGGCTAGGTTGGATGGGGCTCTAAGCAACCTGATCTAATGGAAGGTGCCCTTGCCCGTAGCATGGAGTTTAAATAGATGATCTTGAAGGTCCTATGCACATCCAAAAATTCTGTGGTTCAATGATTGTATGATAACCACTACAGTAGAAATTATGCACATCTCAGCAGGGTTTCTAAGATATACTTCTAGTTCCACTTAAATCTGTAACTAAACTTCATTAAGTATTACAAGTGCAAGTCTGGTTTTGCAACATATGATAATGTTTGATTCTTCTCTTTTTAGCATTTTTATGCATGTGACTTTATTTCTTCCATAAAAATATAAAAAGAATGTTCGAAAACTGAACAGCTTTCTTCTAATGAGAGCCACCACTTCAGCAATACTGATGATAATTGAAGGAAAAATTTTCAGGGGTTTTTTGGGGTTTTTTTTTGTTTGTTTGTTTTTGTTGGGGTTTTTTTGTTGTTGGTGGTGGTGGTGGGTTTTTTGGGGTTTTTTTGAGCAAGCAACAGATACAACTTGTTCACGAAGGCTGGAAGTCATCAAACTTAGTTTGGTCAGTTTGGAGCTGCCTGACAGTGCCCATTTATTTCCCTTGTTTCATTGAAGAAACAATTCAATGGAAGTCCTCATCTTTCAGAATACATAATTAAATACTAACAACTACTGCACAAAGGAAAATCACCTCTCCTCCTTGATAAAGTTTTTCTGAAGCAAGAGAAGTGTTGATTAAGATGTCCCAAAGCTTAGTTTCTATGCTTGACCACAAACTCTCTGCAACATGGACTCCAAAGGAGGTTTATGACCACCAGCCCAGCTCCTGAGCTGACTGCTGACAGTGACAGCTCTTGACATTTTGACCTTGGGAATAAGCTTCTTCTGCCCATTGAAAACCATCTGGAGATACGTGGATTAGCTGAGCCTATATCTACGCAGGACACCGGGTCCTCCTCCAGGACAACATTCAAGTGTTTTTCAGTGCCAGAAAGCCACAACAACACTAACAGCAGCTCCAAAAATAGGACAGTGTCTGCAAGCATGCAAGCATTCAACATTTCTTATAAACAGAATGGCAAAATACAACAGCTCAGAGTTCTAGGTTTGTTTGTTGGGTTGGGAGGTATTTTGAAAATATGCCTGGTGCCTTTTTTCATCATCTTCACTAAAAACCACTTGGAACTGAGGCTGCAGAAATAGCAAAAGCTATTTTGTTGCTGGAAACAGTGAGAAGAGGAAAGAGCATGTGCTTACCAGTCTCTCACTAAGAAACATGTCTAAGATTTATCAGCCAGACCCAGGGGTAGTTACATGAATTGGTCAAAACAGCTAAAGTTGGACAAATACGTGGGTTGGGACAGATGAAAGTGCTGGGTGTCAGCCCTGACATTTGCAAAGACCTTCCAGCTGCTTCCACTGTGTGAACAATGGGGAAATTACCAGTGTTGCCCGATTCCTGAAAATGCCTCCATCCTCAGACGTTCCTCCTTCTTCTATCATGTCTTTCCTATACAAGCCGCATAGGAGCAACTGGGAGCCCCAAAATGACACGGTTTTCTCTCTCCTGTCCTTTACCTTCTCAGCATGGTTTTCCAGTTATCAGGGAGTCTCTCTGGGCTTCAGCTGCAGACTGGATATAAACTCGAGGTTTACAAGAAAACTAAGCAAGTTTAGTAAACAGCAGAGATTATTTATACCATCTGTGCTTTAAATGTCATGTTGAGTGTTTCAGTAAAGGTCACCTAAGACTGGTAGTCCAACACCAAGTCTATATGTACATAGGATTTTAGTGCATTAATCATGGGGTGCATAAAATTTATACCATCCTACTTCAAATGTGAAAGATCTTTTTTTCATAGTTGTTCATTGTGCATGAGACTCATAGTATTTTAAAATCAAATTACTTTTATCGTTGACCTGTAGACTAAATACTAACCAGTGGTCTCTCTAAGTTGGTCTACTTCTTTATCAACCTTTTGCCAATGTTACCTTTAAGAAAGTCAGTTTGTAACTGACAGGACAAATCCAATTATGCTGTATGTTCTCTTTGGAGAGGTCCTTTTCAAAACGGACTTTAAAACTGGACAAAAGTTTACTGGTAAAGTAAAAGTTAGTTAACAATCATTTTAATTTGAGAAATACACTATTAGCATATTTAATCAAGCAATGGCATGGTCAATTTGTTTCAGGCTCAGGATGCTAGGCTTATGTCATTTACTTTCAGAGCACAGCAGAATTATTCTGACTGTTGCATGTGCTTCCTGTAGGAAATTTGTTGTCCCTTAACACCTACATTTAATGGATGACAAAATGATCTTCTGGGGCTTTGAAATCAATGCAGGAAAATTCTTCAGTTCCATCCTAATAATCAGTGAGATCTTTAAGTCTTATCTTAAATTAATAAAAATGTTTACAGATTACATACATAAAAGTATCACTATAAGAGAAAGATCTCAAAGAAATATCCAAGCAGGTTGAGAGGAAATATTTCCAAATATGAAATCTCTAATCTAACATCTATTGAACTCAATAAAAGGTAGATTAACTAAAATAAAATGCATATGAGTCAATTAACGAAATCATCCTAATCTCTACATGCAATATTGTGTCTTTATAATTTCCAGTAGATTTGTGAAAATATGACTGGCAGAGCTTCTTATGTGTTCTCCCAAACTCAGAGGGTCAGTATTGCAGGCTGTGACAAGAAAAGGAAATAGAGATTTCTTTCCTTTCCTCCCTTTTGAAAGAAAACTTTGCTAAGCTTCAGTCCTAGGTACATATCACTTGACACTTTTTTCTTCGTATTACAGTCAGTGTCTCAGCAATGTTAATAAAACAAATTAAATTAAGAAGGTGCCACACTGGTTATCAACAAAAAATATTGTTCTGAACCATGTCATCTACAGCACAGTAGATGAGTTGGTTTTTATTCTTACAATTATGAAAGAATCCCCACCACCAGAAGTTTTCCAAAACAGTGCGCATTATTCCTCAACATACGGAAGAGATATTTAGCAGGAACTCCTAAATATCCCATCCCTTGCACAGTATCAGGCCACCAGAGATATGTTGTTTGGGAATTTTAAGTCTTTACATAAACAGATTAAACAGCATCAAACTTTTCTTATACAGAGGGACGAACCTTCACTTTGGATACTCTCTCACAATCCCTCTACTACCCAACAGAATAGCAATAAGTGTCCTAGAAATTAACCCTGATGGTGAAGAGTAGCCACCTGGAAATCTGCTTTCAGAACTGTCAGTTTTCAGGACAAAAATACCACAGGAGAAATCAGTGAGGCAGCAGCAGCTCCTTCTAAGCTTCCTGCCCAGTAGCCACAGCAGCAACAGAAATGAGGTAGGGATATGGGGAAAAAAATTTAAGAACAAAGAAACTGAATAAATTTTTTAAAATACTTTTTTTACAAATGTCTTCAGCCCAAATTTGCATCAGAAGAAACTACAGACTGACCTTTCCTGTGAATGGAATAATAAGGAAACACTTCTTAAAATTAGTAATTGCAACCAGCGCTGGATAAATTTTCACCAAGCATCAAACTAATGCACTTGTCCTTCCATAATGGGAGCACATATAGCAGCCCAGAGCCACATCCATAACTATTCATTCTTCATCTTACCTTTCTTTCCACTCCTTTCTTCAGCTCCCAGCAGTGTCTTTGCATATATAACCAATTTTATTGAGCTCAGCTATTATTGGCCAGAATATGCCTTCCTTTTTCTCTCAAAAAAATCAATGTCAAGTCAAAAAGATGAATCGTGGAGCTGAAATTCCGTCTAATATTATCAACTCTCAATTTGAACTCAGCTAGAGGCTTGTATCTTCCTTCAGAGTACTCTGAAAAGTTGCAGAGTTATTAGTCGCTATTGTTAGCACCACGTACTAGCTACATTAGTTTGCATTTTATTTCCTAGCTTTCTTCTTTCAGAAATAGCATGTGAAAATATTCATGCCCAGATTTTATTTTCACTAATGCATCTAAATACAGACATTAGTAATTCAGAAAGATGGATGAAGGAATTTCGCCAAGTTAGAACCAGTAATATCAGTTACTGTCCAGTATAGAAAATGTATATTTTATACACTGAAATTTATCCATTTTAAATATGACCTTTAGACAAAAATAATTTCAGAGACTTTTGTGAGGCTTTAAAAAGAGGTGGTAAAGAGCTCGATTCAATTCATTCTAAAGATGAACCAAAACAGCTGCTAAGTGATGTCCAGAGACCACCTAGCAAAAGGAGGAGATCTTTGTTCTCAGTACATCTGGGATAATCCAGAATACCTCACGACATGGCATTATTCACTCTGTGTTTGTTTAAACAGGACTCATTGCAGTTAAATACAGTAAATCCTCAACTTTCATCTGAAAGCCGTTCATTTTGACAAAATGTACTCCTGCTGAAAGTACAGCAAGACAGGCAAAGGGAAATTTATGCTTGTTTAGAAGTTGTGGGAATCACAAGGGGGGTGTCAGGCATTTCTTTTTATCCTCCCTCATAACAATCAAGTGAGGGCTAGAGTCACTTTATAAATAGCAACAGAAAAGCATTTGATCATGGTGTCAACTAACTGTCTTTTTTTATTCTCTTGGATGATGACAAGATCCTACATTCAAAGCACAAGTTTTAATTATTAAGTTGCAATACAGTGAATTTTAGTGAACGTCATATACTCTGAAATCCATATGCTCTGAAGCTGCATTTATGGACCAATTATTTCTAATAGAAACTTCCCGCATCCAGCAACGCACAAGCCAAACAAATCCAGAAAACTAAAGCATCCTCTCACTTTCAACATTTCCATATAATGTGCTCCAGTGGTGGAACCTGAGGCTAGGTTCTTTGAATATGTTAGAGTACATATTTCACACATTATATATCTATTTTTAGAAGACAAACTGTTGTTTTTTCCTTAGAGACACATCATAACTTAGGAACAGCCAAATAAAAAAGGGCTTGTATGCCAAACATTCATCTTTTTTATCCAGCTGTCTAAAACAACCCAACAAAAGATATTACTCCTCACAACCCAAACCCCACTAAACATATGATAAATGCACTTTTTGAAAGATGCTCTACCTGCAATAAATCTTTACTGTTTACACACAACAGGCCATGTTAGGGCTTTTTGTAAATGTTCTTTTATCCTTCTGGCTGGTGTCTATAACAACCAAAATAAACAGTGAATAGGAGGACAAACTCCTACTGGTCTCTAACAGTCATCTAAGGAGCCCCACAAACACCTTGTCATTTCCAGATGTCATTCTGGCATATGAGCCAATTAATGAGTTAATTATTCTACAGCCAGACAGTACAGGTTCTTATGTGAAGGCTGTCCTGATTGCTTTTAAGCATTTTTTTTCACACAATTCTACATTCCCAAATTCATTTGAAGCATCAATTTCAACATTTAGGGTGTCTTTGACAGTGACTCTGCAGCTGAAATACCCTTTACAGGCTGTAAATTTAGGTAAAATTGTCAAAAGCAAACAATAAAATCAAGTCTGATTCTGTGCACAATTGGTACCAACAAATTTCTGAAACATCTTTCATTCAGACAGAGGCAATAAATTGATATCTCTATTAGCAATGATGGATGGATGGATGGATGGATGGATGGATGGATGGATGGATGGCATCCTTGTTCTTTTCCCTGTGTACCCTCTTCACCAGCTGCAGAAGAGGGCAATAGCGTGTGGAGAAGTGCAGCCACTCGGTGCCATCTGCTGCTTTCCATACCCAGCATGGGCACCAGCAGACACAGTGTAACATTTCATTGCCCTTTAAAAAAATGGTTTTGGGAAGACTTTCTGCACCACAGATCCTTTTATTCATACTGTGCCAATGAGCACTGCAGGAGTTGGAAACCCTAGCGCAGTTAGGTGAGTGGAGTCCCTTCTTAACATGTTAGAAAAGCTTCAAAATATGCTCATTGTGCTCAAGCTCCAGCAGTTCTGGGTTTTGGAGGCATCACAATTCAAACTTTCATTTTTTAGTCTACTTTTCACTGTTTTCTGTTTATACCACAGTAGAAGCCGGCATTCAGGAAATCAGTATGACTGAGGAATTCATGAATTATCCAATAGCAGCATAATCTCCAAAATGTACTTCTAAACTTATGAATCCAAAACTTTATCCAAATAAAAAAGTCTTGAGCTGAAATCTTCTCAGTTGCTTTGGAGTTTGACACTGGGGTTGTCCTTTCCCTCCTTTGCCCTGAAATCATCCCCACAGAATTAGTTGCAGGTCACTGGCATTGGAAGCGCTACTCTGTGCTGCTCCAGCAGCCCTGTGCTTGTCTGGACTGGCAAGAGAGCCAGCCAGCCTCCAGCATATTGTGTTGCCAAAACAAAGCAAAATAACTGCAATGAACAGTCTTCCCTGCTCTGCATTTTTTGAATATATCTGTATCCTGGGGAGCAAACAGTTTTGCACAATTCATATTCTTTTGCATGTGTGTATCCAATGAAGTGAACAGGATTACCTGAGCATGCATTTATATGTATATATATATATGCGCCATACACAGTCTCCCTTGCTTGTCCTGCCGTGTAGGCAGCAGATTCCCCCTGAGGTGCATCACTTGTGCTGACATCAAGCAGCATATGTGGTGAGTGGAACCTAGACATCTGTATTCCAGGAAAATTGTGGCTAATGTTGCTGAATTAAGTTGCTAAGCACTGTCCTTGTTAATAACTGACTAGTAACACGAAAAGGGAAGTGGACAGCTTTGGCAGACTTTGACAAGCTGAGTAATTCAAGCACTGAGTACACAGAGGGCTTTTAGACTATGCCAGATGCTCACAGGCAGTCCCTCCCCTCCTCATTGCCCTGTTAATGGATTAAACTGTCATGGCATGGCCCAATATAAATGCCATGTGAACAGCAGAGCCTTCAGCAGCAGGTGCCTGGGTTCAGAGTCCCTGGAGTCCTGGGGGTGACAAGGAAGCCTCTCTGGGCCCAGCTGTGCCACCCCCCTGGTACTGTGTGATGCCTCCTCAGGCATCCCATGCCAGAGCCCCCTGCTGCCCTGGCACTGGGGAATTGCTCTACTCCCTTCTCTCATGCATCTACCGAAGCATTTATTAGCACTATCCACCTGTATAAAATGGAACAGACTATTTGCAACCTTCTGTCTTCCAGTTGCTGGCCCTCTTCAGGACACAGAAGCCCATCAGACCATTTCCTTAGTGGCCACAAATCTGCTGAGTGACGATGGCACACATCAATCTTATCAGAAGGATGCAGAACTGATACATGTTCTCCTCAAATGCAATTAAAAAGTATTTCCTCTGGGTCTGGACTCAGCAATTGGTGATAGGGTTTGGCTACAGGGCTCCATCTCCTGGTTTTAGGAAGATACTGTCTGACATAAGAAAACAGCCCATTTTCAAAAATACTTCAGAAATAAGGACATTATTGATGCACTGGAGAGATACTGAAATCAGTTAAAGATTGATGTTATTTTTCATTTGTGAAGTACAAAAAACATTACAAATATTTTATGATAATATATGCTCCTGTGTGTAGCTTCAGACTTGCTTCCTTGACATTAAACTAAAACCCTTTGACCACAGGATCCTGCTGTCACTGAAGCAGTGTGCTAAGCTGGAAGGGACTTCATTTCCACCTGAGCCTTTAACTTATTGCTGTAGCTGAGCTTTGAAGGCCCCTTCCAACCCAAAGCATTCCATGACTCTTCGAAAACATCTCAGAGGCATTTTGCTGTTTTTCTCAGACAAGGTTACTGGGGACATCACCTTAGATGTGGGAAGTGGAGCAGCTGCTCCTCTGGGATGTACAGTTTTCCAGACCCCTGTCATCCTTCTTTACAGAATTCATCTCACCAGTTCTGTCCAGACATGCTGGAAATATTGAGCTTTGGCATGGGTATGTTCTCAGTAGAATTCATTCACAAAATAATTTTAAAATGCATTCTTATTAGGGTTTTAGCTCAATCCAGTGAAAAGACTAGGAGAATACTTTCACATATTTTTCATCCAAACACTGCTCAGGGACAGATAGACAGCAATGTGATTAGTTCATGGATCCAAAGCTGACCAACAGCACAGGATTTGCCACATTTCCCTGCACTGCCTCAATCCAAAGCATCTAAAAAAAAAAAAAATCACAGCAGAGCAATTTGGGCAAATGTCTCTAACAACAGTCCCTGTATGAGAAGTGAGACCCAGCTTTACTTGCAAATACTATTGTTCAAACTAGCTTCAGACATACATAAAATATACCTGGAAGGTAGGATGGAGGTCAAACCTTGAGGTGACCTAGCAGTGTTAAGTGTGTCCACATTTCAGGTATTCTGCAATGTAGTAAAGTGACCCTTGACAAATACTTCAACACACTCTTTTGATCAGTTTGTGGCATCTTTGATCTGGCCATGCAACATTTTTTGCTGCATCATTCCCGTAGAAACATGAAAAAAGCATGGGAATGAGTCACCATAAAATACTTTTTTCTCTTTATTCTTTTTTTTGGAGGATAGTACTTATGCATACCCAGGTTACAAAATATTTTTACCAAAACAATTATTTTGTAAAGATAAATTAGGCATAAGTCCAAATGGAAGTAAGAGCTTGATAATAGCTTGAAAACAGACAGCCGTAGATTTGCCTGCATTTAAAGTGGGAAATGAGCCACTGGGAACCAAATTCTCCCAGTTTTAGAAAGGCAATATTTTATTAGCTTTACACCCTACACAACTTCAAGATATTAGCCATGAGAGTATGGCTACCATGTTCCTCCAACCTAATCCTTTAATTGTTGCCTAGGCTGGTGGCTGGTGGCTCTTGCGTCTGTGACTCTGGGAACTGACAGGGCGGACTTAGCAAAGCTGTGGCTGAGAACAAGGGTCAGGATGGGAATGATAAAGCAAGGGAAGAAGGGCCCTACAGGCAAAATGGGTTGACCTTGGCTGGCCACCAGCTGCCCACCAAGCCACTTTCTCACTCCCCCTCTTTAGTAGGACAGGGAGAGAAAATACAATAAAAAGCTTGTGTGTGCTGAGATAAGGACAGGGAGATTGTTCACCAATTACCATCATGGGCAAAACAGACTTGACTTGGGGAATATTAATTTAATTTATTGTCAGTTAATGACAAAGAAGGATACTGAGAAACAAGAATAAATCTAAAAACACCTTCCCCCCACCTGTCCCTTCTTCCAGAGCTTGACTTCACTCCCAGTTTGTCTACCTCCTTTGCCACAGTAGCACAGGGGGACAAGGAATGGGGTCTGCAGTTAGTTTATCACATGCTGCCACTGCTGCTCCTTCCTCCTTACACCCTTACCCTAGTCCAGCACTGAATAGTTCAACATGAGCTACTCCTGCATGGGTCTGTCCCTCAGACTGCAGTTCTTCAAGAACCATTCCAGCATGGATCCTTTTCCACAGGGTCACTTCTCCAGGAACTCCAGCATGGGTCGCCTGCCAGGACCCTTCACTGCACCTCCCTCCACAGCATCTCTGCTTGGTCTGGCATAACATCCTCCACAGGCTGCATGGGTATCTCTGCTCCACTGTGGACTTCACAGACTGCAGAGGGGCCTCACCATGGTCTTCATCACAGCCTGCAGGGGAATCTCTGCTCCAGTGCCTGGAGTACCTCCTCCACCTTGATGTCTGTTTTTCTCATTTTTCTCACTTCTTTCCATCACAGCTCTTGCTCAGAATTTTTTTACTCTTTCTAAAATATCTTATCACAGAGGTTCTGCCAATGCTGCTAATGGGCTTGGCTTTGTTCAGCAGCAGGTCCATCTTGGAGCCAGCTGACATGGGGCAGTGCCTCTTACAGAAGCCACGTCTGTGGCCCTCCACTAATAAAACCTTGCCACACAAACTCCAGAGAAGAGGCAACCACTTCAGTGGTCCACTCTCATGACAAAAGTCAATCAAGCCCAGAACTACCATATTTAAAATCGGCTTATGGAATGTGGTGTCAGTTTGTGGTCAATGTTACTGGTCACACAGAGCTGCAGCTGTATGAATGTAAATCTGATGTTATGAACTACACTTCACTAGATACAGTGAAAAAAAAAACAAGATTCAACTGAGCAGAGAGCTGGAGACTGAATTCTGAATTTTCAGAGAGCAGTCGATGCTTCAAGACAGTAGAAATCAAATGTGCCACAAATTCTCCCACTTCTTTCCCCAATTATATTTCTAATTCATTTAAAGCTGAATTCAAAAAATGTTTCTATCACTATATAATGCTTTATGTAGCCTGTACAAAATGCTACACTGCTTCTTCTGTGAAAACCGTTTCTTTGTTTACTTTTCCCTCTTTTTTTCCCCACACATTTTTGTATGCATCCTTTCTCTGTACAGCTTTGAAATGCATCATGAGATGCCAAAGAGCAGTGAGGTTACAGGATAATAGCTTCAATTTTCCTAATTTTTCACTATTGAATTTCAGAATGCATATTTTCTGTTGCCTTGTGACTAATGAAATTCAACAGAACTATTTTAAAAAGATGGAGAAATCAATAAAATGTTCTGTTTATTCTAAGGAAAGCTGCATCTGTGAATCACTAAATTTCCATTTTTTCCCCAGACTATCATTGCTTGCTTTTTCTCCCTACCACATATTACTCTCTGGCGTCCCAGGTGTACCATAAGGATCAGTATTTGTTTCCTGAAGGCGGGAGTGAACTTTTTAATTCTCAAGTTGAAAGAGGTGGTGCATCATTCATGCCTTGTTACCTAAAGAGTGTTTGTCAAGCAGGGGGCAGGGCTGATAAGGATGTGCGTCACTCCCCAGTGCGGATAGCAGCCCATAGCAGCTGAAACCTTTGAGTGGGTCTCTGAAGATTTCAAGGCAGACAACAGTCTGTTTTTTTCCAAGCATATTCCCCAATGTGTCAGCTGTGGCACTCTTAAATATAAAGGTATGGATCAAGCTCTTTATTTTTGTTCCCCCTTCCTAACAGCTGAATTATTATGGGGACACATTGCACAAATTACATCCTATTGGTATTTGGAACTCGCTAAAGGAACGGCATTATTGCCTAAATTCCACACCTTCCACTCAGAGAGTGAGGGCTCTTTGCTGGTAGAAATCAACATCTGACCAGGCAGAAGAAGACCAGATCCCACCTGGCTACAGCTCTCACCCAACTACTGCATGCAGTCAGCTTCTCAGGTGGGGTTTCGGTGTGCAACAGTAGAAACCGAGGAGCCGATGTGCAGAAAACAAACCCTGTCACAGAGAACAGCTCTCACACAGGTTGCTTTAATTTCCCAAGCCTCACTTGTGTAAGTTATTTCACAGGACAGACCCTGTTCTTGTTTGCATTTAAATCCCTAGGTGAATTCCTACTGAATCCCTGGATGGCTTTGTGTTCAGCAGAATCTAGGTCTGGTCCCAGCAGTACACAGGGGCCAGCAGTGAGCTCTGCACCATTCTCTATTTGCAGTAGTTCTGGAAGGCAGCATGGTGGGGAGAGGCAACACAGGCTCACGGCTCCTACATGTGCTTCCCAGCAATATCTTTAGCATCATGAGTATAACTATTTAATGCTGATGAGCAGAGCCCTCAAATCTGGGTGTATTTAAGGAGAGGAAAGAACTTATATTATTGCAAATAATAATTCAGCACCAAAATGAAATAAAAAAATTAAATAAAAATATATTGTTGTATACCCAAGGGAAAATGTGCTGTCAGAACTAAGATGACCACAGGAAAGTACAGGTATGGAGTATGTTCTGTCACATGGCAGGTACCATGTTACTGCATGCCCAAAACCCCAATCACAAACTTAGTACCAGCTATTTCTGTTCCCTTGCCATCCTGCTAACAAGAGGGAGCAAGCAAGGGGAAGTCTGCTCAGAGCTTTTGCTTCTGTAATCTGCAAACAGAGCTACAACACAGTGGTGGTTCAAGTGAGAGCATGGTACAAAGTACCAGCAGTCAGTACAAGGGGATTTTGCTTTACTCCTCTGGGCAGTCCATAGGCTTTCAGTAGGTAGCCCAAAGGAAAGCTACTGAGGAGGAGCAGTGCTCTTGAAAGGTTTTCCCTGCTCCAGTGGAGTATTTTTAAATTAATTCATGGCCAAAGGAGCGCCAGATGAGTTTCAAAAGAAGAGATGAATGTTTGGGGGACCACCATCTTCCTATAACATGGTAAGTTAGCGAGAATTTTCTACTTTTTGGCAGTTGCTGACATTACAGGATGAAAACCTCATATATGTTATGAAAAGCCTCGGCTGGGTAACACAATAACTTCTATCTTTGTTACCTTTAAAAAGGGTATCTATTAGATTATGGTGAGTACCATATGAATTCCTGTTACATTAACATCAAACACTGCATTTTTCTTAAAAAGTGACTGAGGTCTAATAAAAAAAGGGGGGAGGACCGGAATCTGCAAAATTAATAAAACTTAAGACACTATTGCAGCTGATATAAATTGCAGAAGCTGAATAAAATAAATAACATACATTTCTATGCTCAAAACAGCTCAACTGCTGCAATAAAAATATTCTTAGTGCCTTCTGTAGTAGTGCCTAAGAAGGCACAAACTTGAAGATATTAAGGCTTTACATAAAGATATTTCAGGAATTTTCTTCTTCACTGCATCATCAGTGGCTAGGCATGCATTAGTTAAATAATTAAAGTCTGTATCAACTTCTGTTCTTCCTCCTCATAGTGCATTTCAGCACTGGAATGTTACATGTGGTACTTGTATGCTGAGCTGCAAAAATCATTCTGCTAGAAAATGAGAATACCTCAGAATTAATGAACAGCTGAGTTTTGTCTGTATTTGAACTTTTCACGTGCGAATGTTTGCATGGGATTTCAGCTCATTCAGAAAGAGGGATAAATGCAGGCATGTACCTCAAATGCTGGATGAGATGCAGTATTTTGACCTCAAGCCCAGTTCAACTTGTCTGCCAGGTTTGCCAGTGGCTGCCAAGTCTTTTGCACAAGACTACACTTCAGAAGGTGAACCCCAGAGGTCACAGAGGTCCAACTCATTTCAGTGAAGACAGGATGTCCTTACCATGAGCCAGGCTGCAGAGGTAAAGTTTGGTCACTGGTAGGATTCATCTGAAATTTAATTTAGTTTATTAATTTTAACCTAAATATATTTCTATTTTTAGAATCTAATTTTACCTTATTCATGAATTGAGCACTTACTTCTGAAGTCTGTCTAGTGAATTATCAAATGCCAAACTCCCAAGGCATCTTGAAGGCATATGGTACTGATAGCATCTCAGGATCAACTGCTAGGACCATTCTAGCATAAGCAAAATAGTAAGAGTTTAAATCAGTCACAAATGATCACACTATGTAATTTGTAAGGATTTAATGTAACTCCCCACATTTCTTGCTGAAGCTTGAAAATTATTGATTACTTTCCCTTGTATTTCTGAAGATGAAAAGTTGTCGAAAGCCTGTGCTCTCACTCCTGCTGCCTGCTTATCTAAACAAAAGAATGGTGAAGTCAGACACATGTTCACTGAGTTTCCCATCTTAAAGAGTTATCTTCCTCATATCATTTCTAGACTGTGTATGTGATTAGAAGACTATTATTTCTAAGAACATAGAAGTTAGCAAAATGAAAAATTATGAAAAAACTTTCATACCCAGATTAAGAGCGGAGGAAAAATCTGTGAAGTTCCAATATGTTTAGCAAAGTTCTTTTACACTTCATTTTCTCTTGTCAAGTTTAATCCAAATCTTAATATATTAAATGTTATTAGCATTAATTTCCAGGCATGTGACATAGATGAGGCCTAATCAGTTTCTATGCCATGTCATCTAGCATTCATATGCAAATGTGCCCAGATCATTTAATCACAAGATATTGTCCCTTAATCAGTCTAGTGAAAACAGAAACCCTGCTAGAGAAAGGAAATTATCCCCAGAGATGAGATAAAGAGACGTATTTTTTATTAAAATTTCTTTTAATCTCTCCCTTCTTTTAAGTTATTTTAGGAAAATTAGAAAAGTCCATACTCTGTAGCCTTCAGACTTATTCCTTAAACATTTTTTTAACCTGTTCATTCTTTTTTTTTGGCCCAAGTTCTCAGATTCAAGGGAGCTTGATCTCTCCAGGCACACCTCTGTTTATTGTGGGCCCCAGGGTTATGCAATGTGCAAGGGAGGTTATCAGTTATTGTTGTAGTTAAAATGAATGGTAATTAATCAGCTATTCCAGTTGTTAAATAGCTGTTGGATTAACAAATAAAACATTGTTCATTAAAGCAAAATGTTCAGAACTCTTTCTTATTTCCCACTAAATATACAAATAAATTGTTTATAGACTTCATTATCAGAACAGAAAAGCGAGAATCATCATGGAATTCTATGGGCTTTGTTGGGGATTCATCTCGTATAACCTTGGTCAGCTCACAGCAGCATTTACATCTGAACTGGTTATGCAGTCTCTCTCTTTCTAGTGAGCAGCAAGAAACATGCATTCAGGGAATGCACTTCATTGCAATTTATTTTATACATTTACATTTATATTTGAGTGATATCCTAATCAGTAAATATTTAAAACTATATCAAAACTATCTCTCACACAGACACAGAAGCCCTTCACATTAGGAAAACTAAGGCCTAAAATCCAGCATAAGTTTAGATATGGGGGGTTTATGATAATTGGAGTATCTTCAGTTCACCTGTCTTCAATGCATTTTTATACATTCCTAATTGAAAGATCACATCCTTTTTCCCCATTAGATGCCTCCAACTCCATGCATGATTAATGACCTTGCATTCAGTGACTGAGAAAAGGAATACAGGCTATGTCAAAAAGTCAGAATCCTTGGCACTATGCAACATTTTGATAATTAAAACAAAAGCAATGTGGTACACAGAATATTAATTTTAAAAAGCTATTGACAGGTTGCAAAACATATTTGTAAACAGTGAGGTCTCATTAAGAGCATGTATTCTTAAGGCCATGCTAGGGTCAGTTCTTGGCCTTTGCATTTTTATTAATGCTCTGGAAGAGATGAGAGAATCCTTACTGATCAAAGAGTGCATGTGACTCATAAAGAAGGTACGCTGAAATAAATGAGTTGATAAGGTGCTGCAAGAAAATGACATGTGCATCAACACAGATAATTGTAATTCAACAATATTCAGGAATTACAGACATAATGAGACACTGTAGGGAACAGTAGCTGAAATGATTGGGACATCATGTCAGTCAAATGGAGATTAGCTCCTTGTGCAGTATGAAAAGGGTATAACAGAAAACAAAATGCCAATCATGTCATGAATTAGCAGAACAATACCAAAAAGTGTTAGAAAGGTTATGCAACCTGGGACTAACAAGCACCCTTCTGAGATGCTGGTCACAGTCCCAGCACCCACAGCTGAAAAAGGAATAAATAGGGTCTCCCTGATTCAGAGGTGAACCAGGAGAAAGATCAAAGGATTGGGGAAACTGCCATAGTGAAAAACTGAAGTTCAATCTGTTTATCTGAACAAAAAGGCTAAGGGATCCCTTGATTACAGTTTTTAATTACCTCTAGGAGGAATAAAATTTCATAATTGAGGGCTCTTCAGTCTCAAGAACACAAATATAACAAGACCCAGTGCCTGGAAGTTGAAAACAGAGACATTCCCAACCAGAAATTGCATGTATTAGTACTATGAAAATTAATCACTCCAATAATTTAGAAAAATAATGACAGTTTGTTCATAGCACAAATACTTAAACTGAGATGTTCTAAGTTTTTAAAAGAGCTGCTGTAGTTGAACTAAATCTAGTTCAGGGAAGAATTGACCTGTCCTACACTGGAGGTCAGACTAAACCACCATCTCTGAATATAGGATCTAGAACACCATTGCTTCATTTAATTGCTGAATGAGGCCTCCATGTCTTATTTACAGTACATTATTCAAAACCTCATATGGTTACAAAATGCTCTTTTTTCATGGAATTTATTTTCCTATATTGTTAGGGTGTGGTACCAGCATTAATCTGTACAGCAGGCCAGTTCAAGATATAGAAAAATGGAATTGCAGGTATTTGGGGGAAAGAACACTAATATGAGATTAAATTTGAAAGTACCTGTTAATTGTGGATGCACAATTTGAAAGGTTTGTACTTGATCTTTGAAAATATCTTGCACTTTTTAGCACTTCACATATTTAAAGCATACTCCTATCAGCATCAGTCATGGCTCTGAAATGTCAATATTCCCACAAATCAAACCCTAGCAATTCACAACAAAACTCAGAAATTAACACAATACAGTTAGTGACCATTTGTGTATGAAAACCTTTTTCAAACTATTCCTGCAATAGAGAACTGCAGGACCTCTGTATCCAAACCCAGTTTGAGACAACATTCAAAGATTTAATTTAGAGATCAGTCTTTCCTATTCTGAAATCCCTGTGATCTGTACAGACCATTTTGTTCCTGTTGTGTAGAAAGGAGGGATAATAAATAGCAGTCCCCTTCACTTCACAATCCTAGTTAATCCTTGGAATACACCCTGTCCCCACAGTCAGTCTCATAAAGGTCCCATGAGAAAATGATGTATAAAGGAGTAATGAAGGTACAGTATAATGCATACATATCCATGATACTGAAGAGACTCTTTCTGCAATTCTGGTATTTCTTAGTTATCAGGAGTTTTAATTAGCAATCTTGGGTTTTTTTCTGTTTGTAACAGCTTAGTTTTAAAAACATCGGTTCCTGGGTTATTCTCTTATCTTTTAAGCAAAGGAGGTATCACTGTCATTTTACCAGCTGGTTCCTCAATAGAGTAAGGATTTTTCAGACCCAGCAGAATTGTGCCATACAGGCTAGAGCAGGAATGAGCTCACACTGGGGAGCTGACATCCTTCTCTATCCCCACATGCTTTCTCCCTGAATTTCTTACACAACTGCCTAAGTAGAGAGCCCTGCTGCCATAGATTGCTTCCTCATAAACTGCAGTATGTCCATCCCTCACAACTTGTCTCTGGCCCAGACCTTCCCTAGTTTCACTCATTACTTCCTATCCATCCCTGCATGTGCACGGAGGTAGGAATATAATAGGGAGCTCTTGCAGGTGCAGAAAGTAAGGGGATGATCTTCTTGCCATCTGTCTGCCTGCAAGAAAGGTAGGACAAAAATGGGAAGTCCACAAGAAGCAGAGAGAGAAATCTGGAGAAACAGCTTCTCTGGACACCTTATCTGCTGCAAAGGCAGATCTGGGATCCAAATCGGGGACCAGCCACCAGAGATTTGCATCCAAAAGAAAAACCCCAATTCCTTTGTCTGTTAAGCATATTGGGATGCAATGGGTGCATGTAGCAGGCTGAAGGCAGGGCAGAGGCTGTAGAGGCCGCCGGGTGGCAGCCACCCCTGTGAGGCTGCTGCAACCTAGGCTCTGTGCAGTGTCCCAAAACCGAGCAGCCAATGCTTCCCTAAACAAGCTGGGCACCACTTGTACTCGTGTGAATGGGCAGCATTGCAAAAAGTTTGGGAACATCAGACTGCCCCACCATGCTGGCCTCACTCTTCACATACACATTCCTAACATGACTACTTTACAGGGTACATAATTCTTTTAATAGCATAGAGGTGCCTGGGAGAAAGAGACTTTCTCTAACATTCAGGGAGTATATTGTGCCTGACTAATTTATGGGCACTTATTGACAAAGGGCTTTATCTGTGTTTTCTATCAATTCAATTACAAATCTCTGTGAGTTTTGACTAATGGGGGCCCATATAATAGTTTGATGAATGATTCTGTGTTTTATGATAAGGCAATGAAATTTTTGGAAGGATGTAGTGATTCATTTCTTCATAATTAATGGGTCACAGACAAGACATTACAGAAATAACTGATTGTTGATCCACAAATATATAAAGGTGAGTCAAAGCCTACATAAACTGCCAGTTATGAACTAGACAGTGCCTTTGTAGCAGTATAAAATCCAACACAATGTGTGATATTAAATTATAAACCAATTTGCAAACAATCTTGGTCCTAGATATTTATTGCCTGTGGCATCCATCTCAGACATCCTTTCCTCATTCAGCGCCTTGTGTACACTGTGGGGCCACCCACTGTATGTAACGCCTGTCCTCACAGACTGTGGGGTTGGAGTTGCTACAATTGACTTGTCCTTCATCATCACTCCACGTGCTTGCTGATTTCCAAGACCCTTCAAGTGGACAGTATTGACCAGGGAGTTGGAGGGATGGATGACCTGGGTCTGTGTTGTTTGCAATGGAGAGGCAGTCTGTGTCAGGAGGGCAGATGCTTCTCCCCAGAAACATTCCCATGACATTTCCCAACAAATGAATATGCCATTTGGGTCATTACTTGTTCAATATTTCTATAAACCTGTATTTCACTTAATGACAATGTGAGTATCAGTCATTATCAAATGCTTTTTATTCTCTACATAGAGGCTCTCAAAGAGATAATGTTTCTTCATCTTATTTGTGGGTAGGTCAAAATTGTGTTACAGAGGATCATGCTTGTATTCTGTTTATGTTTAAAATCTATTTGGAGAAACCAAAAGTACATACCATGACTAACAGGCTAGATAGGATAACAGATGTTGATACCTATAAACAAAACAAGCTCTCCATAATTATGCCTTAAAGTATGCAATTGTGCAAATCTATTTTAAAATACTAATGTTGCCCGGTTTCCACCCAGCAGCCTAAGGTAATGCTCCTACAGTTCATTAAGAACATGAGCAAAAAAAGAAGCCGTTCAGAAGCTTTCTGTTTCTTCCTGCTGGAATATCTCCACAGAGAGTCTCCTTATAATCAGTATAAATATTTGAAATTTGTGCATAGCTTTCATGAGCAAAAACTTTGTGTGACTTGTCATATATAAAAGATGCTTTCCATGGCAAGTGTTTGGTCCCTGTGTCATGGGTCAGCTCCCACTTGTATTCGGAATATAATGAAAGGTGGTGGGTTTAACACTTAAACCAGGCCAGAACTCCCAAAGCTTGGTGGTACCTAAAGGAGATAGGAGCACATGCCTGATGTACAGGACAAGCTGTAAACTCTGCAGTGCTGAGTTAGACACAGTTAAACTCCACTGACGTGTATTTCTCACATGTTGGGTGCCTCCTTGCAGGATGTGCTGGTAGGTGCAGACATCACAGCTGCTGAAGTCACCTACCTCAGGTACAAAGAGAGTGGTGTGGCCATTTTAGGCTGAAAGGTTAATAAGTTTTGTCACCATGGATCATGAGGCTACAGGCATTCTGCTGCAAAGAACAGCCAGCCCCACACATGGCCTCAGAGCCAAATTAACTGCTGCTGTCTGTTGTCTGTCACAGGGCACATCAGGGTGTCATCAGAGAGGTGATTTGAGAACATGCTCTACAGCACTTCTAGGGTGTCCTTACTAGCACCATGTATATGTTTGATGCTCTATGGCCACCTGTCCTGGAGCTCATAACATCAGATAGTCCAGTGACACAGGGTCCTACCGTGAAAGTCCCTGGCCACTCCTGCTGAAGGGGTTATAATTTGCAGGCAGTCTGGGCTGAGGCTGAATTTCGGAAGAACCAAATACTCAGGAAGCAGTAAATCTGTATGCTGCTCATTTTCAGGGTGGTTTGTGGAGGGCTGCAGACAACTTGATGTGTTGTTGTGTTATCTACTGTGGGGTCTTACAGTGTCTCAGCTGGTGACCTTTATCACTGGCAAAACACTTAACAAGATAAATCTTTCATCTGATCCATACATAGACAGTCTTCCTTTGAACATACTGACTTTTACTCCAAGAGAGGCCTTCCCAAAATTTTACATCTATGAACTAAATTTGGAAGTAGAGTCATACGTTAACATAGATGCCATCAGTGTAAGGGTGGAACTATAAGGGACATACTGGAAAGTCAACTTTAAATCTCATTCACTACATTATAATTACTTTTGCAATCTGCTTACAATAATATCAAGACATAATGAAGACTAATTTTAGAATAAATAAACAAGCAGACAGATAACTGTTGGGGAGTTCACTGTAAAACCGTAATAAAAGGCAATTGAATCCTGTGATGGTGCTTCAGTATCTGATTAAGAAACCTATCAACAGTCATTAGGGCTCTGTTGCTCCTCTCAAGTCTTGAAAATAAAACCATTCATTTACTTAGTGGCACAATGACTTCTTCCCTAATGATCTTTAATATGAGTCCTTTTTGATATCATCTGATGGTTTTAGAGCACTAGCTGTGATAACTCTAAGTCTTTTATGTATCATAACAACAGATTCAGAGATGATAAGTCTGTATCCCTAGTCAGAGAGTCCTTCTTTTTTCAAACTGAAAGTATTAATAGCCTTTTTTGCAATGAAATTCATCTGCCATTTTGCTGCGCAGTTATTCAGCTGAGGTCTTCTCTGCCTTAAATGAAGCATATTGTGATGCATATAACAACCAAGCTAATCCTACTACATGTTTGTACAGACATCATGTAAAACACAGCAGAACCAAAGATAAGAATTTACAATCTAACACAATTGTCATTCAAATGATAACATAACTTTAAGAAAAATATCTCTCCCTCTCCCTCTTTCTCTTTTCTTTTTCTCTCTTTTTTCCTCTCTTATTACCTGGTGGATTTCTTTTTTACAGACAATGTAGCAGAAAAGGATTTTATAGTCAAAAACATCATCAAATGGTAGTCAGGAGTGCCAAACATTTCAAGTTTAACCAGCTGTACTGTATTCCTTCAGTAACTTCACATGGACAAAAAAAATAGAAATAAACCCCTCTCTATTCATTGTACTGTTAGAACAAATACAGGGGGTGTTCTGTGAGAACTGAAGGTGAGATACTGTATTTTAAATTAAAATCTCTATAGAGTTCTCAAAAAATGTGTATTACTGGATACAAATAAAACCAAACCATTAATCACAATGGAAATGTTCAAAGAATTTTATATTGATTGCATGAATTTTTATGAGGAACTGTAAATAAATCTTGTAAATAAGACTTTTACATGCTCTAAAGTTAACTGGGAAAATAATAAGTCAACAATCAGTCCCAGTAATGAGTGAAGGACACTCAGCTGACCCCATACTGCCAGGCCTCTGTCACCTTCAGGCATCTGCTATTCTTGTTTCAGCAATGCCTAATGCTGCTGATTGCTGTTATGCAGGCCATAGTGCCCTAGAAAGCAGAACATATATGCTGTTATGGAGATAAAGAGAGTGACAAGGACATGAGATTTTCCCTCTTCTTCTAGCAAAAAAATGTTTTAATATAGAGAAAATCAAGGTGTTAAACAGATGAGAATAAATTTCTGGTCATACTCATTATGATGTCTTAGGAGATTCAGTGTTAACATAGCTTCTTTCCCTCTGCTTTCCATCTTGGTTGCCTAGTTTGTAAATTTGCTATGCAATTATCTTGGGTTTTGATAATTTAACTTCTTATGACAACCACTGAGCAGGTCTTTTACGAAATTTGCAGCTATACCACTCTCAGAAGTTCAAAGAACTTCAAATCAGGAAGCCCTGGAAAAATTCCCTAAATGTATCAGATTCATCCAAGTCTCCCTCCACAGCATTGTTGGTCCTGTGTCTCCTCTCTGGACCATTTCCCTGTAGAGGCCCCAGACTAGAGGCACTGACATCATGAACCTGACTGCACATTATCTAATTATCCTTAAATATTTGCTGAAGCCAGCAGAGGTTATGGATATTCCCACCTAGAATATCATAGTCTCCAACCAAATAATCTCCCAGAAAATGGCAAATGTCCTTTATGAACTAGTGCAAGCACTGCCAACATCAGCTATCTGGACACAGCAACCCCCACACACAGCTGAAATCAAACTCTGTAGCCAATATTTATAAATCTGTATTCAAATGTGTTTATTTCAATATGTATCAGGTTCATTACATCCACAGGCAACAACATCCTTGTCTTAACAATACGCTGTCCGACTGAGCTGTCAACATGTCCATCCGAATGTTTTTAGAATGGAGCAAATAGATGCAGGTGGAGAAAATATGCAACATCAGGAACACAAAATAAGTACATCAAACATATGGTAAATTCAGCAACATTTACACATAAGCCCCTTTCAGTCGATTAGAAATCAGTGCACAAACACTCACTCATCCTGCTCCTGTCCTGGTGGGTGCTACATGCTGGGTGCGTAACTCATTGCCTGTAGAAAGTGAAATGACACTACGGGTATATCTGAGCTGTCTTCACCTGAGCACAGTATGACTAGAGACTGCCCTTGCTCAGGCCCAATGCTCTGGTGTTGGATTGCACCTTCTCATGACAGTAGGTGCTGGATTAGAATTTAACTCTGGAACATATATAGAGTATTCTCAGAGGACAGAAATTGGACTTCAGCTTTAGAAAAACTGAAATCATTCATGTGTGGATACTTGCAATTTAATTCCTTCTGAAGCTGGTAAAGATGCTCTCATTAAGATGTGGTAAAATTTTTCCTCAAACTGCTAGAAATGTGTTAGCTGACTTCATTCAATGAGATCTTCTTGTCAATGAAGCTTGAGTGACAAGTCTCACAGGAGCACCTATGAGACCCTTGAGGAAAGAGATCCTGGTACCTCTGGCCAGTACAAAAGATGCAGCGTTCATCATGCCAGATCATCTAAACAGCTTCAATGGGAGATTTGTTCTTCTGTTAGAGCATGCCCACCTGATGGACAGGCAGAGCTCCCATATTAAAAGAGAAACATTCTGTTCTGATGTAAATAGCTTCACTTAATCATTAGGGAACTGTGAGATTGAATAAATAGATGCCATTTGGAATATAAATGGTGGAGTCACTTTATTTGTTCCCTTGTGGCAGAGTACATCTGAAAGGATGATAAGCAAAGATAACATATCTTGAAATTCCATCCTAATAAGCAATAAATTACCCTGCTGCAAGCAGGCTTTCAAAGTACAATTCACATGGTTTCTCAGTTCAGCACACAGATGCCTTGAAGGCCATGTAAGCCACTCTAGAGGCAACAGTAGTTAACAGGCCATGTAAACGGCCAATAATGAGAGAATCACATGAATCTCTGAAAATAAGAGTAAATTAATTTCAGGACAGTAGAAGTTCTAAGCTAAAAAGCATTTTTAATACTCTTCCACTGTCAATTCAAGGACTCTAAAAGAATTTGCCTTATAAATAAAACCTTTCCGTGGGATGGAAAAGCTAAACAGGAAAAATCATATGAACAAAAATAAAAGGGTGGCTTCTAAATATAAAAGCATATTGCTTGCTACAGTTTAATGATTAGGTTATTTTTTCAGTTCTTTCAACTCATTTCCTACTGGGATATATTCAGAAAGCCTTGGACTTCTATTATTTCCATGTCTAGTAGGAAAAAAAAATACAACCATTAGGAAGATAAAATAGACACAAAGGATTTGATTGAGACTGCATACATTAAGAAGAAGGGCACAGCTGCATTTCCTTAGGTAATTCTGGCATAAATAGCTGTGAGAAATGCTCACAATCATAAAAAAAAAGATGTGTTAGTGTTTCAAAAGATTATCTTTGCTGAAATCGGCTGTTTCTCAGCTAAGAAGCAGTAAGTAACTGATTTTGTGTGTCTTCTTAAGGCTTAGACTGTTGGAAGTATCCTAGAATCTCTTAAAGCACCTTCAGGCTGACCACTAGCATGAAACCGAAACAGAGCTGTGACTGTACTCGTCTTGGTAGCTAGCCCAGTGAGGCATGGAGGAGTGAAGATACCATGCTTAAGGAAGAAGCTTCTTTTGATTCATCTCAGAGCATTTCCTTTGGTTTTATCACTACAGATAAAAAAAAAAAACCCAAACACAAAAAAACCCAACACCATGATATCCAGCTATAAGCCTTTGAGTCTGAACAACTTTCACACATACCCACTCTGTCTGCTGACAAATCCCCAGACAGAGGCAGTAAATGAACTGCAGCTCACATGAACTGTTCAGACAGGTCACTGCTGCACTTTGCCAAGTCTCCTTCCATGCCTTCCTTCTCTTATCACCCATGTAACTGCCATTTAGATGAGGTCTATACCCAAATATCACAGAAAATAGTCTGATCAAGTGCAGCAGAAGAGCTGTTCCTACACCACAGGGAATCAGAAATTATAGCTCTAGAATTCCTTCAAGAGATTATGTTGCTTGCCTTCCAGAAATTATTTTTTAAAGAATTTCTATGTCAAGTGATGATTAAATGGCACTGTGTACCTCTCAGTTAGCACTGCAGATTTTAAATGATCCTTTCTTTCCCATGACACAGAAACGTAGATGACTCACTCCACACTGTGAGATGCTAATATAGTTTTATTTTAAAATATAGTCAAAATTCCTGCTAGTATAAAACCTACTGCAGTTCCTCCTGTAAGAATAAATTCTTTTCCCTCTGAATCTGCTAGATGACAGTGCTATGCAAGTATGTCTTTATGTTACTCAGTAAGAATGGGGTGAGGAAATTCTATAGTCCCATCATCCACAATGCAATCATATATACCAGGAAAACATTGAAGATCTATGTGAAAGTCCAATGTAACACTGGCTCATTTATAAATGTCTAACACATTTATCTGTCTTAGATTCATATGAGATTCTAAAAGATTGTGAAAATAATCGTTTTTTTAAAGGCTGTATTATTTAGCCTGTTGAAATAGCAAATGAGCCATAAAGTTTTTATCTGGGCGGGAACATCCAAAGAAATGAAAGGAGCAGGGAACTGACTTTACTGCCTTCCTTTACAATATACCAACTTAGAAAAATAGTAATGGAGATATGACAGTTCAGGGAACAAGACAGAGCATGCTTAAGAATAGCTTGATACGGTTAGTTAGGCATGGCTTACATCAAACCATTTTGGTTGTTGGAATGGTCTAACCCAGTCCTGAAACAGATATTAAAAAATGCGTAAGAAATGAAACAATCTAGGAAACGGCACCTATGAGTCTGTCCTTTCTGTGTCTCGGGAGAGACTAAGTGTTCTGAGAGGCTTTATGCTTTGACAGAATAGAATACAGTGGAATAGAATAGTTACCAGTAAAGACTTCAGCCAGAGACACTCTAAATGTAAATGTAACACATGGGAGGATTACCCTGTTATCTAGAAATGTCTTCAGATAGATATGTCTTGAATGTGAGAGAGATGTAGAACTAAGAATGGCAGTTGGTTTTGTCACTTCATCAGGCTGAAAAATTACTTTATTCTGACGTTTCTGCAGTGTATTAGCTTCTCAGGAAGACTGTCCTCACTTAAACTATGAACTTAGAAGGCCACAGATGGACACCCTCTTATTGATCTGTTTGTACCAAAAAACAAGAGCTTACTGCTCTTAATTTTTTACCAACATCAGAAGTTCCTTACCATTACCTCGCTGCCTCAAGCAATATTCTGTTGAAGTGACAGCTCAGCCACTGAAATTAGTTTCAGGTATAAATGAAATCAACCTGAGCCTTGTTCTGCCTGAAGGAAGATGTCAGAGTGCACTCCTACAAACCAGAGCCAGCAGAAAGGAGCACTTCTATTAATCATGCAGTAACGAGCTCCAAAGACTATTACCTCTCATCACAAGAGACTTCTGCAGAGCACCTCTGCCAAAGGCTAGGAATGGGCACTGTGATCTGCAGCGAGCAGAGAGGCCCCTCCAGCCTCCCAGCTTTAACTATCCACTGCAGACTTCTAACTTTCAGCCTTGTATCTCGCAGCCTTTAGAGGAGACTCACACTTTTGCAGACAAATTGTAACACTGGCTGCTCACAACACTCTGCAGGTGCCAGAAGAAAACCATGCAAACTTCTGAATTAATGAGAACAGGACCAATAGAGCAGTAACTGAAGCTCAACACCCTTCTGCAGGGATTCTGGCAACAACTGTTTCCATTCCATGTTCTATTTAGATGTCTAACTGGTGCTTTCTTTCATTCCTAACTCGGCTTTAAAACCTTTCTCAGATCTGCTTATGTCACATGTTGATCAATACAGCTTTTTAAAACTTCCCAGAAATTATCTGCAATTCTAACCTAACAGTCAATGAGCAGAGGCAAGGATAAGACAAGCATTTTGTAAGAATTTTATTGGGAAAAAACAGAGACTGAAGAATAATTTATTGTAAGTAGTCATGAGTAATAAAAACAAGTATCAGGAAATTCTGCTTTTATCATAATATGTACAGAAAAACAATACTTTTCACAAGAAAAACCCTTACTTTCTCAGTTGCTTACTCAAACTACCTGATGTCTTTGATTTGGGCTTTCAGCTGCACTCAGTACTAATTTTGAAACTCCAGGTTAATTTTCATTTGTTGTAATGAATTCTTGAATAGACATTTGTTGAAGGTGCTTGACACTTCTGTGTTCCTGTTTAATTTTTTCCTGTTATTGAACCTGATGATACATTTTTAAATGGTCTTGTAATTTATACTGAAAAGAAACATACTAAAAAGAACTTGTAAAGCTACCTTACTGCGCAAAATCCTTGTTATTTAACAGATGCTCCTTTTTTGTTAGAACTTTTTCTGTCTTTCTTGAATTACTTTCATTCAAAGAAAACTTCAACTATTTTATATCAGCTAGGATTCCTAACAGTCCAAGAAGATAGGTTTTGTACATTTTACAAAGGGTCAGCTGGAGCCCCATGAGACAAGATAATCTGCCAGAAGATCATACAGCAAGCTGTCAGAGCTAAGAAAGAATCTAAGCTTCCTGATTTACCAGATCTGGACTTAGGATTTTTCCAAGTCTCATTAGCTGTGGCCGTTGGACTTTTCACCCTCTTCTATGCTGCAGAGCATGTCTGCTTCTTAATGCCATCTAGACATATAATGATCTTGTCTTTGACAGAGGTCCAAGACATCACTGATCCTTTTGATCTCTCCTCTCTTCTTGTGACATAACATTTGGTTTTTGGTCTTCTACAACGAATCAGACATTTTATATAGAGGGCTAGGAAGGAGCACTTGCTGCGCTTTGCAGGCCCCTACAGGCAATGTGCATGAAACTCAGGCATTTCCTCAATTTGGTATCTGCTGCATGTCTTTCCATGATTTCAGGGAATACCATGGTTAAGGTGTTCTTCCAATTTAATGTTTCTGTAAGTTTTACTCCCATAATCGCTAGACAAAGCTCCTACTTCAAGATCTTAATTCATGTAGGCATTTTGCTAAGGCCAGCCCCTTACGCATGCACACACTCCCCCTCAGTACACGTTTAACATTATATGCTTAATTCCCACTAGTTTCTATGTGATTTGAGTTTGTATTACAGGAAAACCATTAATTTGACTCTGTCCTGAAATGGCTGGAAAGAATATAAAATTTTATAAAATTAATATATTTTTTTACATTATATATAGCTTTTCACGTCATGTTTTGGCCATGAAATGACCCAATGCAGCTTGAAAAATGTACAATGAATTAGTAAGGGTAGGAAATATAAGACTAAGACACTATGCTCGAAAGTATATGCTCTTCCTTCTCACACATTTTCAACTCTGGATTTGGATTTCTTTTCAAATGATCAGGCATTGCCATCTACTACAGTTGCTCTAAGACTTTGATTGATATTGCCTATTTACCTGGCTTTGATTAGTATACCTTTCTTCTCTGCTACAAATAAGACTACATTATCATCAGTATTGTGAAAGACCTGCTCAGCAATAATCACTATTCCAAATTACATTCGCTTTTTAATTTCTTATTGTGAAATGCACACAATCAAATGCAGACTTTTAAGATACTATTTTTGAGATGTCTATGATCCAAATTCAGATTAATCCTTCTTGACCTTTTCTTTTCAAGTCCCGTCTGGAATTTTTATAAGAAATAAGCTGCATCTGTATGGAAAGGAGAATTTTCTAACAATCATCCAAAGCAGTGGAGTTGCGCAATAGGCAACCTGTGTTTCAAATGATTAATCGTTTTTCATTCTTCTTTGCCCTTTTAAATTTATTTCTACTACTGACGTATTTCCCTTTGGTTCTATCTTTATCATACTTTCATTACCATATACTGTTTTAAGTTAAAATATTCGTACAAAGATTTTCCTTAAATTTTAGCAATTCAGCACGCAGACACAGTTACCGATATAGTCCAGAAAACAGATTGCAATTAAAACTGATAATAGTTTATTTTAATATTGACCATTATAGATATAGATATCATGTTGCAGTCTTCCCAAAGATTGTGACTGCACCACTTCATTGTTCACTTACACAAATGCACTAAGCTAGAAAGGCAAGAGAAGCTCAGTCTTTATTTTGAAAGCATTTATGAAGTGCACTTCTTTCCTAAAAATATAAATCACTATAGCCAAAGCAAAGTGGCCATGATGCCTAACAGGAATAAGTGTATTGACCTGCAATTTTGCAACAGATTACCAGTAATATTGACAAGTGTTATTTGCATTATATGTAGAGTTTCAATAAATAAAAGGAGCTTAAAAGAGAGAAAAACTTTTTACCAGGTCTAGTAGTGACATGACACAGGGCAGTATTCATTATGAGCATGGTAAGACAGAGAAGTTGTGAATGTCCCACTCTTGGAAGTGACCCATGGCTTTGAGGAACCTGTTCTAGTGGGAACTATTGCTGCTTGCGGCAAGGGGTTTGGAACTCAGTGATCTTGGAGGTCCCTTCCGACCCCCAATCCATCCCGTGATTGCTGTCACTGTGGGTCATCAGGCTAGACTTACTGTTCAGCAAGACAACGAGCAATTAAATTAGATTAAAGATTTGGCAGTAGGCTGACTGAAAGCCTATTTCAGAACTCCTTCTAAAACTAATAGTTACATTTCAGTTGAAAGCAAGCAGTGGTCCATTGAATTAATTGTAGGTCAGGGTCAGAGCAAGGTTTAGTGCTCATAAAAGAACTGATCAAGAAAAAACCCACTCAGACCCAGAGGAGGCCATAGGGTTGTGCAGTGCATTACAATGTATACTGTTCTAGACTCTTGCTCCTTTAGGTAGGTGAAGGTCACTGTGCTTTTGGCTACAATTAGGGTCATGGTGTTTGCCTACAGGCTGGTAGAGGCTTTACAGAAGCTGTAGTACCTAGCCTTAAGAAGGACTCGTGGACAATCTTTCTATGGAACATGAGACACTACCTATCCAAGACCTATCTATTCCATTATAACAAAATTCCCATAAACTGGCTGTGCTGTTCATCTACCCGTCTACACCCCGGTTACCCATCGTGGCACAGCCGCACCGGCCAGGGGCAGGCCATGGCACGGCGGCCCGGAGCCTCCCGGGCGGCGGCCGCAGCCCAGCCCGGCGGGCGGAGCCTGCTGGCGGAGCCTGCTCCCGCCGGGCCTTCCGCCCGCGCCGGGCGGGATGCGGGGCGCTCGCAGGCGGCTCTGCTCCGCCCTGATCGTCGCGTACGGCCTCTTCTCCCTCTACGCGGCCTACACCGTGTTCCTGCGGCCGCGCCGCCCTGCCGCCCCCCGCCCGCACCGGGAGCGCCGCGGCCCGCGAGGTGAGCGCGGCGGCGGGGCCGCTCCGAGCCGCCCTGCCCGGCCTGTCCGCGGCGGGGCTGGTGCAGCGGGCCCGGCGGGAGGGACCCGGTGGCGCCTCTGAGGGAGATGGGGCCGGCGCCTCACCGGGCCGGGCCTGCGCTGGCCGCGGCCGTTTCCGCCGAGCCTTGCGCGGAGGGAGGAGGAGGCGGCGGTGCTGGTGGTGGCCATGGTGCTGTGCGCGGCCCACGGCTGGAGGATGGTTGTCAGGTGCCGCGTGAAATTACGAATTTGAGAAAATTCACCCGCTTTCCTTAAGTTGTGAATATGATCGTCTTTTTTTAATATAAATCACGCCTTTAGGTTTCACAGATCATGTTGCCTTGGGAAATGAAGAGTGGAATCCATGGGATGCGGATGAGAAAAGCGAGCTGGCTGCTTCTCAGCAGAGATACGAAGCTAATCTTAAAATGATAAAATATGCGAGGTCTCACCTAGAACCGACCAGTCTTAGAGTACAGATTTGGGGCAAAGCAGCAATTGGTAAGGAGATGTAGTCAATGTCTGTTGGTTATTTAACCTTTCCAGTTTAGCGCTTTTCTCTCTTTCCTGATGACTAAAATTTATGTATATGATTCAATAGTATGTATGTGTATGTACATGAGGAGTATTAAGGAAATTCTAGCTATTGCTCAAATTCATAGCAGTATATGAGTAGTTGAACTCCAGTTTCTTTGTATCAGTTCCTTTCAAGACTGTTTTTCTGTATCTGTCAAGGAAAATGTCTCAAGTGGCACAGAAACACAATTACTTTTTAAATCCAGTCTAGGTTACAGTATTACAAAAGGATAGGCCTCTTACTTACCTAACCAGATTATTTTTGTCACATTTAAACTTAGTGAAATAAAACATCACACAGTGAGAAATATTTTCTGTATTGCAGTGTACTGTAGTATTACTGCCACTGATGAACTCGGAAATTCTTCTGTTGTGGAAGATACTGAGTTTCCCCTCTACACAAACTGGGAACCAAGGTCTTCTCAAGCTGTTTACTGCTGAAGACATATCACTGTTCTTACTTTAGCTTTTTTGTTATTGCAGGACTTATAGTCAGACTTTGATGTAGCATAGTAGAATGCAGGGGTATATTACCTGGTATATTACCATCATTAAAATCTGTACATTTCACAAAAGTGTAGGAGAAGTCTGTTTGTCCTTAAAATGCCACGTTTAGTGGTATGTGTGCTGGAAAGAGTTGCTAACAGAAGCAGTAGTGTATATCTTCGTCTGCTGATATTTTGTCAGACGAAGAATCTTTTTAAACGCCAATTGGGAAAAATTCAGCTTAACTAATTCCAAGTCATATTATGCAAGAAGGTTTGACATTTCTTTCCCAAGTTCTTATGTTGTGATGCTTTTTAATTTTCTGGAAATATTTTTTTTAGGAGAGTAGAATAAGCAAGATCTGCACATTCACATTCTCCATTGTTTCTTCATTTATATAGGTCTTTACCTTTGGGAACATATTTTTGGAGGGCACCTTGAGCCAGCTGATGTGACTGCACAGTGGAGAGAAGGAAGCCAAAAAGCAGGAAAAACGTACTTCAGGTATTATTTCCATTGTGTGAACTTTAACAAATAATGCACTGGAAAGTTAAACTAAATAATGTACTGCTCAGGTATTATTTTGTCTGTCTCAAAGTTGTGGTTATTTTAATACAGTTGCAAATACTTAAATTTTGTCATGTTTTCATAACTATGGAATATGCACACAGCTTCTCATTCAAAATTATCATTTATAGACAGAAACACATACTTGATAAATCTAACCAATTTTAGACCAAACATGTCACTGTTCAAAAATAGAAAACTAGGGAGTAATTTGATCTGGTTTATGATGGTTTGTGTTATTTAAAAAAAATATGGAAAAACTTACCAATGCTGAGAGGAAGAGCATTGTAAGAGATCTCAGTGGCAGGGTCAGAATACAGCCCCGAGAACACCATTAAGAACTAGGGCTTGGGGGCTCATAGATGATGAAATCAAGCATGTGCATATGTGAAGCAGGAAGATGTCTCCTGCTGTTTGGGTTCTGCTGTATTCAGGGAAAAGGGACTTGGCTCATTTGTTCATAAATAGAAATGTCTCAAAACCATAGTTTGTCTCTATTTATAACAAAGGCTATCTCTGAGACTTAGCTTCTGCTTAGCTACTTGATTTGCAAATCAAAATTGTGTATGGAAAGGAAGATTGCACTTAAAGCACTGCTTGCTTTAACAGTGGTGTTTCATCTGTGATCATGTATGTTTTAAGACTGTTATCAAATGTTTTATATTATTCAGTGAATGATATAGAGCTTTTCTCTGAGTCTATTTAATACCATTTTAATGCTTTCTGCAAAGATACAGTGAAAGCTGAAGGATTATTTTTGTCTAGTTGTCCAGTTAGCCAGTCCACAGAAGTAGGTCTCCAGCAGCATTTAGTCACTTGCACCTGGACCAGCCTGTTAAACAAGTTTTCTTTTAATACATAAATTACACAGTTAAGTGAGTTTAACTTGTGAAACATGTGTTGCTTCAGAAGACTATTTTTTCCTTGCATAAGATGTGATTCTATTTGAAATATTTGAGGGTAGTATTTGGAGTACAGGAGATTGTGAATGGAAAAATTTTAAGTGATCGCAAAACTTTTTGAAACCATTTTGAATTGTCTATCAAAGTATCTAACAGTGAACATGGTGCAAGGCATAGAATCTTTTCAGAAGAAATAGATGAATTTATATACTGTTTAACAGAAAAAGCTATGACTCTTGTCTGCAAATAAAGGATGATCCTACAAGTTTAGAGAATCAACTATGAAAGATGCTACTGCATCTTTGTAGTCTCCTTGTGACAGAGTGATAGAGCTTTCAATTCACAAATATAGAGAAAGGATACAGTCCTTTCTTTGAATATTGGAACAATGCCTACAGTGCAGTCTTAGTGGCAAAAAACTTTGTTGTTTTCAGAGTTAAAATCTTAGAAGCTATAGAAATCCATGATACTCTGCCATGATAGGTTATCTTCCTGGTATTGACGTGAGAATGCCTTTAAGCTCTTGTTTTCCACATTTAGAACATGAAAATAATTTGCTGTACCTAATGAGTCTATCACTAGACTGATTATGGTTATTTTCTTTCTAGTGTGCCTGTTTCAGGTGATTAATAACCTCACATGTTTCCTTAGGGATGATTAATAACCTCACATGTTTCCTTAGGGTATGCATCTCTCTAAGAAAGACTTCTGTACTCGCATTTAAATATCTTCTTTCTATGTCTAGATGAGCCAGGGATAACAAGTCCCAATTTTAATTTCAACTTGGATGTCTGATCCTATAAAAATACAAAGCTTAAGTTTAGTACCAACATAAGAAAGGTTAACTTTTGGCAGGCTAATAGAAACTTGTTGTGCAAAGTATAGAAAATATGCAATATAACTGTTATTTTATCAACTAGGCTTTTGAAAGAGTTTTACTCTATTTGGAAATGTTAGCTTATGTTGTGGTGAAGAATTGTGTGATTTTTGGCTTCTCGCTGGTTGTAAGATTTTCTATAATTATTTACTGCCTGGCTGAGGTAAATTATCTCCATTTGATTACTAGATGAGGCTAGAGGGAACTAGCTGAGGTGACATATTTGGAGAATATGTGCTGCTCTGCAGTTTTCTGTGGTAAGTCTAATGATTGTTATAAAATAGACCTCTGGTGAATGGTTTTAAAGAATACCAAATCTGAAGACACAAAAATGCCAAAATACCACTTGAACACAGTTGCATGAATAAATGCCTTCTATATATTCATGATGGAGAATACATATCTCTAATACAGATTTTGTTTGGGTATATGTTTTCACCAAAGAAGTTGCCTAAAAAATACATAAAGTATCAGCATCTCCATAAAATGCAGATGGAGATGGAACTTCATAGATGTGGATTTTAGTACCATCTTGGCACATTCATACAAAAAGGAAGACAGCAGGATTTAACACTTTCTCTGGCTTGAAGCAATTCACACCCTTCTCTCCTGTCATCTAGGAAGATGTTGCAGAGCACAGAGTGCCAAACTTCTTACCTCTTACTTGGTAAGAGCTTTCCTAAACTTCTATTTCCCCACCCCCCACCCCAGGTCACACCCTCTCTATTTTATAAACATTCATGTTGCTTTGCCTCAGGCAACTAGGAGAGATTTCTATCTATCACAAGATTCCACCTGGGGTAGCTTCTGGCAATTTAGTTTTAATAAAACCCTGTAGTGAAGCTTTTTGAAAATCCAGATACACTACACTGGATCTTCTTTATCTGTGTTCTTATTGAAATGCTCATAGATCTTCATCACATTAGTGAAACAGGATAACTCATTCACAGCAGTGCTTATCTATGTATGTGATCAGTGATCTTATCTATTGATAAGATTGAGTGATCTTACTATTTGTTACACGTTTTTCCAGAGAGGGAATTAATGCTGACTGTTCTCTAGAGTCCTCTCAAGTTGTTTTTGTAGATGGGAGTCTACAAAACATGGTGAGCCATTTACCAAGCATAGTTTCTCTTCATAATGACAACTGCACACCTCTGCCAGCAGTTCTGCAATTCTGTGTTTGTGTTCCTTCAAAACTCTCAAGTGAACGCCATCCAGGTGCACATCCTCCGTTTGATATAACACGGTGTTCAACCTTGTATTTTTTGCTGAAGCGGCTAAGTTAGGTGTGGGAATCTTCCTTTTCTGTTAAGCCATGGAGTGTTGGGGGGTCTGTGTTGTTTAATTTTTGGATTGAAGCACCCAACATGCCTAGGCTTCTTACATAATGTTTTTGAACAGTCTACTCCTTGAAACTCCTCGAAGGCTTCCTGTGATTTCGACTGCTCCTTGATTCTTGATTTTCTCATTTTTATGTAATTCCTTCATTGCATATGGAATATGTCTACGCTGGATGTATTTATTACGATCTCTCTTGCTGCAAGTGTTAAATTTAATCATTGCTGTTACAGAATGGCTAACACCTCCAGAATGGGCACTGTAAGACCCAGTCTAAAATAGCATCTTTTTATATGACAATCTATGACTAGTAAGGAAAAACAAGGACTCTGTAGAAAGCAAGTCACATGTTTAGTCAAAAAAATGCAATCTTCCCATATTATCTTTGATTCAGTCTTATGTGAGTAGTTACTACTGTTAGGACTACTCCCTTCATTTTGCAGCTCCTGTAGTATCTTCCATTTCCCAGTCCCAGTTGTGTTCTGATTGAGAGTTAATAGCACAACCCCAGCATGGCAATTTAATTATTGAAGTATGGGATTTATGAGACTTGAACTGTGTTACTTTTTTTCCCCCACTGTAGTCTTATGCTGTTCAATTTCATATATTCCTAGACACAGATTATTGCTTCCTAACTTGTACATTTTGTTATTCCTGTAAAGCTGTTACCCTCAAAGTACTGTATCAGAAAAAACCCTTTTCCCCCAATCCTCTTTGCAAGGTGATCACTAGACCATGTATATATTTAGTTCCTATTTTAGGCATTCCGAAGCTCAAGGTATTCTCTCTTAGGAATCCCAGTGATTCTGTTCTCATTGCTTGTTAAACTTTGGATTTAAGTCTTGATCTGACTTAACATTTAATGTATTAGAAGTCTTGATTCCAAGTCACGAGTGTTACTAATCTTGGCTCCAAAATATACAACTCCCACTAAGCCAGCAGCATGGCTTAACTCCAGTTTTAAATACACTTGTCTAAAGTCAGTCTGCTTCAAATAACTTCACTGGAGTAGTTTATGCAGCTTTTGTTGTGAGGGGTATTTTTTCTTAGTAAGTGTATTTGAACTGAAACTAACTGTCAGTCTCAGCACCTCGTGAGGTAAAACTCATGCTCACTCTAAATTTTTACTGGTAGCTGAAAAGCAGCAGACCTAGAAAACTAGCATTTAACTGACTCTTAGAAAAAAAAAAATAGTTCTCTCCCCTTCCCTTTTTCCCAAGCAGTATAACTGTTACTTCCTTGCATTCAGTCAATAATCTGGTAACTGAAGAGCAGGAGCTGGCAAATACTGATTTGTTTCATTGCAGTTCATAAATTACTTTTGTCATGTCCTGGCAAATGATTTAAGATTAAGTGATTTTGCTACATGACTGAAACTCTTCTGTTAAATATATTGTGCAAGATCTATAGATGCCATTTTATAACTAAATTTTTTGCGCTTTCTACCTTACATCAGAACCTCAAGTTTGACCTGGGTCGTACAACCAACCTAGATTTATATTTAGATAGATGTTTCTTGTGTTATCAATTCTACTCAGTAGAAACTTAACCAAAATACTGAGAAAAGTAGTATGCAAGACTAGCTGACTGTCACTCTTAATGATACCAGTTTTAGTATAGTCTTCAGGTTTTTGGGAGGGCCTCTCTTTTGTTCTAATACAGCATTAATTGTTTTTTACTGGAATTAAGAAAATGTTTAACCTTTAGTGAACATCAAGGTGCATCCTTTTTCGAAAAGTGGTTGATTTACACACATTTTGAGGTTTCAGTATGGTGCTAGTTCTGATTTATTGACAAAACACCTTATTTAAGTCGATCACCTTTTTCCTGAATGAAAATGAAAGCAGCTTTACTCCAGTGCTAAACAGTA
This sequence comes from Turdus rufiventris, assembly GCA_013186435.1. Lineage (NCBI taxonomy): Eukaryota > Metazoa > Chordata > Aves > Passeriformes > Turdidae > Turdus > Turdus rufiventris. The sequence continues at coordinate 1,378,607 of PYHW01010552.1, forward strand.
GATACTAACAATAGAAGTGGTTACAATTGCACAGTAACTTTGCAGTATATTGTATTTACTTTTATTGAAGAAAAAATCATCTCTGGAGTGCATACTGTTTCGTAAGACTAGCTAGACGATTGAGGTCAATAATTTTTCTAAGAAAGTCTTACTTTGTTTAGTTTTGTATTTTGGTTTTCTCAGCTTCCTCACTGGCCCATCTGTAGTTCCCGGCTACTTCTCGGTGGAAGCGGAACATGTGGTGCTGGTGCTGAACGGGAGGGAGCCGGCGAAGATCGCCTACGCCACGCAGTGGCTGCACTACGCACAGACACTGATGGAGACCCGCAAAATCCAGCACGTGGCAGTGGTGCTGCTCGGCAGCGAGCAGTGCAACAACGCCTGGATTCAGCCATACCTGAAACGGAGCGGGGGATTTGTAAATCTGCTCTTTGTTACTTATGACTGTGCGTTCGTTAATGAAGAAGATATTTTCCAGTGGCCTTTAGGAGTAGCTACGTAAGTGCTATAGGCAGAAGTTGCAATTGATTAATTAATTGTTGTGCACGAGGTATGGAAAATATGACTGAGTGTTACTGCTGATGCCCAAAACAATTGTAATAAGTAAATTGCCGAACATGATCCTATCAGTCATTTTCTAAACCAGGCATTCGAGTCTTTGAAAGTTGCATTTAGCAATAAAAATGATAACAGGAAAAGAATACTGGTGTTAAGAAACTTTACGAAAATGTAGAACCTGCATCTCCTGATGTTTTCTGTTTATTCTTTCTTCAGTAGATTTGTTCTTGAGATTTATCATAACTGCTGATGTATGTCACTGATGTGGAGATTCAAAAGATATTTATGTAATAAAGTTGCAGGTACATTTGTTCAGGATAGGAAAGAGTATTTTTTTAAACCTCTATTATGGCTCAAAAGGCTTTCCATTTGGAGTTGTTGTACTCCAATATCACAGTAGTGTAAGCTAGCTTAATTGCTTGTTAAAAAAAAAAATTGTTGTACTTAAGTTTTCAAACTATTTATGTGGAGTAAATAAAGGTTTGGTTCAGCTAGATGCATTTTTACTTATTAACAGAGTTGATATCAGTTTAGCTACTTACTAAGGTAATAGAAGATGAAAGGAATACACAATTATTTTCATACCTTGTGTTAAATTTGAATTCAGTATCATATATTTATCCAGTTTGCTCAACGAGCTGGAAAACTACATAGAGCTTTTTGCATACAGCTTTAGCTTGCTCACGGTGTCTCTGAAATATGCCGAATTTGGATGTGTCAGAGAAGTCATAGCATTGGAAGTTCCTAAGTCAAAAGAAGTTGAGTTACAGAGATTAAGGTGACAGTTAAGAGAAAGCAGCAATACTTACAACAATAAAGTAGGGTGCAAAACTGAGTGGAGGAAGATAGATTTGGTATCAAAATGGGGTAGCCCTTGCATAAAACAGCTATAAAAAATGGAGTTAAAGGCATGAAAATTTGCTGGATTTTCCAAGTAAAGAGAGAAAATGAAGATGTGGAATGATGCAGAGATATTTTTCATGAAGGGACAAAGGCTTATTATAAACTAAGTCAATTAACATTCATCAAGTAGGAGAAGAATTAGGAAAGGACTGTTCCATCAAAAGATTAGACTATTGAGTTTACTCAGATCAAAGTGAGATTTTGCTTTGAGAGGTTACCAGTGTATTTTCAGTAGATGGGCATATCCAGAGATTAAGGTATGTGAGACTTATGTGCCATAGTTACTGTTAAACTGGCCATTTCAGTCAAAACTTGTGGTTGCATCAAGAACAGCTTCTTTGGAAAAGCATGTTGGTAAAGGACATTCTGTAATATTCACATATAATGTTTCTGATGTTGAAAGAAGATGTAAATATTCTGGAAGCTTTGTGAAGGGACTGATGGGGGCAAAGGGATTAAAGACATAGTTTTAGGGCAGGACTTGAATTGGTTTACTTGTGGGTCGGTCTGTATAGATGTGGATTGGCAACAAGTAGGTGGCCTTAGTCTTAAAATATGATGCACTGAAAATGAAATGCTGCAAAAGGTTTTCCTTTGATACAGTTGTCTAACTTATGCATTGTTTTTACAGCTACAGAAGTTTTCCAGTTGTGGAACCCAGCTGGTCAATGCTACATGATCCAAGACCACATCTATGTAATTTCTTAGGAACAGTTTATAAGAATTCTTCTAGAGAAACCCTAATCAAAATTCTGGAACAGGACGGGCTTGACAAACTTTGCTGGATTGCAGCCAGAGAGCAGTAAGACTTTAATTTACTTCATGAAAATATTCAGAGTTTTTTGTCTGGTTCATTATTACCAATCTTTTCTTGAGAGTTAAAAAATAGTACAAATAAGGGTAATTGGTCATTAAGTCAGGGAATATTGCAGAGACTCTTTGTTTAGGTTGCCATAACATAACTGCCTTTCTGTTATATTTTACGTAAGTCATATTTTTAAATCCAGTATAGAAGAGTCTCATATACATAGAGCCATCAAAGACCATGTGGTTTTTTTCTTACAAATATTTGTTTATGAGAAGAAACACTTGTCTTGTATTTTATGTGGAGTTAAATGTCTTTAGTAGAAGAAAGAAGACAGCCATATTTTGTTGTGTTCCACATGAGAGTGGATTTAATCTGTAGAGCACAGTTATTTTTGACTAACAAGAGTAGTGTTCTGATTGTATTTCTTAACTTTGAAAACCAGCACCTATAAAATGTTGGATAGCAGGCACAGTGGTGCTTGGGTAGACCTTAGCTGCCCTGATGAAGAGTCTCAGGAGATAGATTGTATCTGTGACATAAACTCTTATCTCCCAGATGTAATGAGACACTTCAAGTAGATGAATTCAGGTTAAACAAATTGCTCTGCGTCCTAGCTTTTGAAGAGCAAACCTCTTTAGAGGCCAAAAAAAGTCATTAAAAAGTCCATTGAGTGTCTCCCTTTTTGTCTGTTTCTAAACTGTGCTGTGAAGTAAATTGACATATGTATCATTCAAGTCATGCAGAAGATTTGAAGTGGCATTTCAATCTGTTTCTTGCACTTCTAAGTATTAATAATTTCCAAAAAGGGCCACATATTACAATCTATTTTTGACAGTGACATTTTCAATAAATTTTAGAAGACTTTCAAGAGCAGTTAAAACTAAAAGTCAATTGACTGTGTGTGTAATATAAAATTTTTACACTGATAGCATTTTCAGTTTTATAAGTAATAGAAATTAAAGCGTATCTCTATTTTTTCATTGCAGTGCCTGTGAGGAAAATATTAATTTTCACCCCATTTACTTTCTAGGTGGCAGCCTCAAGAAACAAATGAAAGTTTCAAAAACTATCAAGATGCCTTGATGCAGAGTGATTTGACATTGTGCCCAGTGGGAATAAATACAGAATGTTACAGAATTTATGAAGCTTGTTCATATGGATCTCTGCCCGTTATAGAAGATGTAATGACACCGGGTGATTGCGGAAATTCATCAATGTACCACAGTGCTCCATTGCAATTATTAAAAACCACGGGGGCTCCATTTATCTTTATTAAGGACTGGAAAGAGCTTCCTGCTATTCTAGAAAAAGAAAAAAAAATGAGCTTACAAGAAAAGATTCAAAGGAGAAAAAAGCTTTTAGAATGGTATCGAAACTTCAAAGCATGGATGAGACAAAAATTCATTAGTACTTTGGAAAATACATTTTTGCCCAGTGATAAAGGATAAATTGTTCTGTTTGAAAATCTAGAATAGATGACAGCTTAATTTCCATTAACCTGAGGTAGCTTTTACTTAAAAGTAACCTCACAGGATGGATGCATTCCTTTTAAAGTCAATGGAATTGCTCTAAGCTTGGCCAAGAGCTACATTTGGCCCTCCATCCTTAGTGATTTTCAGAGAGGTTGTTGACTTAATAGGATGGTACAAGGATGACAACAATTTTGTTGCTATTTTCACAATTTCTATGTTGCTGTGTGACCTGATAAGTTTTTTTAAGGACAATATCTTTGAGCATGTGAATTTGGTAAAATCCAACATAAGAGCATCAATTGTGTTTGAAGAAAAGAGAATGGAGGCTGTATGGTACAGGGTAATTTATTAGGGAGACTAAAAAAGAAAAGTATTATGGCAGAATTGCCACGTTTAGCATATTCTGATAAGTCCTTGTTTTGAAAATGTGAACTGTTTACTTGATTGACATTTCATGTCCAACAAAGTGACCATAAAGCTAAAGACTGTGGAATAAAAATGTATATTTCAAGGTGAAAATAGAGAACTTTTTCTTGAAAAGGCTTAATAGCAATATGTTTCATCTTTAACTTCAGATACAAGAATTGCTTTCTTTCATTTCTTTTTAGTCTTGGGCCATACTTTTTTGCGTTTCTGCTCTTTCATTACCTCTAGTTCAGAACACCGAGCCTTAGAGCCTTAGTTTTGAACCTGCTTGTAGCTTATCTGATGCCTCAAAATCTGCTGAAACTCATCAATGCCAAAAGATGGCAGAAGTGTAATACTGCATGCTTATGGTACTATATGTACCATGAACAGTTTCAATGCTTTTTTGTTAAATGTAGCCAAAGGGCTCTGTTCCTGTTCTTGAGTGCGTGCCGTTCCCTCCAGTATGTTCTGCTGAGCAGGAGGAGTGCACACACCACTGCCATACCAGAGGGGTGTAGTAGCCACTTCTGTCTGACCACAGCATGACACAAGGGGTCATTCTCATGCAGGAATGAAAAGGCCAGTGCAGCTGTATGACTAAGTAGTACTCATTTGTGTACTGATACTGTCTGGTTCTGGAGTATATGTCACACAAGAGCACTTCTGTGGGTAATCTAAATAGTCTAACATGAACTTCTGTGACTTACCACCCACCCATTTCATCTGAAGTGTCCTGCAGTTGCAGTACAATGCAAACATACTCCATTCAGCTGAGACTGGAAGCAGTGAGTTGATGAGCGCTGCTTGCGCGTGGATGTTGTTAGACCAAATTCACAACAAATGTCCACACTTAGGATCTGAAGCCCATGAGCAGTACACAGCAGTCAAGGGTTAGAGGAAGCTTGAGTATCTGCAGTAATCATAGAATCATGGAATGCTTTAGGTTGGAAGGGAACTTAAAAGACCCTGAACCCCCCAGCCATGGGCAAGGACACCTCCCACTATCCCAGGTTGCTCAGAACCCCATCTAACCTGGCCTTGGAATAGTTCCAGGGATGAAGCATCCAATCTTTTCTGGACAATCTGTTCTCGTATCTTGTCACTGTAATAATGTAATTTCAGCGCTATATTTTTCCTCTAGTAGAATCTTTCTTTCTAAACAAGCTACAAAATTGCAGACAAATCATTTAGAGCAGTGTTTCTCAACTTGCCAGCAGGAGATCTCTTGGCACTCCTGCAGGATTTCAAGAAACTGCAGAAAATGGCTCTGAGAAGTTTTTACCAGTCAACTGAGGTTCTTATAAAGAGGCTGCAGCTCCTAAAAAAATCATAGTGGTGTGCAGGTTGTAATCTGAAAAACAGTTGATTGTGTTACTTGGATCATCAGCAGAAAAAAGATACTGCTCTTGATGTGCTCATTTCTAAGTCAATGTGAGTTTTTCCAAACTCATGGCAATTACATGTTAAGGGAGGCTAAGACATACCAAAATATTAGTAGAATTTTACTTTCCAGCTGCTTGCCTGCTTTAGGGGTTAAAAGGGTATTATTTTATGTATTGAACCAATTCTTGACACTTCAAATTCACCTTTTTCAGTCCAGCAGGAATTGGCACCAAGAGCTTTTTCTTGTGTTCTATTTGAAGTGCTAATGGAGCAAAACATCTTGAACTCAAGGAAGGGATTCCTAACACATTAGGCAGGTTGCTAGTGCTTTAATTGTTCTCTCATTCCACTGTCCAGCTTGTGGAAGAAATTGTCACCTCTGCTCTAGATCCAGAGCTGAGCAAGACCACAAAAGGGACCTTGGTAAAGAAAGGATGAGACTAAGGGAGGAAAGACAGTGAGGATTGCAAGAAATCTGAGAGGATGTCTTACAGGGGGAGAGGAAACTGGTTAAAACAAGGCAAGTGGTTAAGCCACTGGCAAAAAAAGATGGCATGCCACATCCACCTACGAGTAGATAACATGTACTGATAGTGGGAAGATGATGAATCAATTCAGTGGTTTAATACTGAGAGCAGAATGCATGCTCTGGTTTTGTGCTTAGCCCTTAGGTTCAAGACTAGGATCTGAAACATTGCTTTCCAGGCACAGAACAATGCCTCTTGCAACTGTGCCAGGTGTTTCTTGGAGGGATGTACAGAACCAAGACTGTCTGCAGTTGGAATGCCAACTGTAGCTCCAAATGTTAGACAGATTGCTAATTATGTGGTGTTTTGCATCACACTTAGATTAGTGTGTGGAGTATATAACTCTACCAGTTTCATTATCAGAAGCATTTCCTGCTGATGAAGACTTCACAAATTAAGCTGAATTGCCTTGCTATAAGAAGAAAGAGATCCAGTTTCTCCCAACCTTAGTCTAACTCTCTCTCCTACATTATACTGAGCCCACTGAGTCGCTGTGAACATATGGCATAAATGGCTTAAAAGATGAGCTTCTAGAGAGCAATATGATTCTAAAGAAACATAACCAGTCTTCATAACTGTTTGTAATCCTGTACATAAGGACGTGGCTTGCAAAGGACCCATCTGCCATTTGCTTACTATTCTTGGATATTTAAGTTGTGATAGTGTATTTCAATTGTTAGGTTTACCATCTTTCCATGGCTGAAACTTACACTAGGAGTGATAAAATGGAGAAATTTCTAGAAGCCTTTCTCACAGCAATTACTAAGTTTGAATTAGGATCATTGCATGCTGGAGCACCAGTTTCTCTCTTGGCTTACTGCCCTCACCAAAACACTTGCAAAACCACAGAAATAAATTCTGCTGCTTCTTAGCAAATGCTGCATGTTAGTAATAGCCACCAAGAACTGGGCAAACTTAGGAACAGCTTCCATGCTACTGAGTCCTAAAATAGTTCCAAGAATTCTTCCTACTGTGATCAGAAAAATGAAGGATGATTGAACAAGATTATGCTTATTTTGGCCTGTTCATAAAGACTGGTGTTGGGAGATGCAGAAGTATTTCAAATGCAGTTCCAACTGTGCTGTCAGAAACTGTTGCTTCCAAGAAAACTGCTTAGCATGAGGCATGTTGGGACTGCCATTTCCCAATAGCTAAGAAGGGCTTTAATGTTTATGTAGTGCTGTGAATGCTACACAAAGGGTTTGATGAATAAGATGAAAAGAAGAGCTGACCTGATGAAAATGTGCCTGAAATGATGATGTGCAGTTTGCATTGTATCCCAGGACTCCATGTTGGTTGTGGATTTTTGCTTTCGGAGTCCACAAAGTTAAGTTAAATAGTTTGTACAATAATCCTTCAGGGATCACTCCAAAGTGATGCTACAAAAACCATGCTGTGCAGTAGAAGCAACAATGGATCTAAAATCTCATTCCAGTGGTTTATGCAGTTACAAAGAATTACATGGAATTCTTACTCCTCACCAGTCCATGAATCATAACTCATAAGCCTCTTAATAAAGAAGCAGCTGCAAAAGGTCATGTTCGCAGTCAATATTTAAACTATTTGGGTGGGTCAAGTGTCAGGATTTCTTCAATAAAAACCAGTAAATCGTTTTAAATATAGCCTACCAATGTGAATTCTTTTTGCTACTAATCTGAGCAAGGAGAACGGCTTTGAGTGTTAAAATGTCTCCACATGACTAATTTTAAAGAATGTAAAAGCTGAAAAGGCACTAAAGGTAAAATCTGAGGACCAAGAGGAATGCTAAAGATTTAGATTTTGGATGTATTTAATTCAATGATTTAAAGAGAAAATCCATCTTAGACTAGAGCTACATGGCAGTAAGATGGTAAAGCAAAGATTTTCAAAATAGGCTATGTGTTCCATTAGCTCCCTAGGATCAGTTTGGCTGCTATTTTAACTGTCTCAATTCAAGGTCCCATGGAGAGGACTCAGTCTTCAGAGGAAACAGTTACACATGTTGAGAATCAAGAACCTGTTCAAACTGCTGTAGTTCAGTACCCAAAAGCTGGTGCCTGGTGTTGAGGAGCTGGCCACCCAGCCAGGTGGTGGCACAGTACCATCTCTTATCTCCTAACAGTGTGCCCTGGCAGCAAAGGTGTTGGTATTGTTGGCATTCACATTTTCTTCCCTGAACACTCTTGGATCCTGAGGGCAAGTCGATGAATGCTGCTATAGTAGAATGCAAGATATTTCTCGCCCATAGTCCCACAACACAGATGTGTTTTGTCAAGCATGCCATGAAATAACATGACACATTATCTTAGCCACTCTTACACCAGCTTAATCGCACAAGGATAACTTGAAGTAAGAATCCTCAAATTGCTTCCTATATACAGCAGTCCATTTGACAGTGCAAAATTTCTACATTTCACATGCTGATATTCACCATTCCTATAGTCCTGGGGTTTTTTTCATCTTCAGGAATATATCATTTGTAGCTTGAGCTGCATTTTAAAACAAACAGAACTGAAGTATTGCACACAGTTTCATTAAATACGTGCTTTCAGAAGATATGAGATGCAAAGTGAATGCATCAAACAGAAATGAGTCATTCACAAAGATCCAGATGAAGACACAACCCATTGAAAGACAGCAAGTTGAGCAGGTGGCCACAAATGAAGAAAAATAAACCTTGGAATGACTGAAATAGCCTGATTCTTTCAGATTAAGTTATTCAAACAGCACCAAACTATTAAATGTTAAGTTTGCTATATCAAAGGGATTTTGTTCAAGGCTCAAAATGTAAGTTTTCTACGTAAGTGATTATTTTCATGGTTTTTTCCTCTGCAGTGGAGCTCTTTTCTGAGGAATAAAGGTAGTCATGAGTGGATATCCACTTTAAGTAATATTTTCATAGCAGATGCTGAAACATCTTCTTCGTGGCTGCTTATTTAACAGTATTTGTGACAATCCTTGTCAGCAATGGGGCTACCACGGTGCTATGTCTTATTGCATGGAGTTTTCTGGGATGTGGAATTACCTTGGTTCAGGCCTTCCATCCAGCCTGGACACTGCTGCTGCCCAGCTGCCATTTCAGAAACCCAACCACGGGGAACGGGGAACGTCTGTGTTGAATCTCATTGCTCCTACTTTTGACAGGGGGCTGGGGCGGGATGGGATAGTAATGGGATCCTGGGGTATTTACCCTCATTCTCACTGAATAGGGAAATGGAGAATTAAGGGCAGCTCTGTTTCCCCCGAGGGTAAATGGAGTGTACTGATTAATTGCTGGAGGAATTTAAATGGTGCTTTACACTTCCTTCAAATGGTAGCATAGCTTTAAGACAGCCATGATGTGTGTTTTCTGGTATTCAGACTTTAATTTCGTATCCCTTTTTGCTGGAGGGTTCAATTTATTAATTTAATAGTGTTTTATCAATCTCTGTCAATGTAACCCTTTGCTGGTGATTGTGGAGCATCATGACTGTTTAATAGTGAAAACTAAATAGTCTTACTAATGCTAAAATTGAAGACAACATTCCATCTGATGAGCACACAAGCAGGGATCTGTACCTTATGCCATGTTGTACAAATTTTGCTTCCTTCCCCTCTGTAATCAGACTGACTGCTTCTTCTTCTGTGTCTCTTTTCTTTGCTGACCCTCTTTTTACATTGTTATTTTCAGATTAGAGAAAATTGCTTTCTGTCTGGTAGGGATATAATTTCCTTGTACCCATGGAGAATTTCACTGGGTGCCCAGTCTCAGAGTAGATGTAATTAGGCTTTTCTGAATTCCTACTGTAGCAAAACTCGTGCTATTTCGCAGCATGCTGCCAAAATATCTCTCCATAGGCTATTATATCTTCTGAGTGCTTGTTTCTTAAACATTTAGTCTCTTGTTTAAGATTTTTGACTGTCTGTATTAAGAGTTCAGTAAAAAGGATTGTTCGTAGCAGAAAAAAAAAAAGAGGACTAACTTCAAACATCTCTTAGTTTTTCATCTTACAGCAAGGAATGCTCCTCATTCCCTGAATGAAACTTCATGTGCAACTATAGATACCTGAACACAGCTTATGGTGTTTGACACCAAAGTCTCAGACGCTGGCTCACGACTTCTGGAATCTGAATTCAGTTCCCCACAACATAAATCACCAAGGGCCAAATCCACCAGAGGATATTCTCATCCAGGGCAAAGTCTAGGGCAGGCAGTTCTGCTTCGACTGACTGTTCAAAAGGCCAGGGCTTTCAGCTATCGCTAGACAGACAGCCAGTGGTGCTTGGTCTGCTGGTGAGCTGTGAAACACCACAAAGTGGTCTTTAAAACTGCTGCGCTTTTTTTTGTTACTCAATTGCAAATGCATATTCCTCACATGCAGATACACAAGTTCCCCAATTCTTGTGTTGGACAGCTATACGTTTTGAAACTTAGGGATTTTTAATGTGCTTTGGTCTCACTATCCCAGCAATTTCTACACTTGGTTAGTATTTTCTGATTGTGATTTTATATATTGTGTACAAAAGCCTTCCAAGTATTTTTTCTTAAACAGCTGACAACTGGATATAATACTTTTCTGTTTAATACTTAAATCAAGCACTTAACCTGCTTCTGGGTCTGTAAGCAGCAAGACATTTCTGCTGTGTACAGCAACTACCAATCTCTCCCTGTTTTTCTATTTACTTCAATGAGAATATTATAGTTATCAACTGAACCTACTTTGAACATTAAACGGTTTTATCAAAGGAACATAGCTTCTCTCTTTTGAATTCACAACTACCAGGAACACCACCTCCCTCTAGCATCTTGATTGCTCTGATGTTTCATTAGACACCACTCTTCTCCTTCAGGATTTTGAATAACCTTGGTTCCTCAGACTGCAAGACTAATGATCATCATGGCTATCCGTTTTCTACCTTCTGCTACAAACAAGGGTTGCAGATGATCCTGCAAAAGAGAAAGAGATGATTTTGTTACTATCTGACATCTTGGAATGACCACACATCGCCTAATATATCTAGTCTCAATATGAGAAGTATGAATCTTTCAAAAACTTTGTACCAGTTTGTCAGCTGTTTAATGTAGCAAGAGCAATATGACACTCACACGAAGCGTTTGCCAAATGGCTGACTTAAAACAGTTCAGGAGGCAGAGAAGCACTCACTGAATATTATATGAACTTGCAACTGCACTTGACAAAGAAACATATGAGCTGCTAAGAAATATATCCTACTGCACCAAACTAAATAGGAAGTTTTTTAATCGCCCGCAATCAAATTGCAGTCTGAGTTCTGGTGATCCTTTTTATAGTGTTTTGTAGCTTGCATTTCACATGGATGGGTCAAGGGGCAAGACTGAAGGAGAGAAAGAAGGACAGAAACCTGAGGGTGCAAAAGCATGGGAGAAATGAGTCTGGGGACAGCAGTAGCAATTTCTGCTTCAAACATCTTCAAGCACTGCCCAAGGCAGTAGCTTCACTCCCTGCTCTAAGAAACGCAGCACTGTGATACTTGTACTACTCCCATTAAGTGTATTCTCTGGAGAGCATTGTTTCAATAGCCACCTGTGAAGCGACTCAATAATGTGGTGTAAATGCACTCTAGCTAGAGACAAAAGACTGCCAGGGTCTGAGCAGATTTTACCTGGGTTTATCCCAGATGTGCTTCCCCTCCTGTGTTGCGCTGGCTGGAAGCTGGGTGCATGGGCTCTGAAGGGAGCTCTGCGCCCATCTAAAGGCCAAACCACGTCTCGGGTAAGCACTCATCAGCACTCCCCATACTCTCCTCGTGAAGAGAACTACAGACACGAGCTGTTACTGTGTATTGACCATGGCCTGCAGCCAAACACCCACACATCCTCTTATCAGGACAAAAGAGAGAACAGGAGGAGTGAAAGCAAGAACATTCCTAGGTTGAGATGAGAACAGTGTAATAAGTGAAGGAAGGAGGAAAAAACAAGTAACACAGCAGCATTCATTCATCACCTCCCACAAGAGAACAATGCCAAAGTAGTCTTAGAGCAACAACTGATTTGGAGGAAAGCCCTCCCTCCCCCCCCCATATTTTAGTGCTGAGCATGGCATCATCTCACAGGAAATACCCTTATGGCCAGTTTGGGTCAGGCATAGGGTCAGATTTTTTTACCCACTCCCATCCTACTCCCTGGGAGGAGGGGGACAGAGTGGGAAAGAGAACAGCAAAAACACTGTTCAAGCACTGCTTATTAATGGACATAATATTGGTGGTGTCAACTGTTTTAGTCACAAACCTAAACCACATCACGGGGGCTGCTATGTTGAACATTTACTCTATCTCACCCGCAGCCAATACATCTTGTGCTGTCTACCTTCCCCAAGCATCCTCCTTTCCTCTAATGGTCAAAGGTTGCTTTTCATGGCTGCCTCATATTCATGTAATTTCCAATACAGAAAGTTGAAGAGCTTTTCCTTCAATGCATTTATTATGTGAATTTCACCTCTGCCAGAAGTGATTTCCAAGATATTCTGGAGAGAAGCTATACTGGAATAATTTCAAAAGTGTCTCTCTTCCTTGCAATAGCAAAAGACTAGTCTCACCTCATCATCCCTTGCTGTTCAGTGAAAGCTGAATCCACTGAGGATGCGGTGAATATGATGGCATTTAGAGAAGGCCAGTGATCCAGAATAGGCATTACTAACTAATCATAACACCCCATGTGCGAGAGCTTTTGACTCAATTCATGAAGATGTTCTTCTGCTCCAGATCCAGGCCTGTTACAAC
>PYHW01010552.1:1395295-1417910 GCA_013186435.1 Turdus rufiventris
GACAAGTAATCCCAGGCACCAAAAGTCAGCATATTTACAAAAACAAACAAGGAGCTGGCACGGTGTCAAACTGCTCTAGAACCTATACTTATCTGTCACTTGCTTTTCATTGTTTTCTTTGACAGCTTTAATTTTTTGTATTCCTGGTCAAGACAGAATATCAGGCCCCCAGAGATTTAAGCAAACATTTAGAAACTATATGCTCTATTAAGAAAAACAAACAACTTTAGTCTGACATTGTAGGTTCAGCATTGTGAGGATGAACTAGTTATCATCCTGCTCGGGCACTGAGATGTCTAGATTCTATAGAAAATCATTAAACCAGCAACATGTGATCTTTACTGTTACAGATGAATATCAAAAGGAGCTTGAAATGTTAGTAGAATTGGTGGTTTTGTTCTGCTGGCAAAACAGGTTCCTGTGTCTATCAATCACCCAGGTCAGGTAGTCAAAACTCCAAATGCTCTTTCATTTGTCTGTAACATTTGAACCATTGTTTTAGAAAATACTATTGTGGCACTTAGTGCAGTCAGAAATACTGCTTTGACTCTTGTACAAACAACATCTATATTTCTCATCAATTCTACTTCCTGATGCATTTTTACCTTAATCCAGACACAGGGAAAAAAAATTCTATGAAACACTCACTTTGAGCTGTTTGAAATAAGCAGGACCCTGTTGAGAGTGGTATAAAGAAAGTGAGCTTTAAGCTTTTGTATTCAGATTCAATTCTTGCTCAGCAGGGTCTCTTAAATGACATTCATGGGAGGAAAAGTCAAGTCACCCTGAAATAGAAGAAAAAAGATTATGTCCTTTCTGGAAGAAACTTTTCAGAATTTCTTGTATCTTAGCAACAGTATATTTAACAGTGCACTGATTTTTTAAAACTTATTTTTATTTTTTAATCTTGTTTTCTGCTGGTTTACTAACCAGGTTTAATGGATGAGATCAGACTGTGCATAGGTAGCTGGAGGAAAAAGATGCTTGCCTTAGCATCTCTGGCCCAGCCGTGGTGCTTACAGCACATTACTCTCAGCCACTAAGGAATCACTACAGTACCTTGCTGTGGTACCTTTATAGAGGAAAAGCTGACTGAAAAGTCAGTTTATCATCACTATTTTTCAGCTGTATGGGATGATTTTTAAAAAAATGTTTTATTTATGTGATATAAACAGAGAAATTCAGTAGATTTCCTCATTTCACAAATAATCCTCATGCTGTGTATTCTTTAGAGATTAATGCTCTAAACCTGCTGTAAATTATGACAGGATATGTGTAATCTACCAGTGACACACTTCAATGCTTAAAAGTCTTTTGCCTCCAGCCTTGGCCATATCAAGGATGAAGAATGTTTCTCTTAGATCATCCTGTTCACTCCCTCATGGCTCACTGCTTGACAGCCCAAACCTGCTCCCACTGAAACAGGAGGCAAAGCTCCAGCCTTAATCAGTGCTTGCAGAAGTTTAAGCCTTTTGGCAATGAAGACTTTTTTTGTTTCACAAACAAGGTCAAATTAAGCACAGGGAAGAGTCTTGTAGCTGTTTGTGAGGAAGACTGGGATGATGGAGAGGCCAAGATTTGGTGACAGTTTGGGGTTCTGCCAAAGGATCTCCATAATTTACACATACCAAGTACAGCTGTACTACTAATACTAGCCTGGGCTGGCTTGTTGTAGCTGTTCAGCTAAGACAGAGCCAGCTCTCTCTCAGCTTCTGTCATCAAGGCAGCTAAATCTGCATTTATGTTATAGATGTTGTTCCACAGCACAGCTTTCCACATGGCAGGTGGTTTTCTAGTGATGACATTCTGTTTCTAATTAATGTATGCAGTTCTTTGCTCAGGATAGTGATCAAAACAAGCGCTGTCAAGACGAAAGGAAAAAACAATTCACAGCGCGAGCACTGGAACAGCTTTCCTAACTATTTCAGACAATTAGTTCTGAAGCTGATGTAAAATGTATCCTTCATTTCTGTCCCTCTTACATCTGCTAGATTATGATTGTATTGCCTTCCTCAAGATGGTGGACAAGGTGAGACCACTGGATGGCAAGCTGCTCTGGGTGACCTGGTATGTGAGGAAGCCTCACTGCTCTTCCTTTATTTCCTCAATGAATTTTCATTCTTGTATCATGACAATGATTTGCTGCTGAGTATCATCAGAGAACTTACAAGTCCATCCATGGAAAGGAGCTTCTGAAAGAGGATAACCTTTCCAAGTTCATGATCCCTCTTGGATGATGGAAACCAGAAGATAGTAGGTGGCAATAGATGCTGGCTAAATCAGTGGAGCTCTGGAAAGCCACTGGAAACAAGGTCTGCATCATTTAGAAGCTGGGAAAGCAGAACTTATGTAACATTTTTTTTGCCAAATCCTGGCTTCCAACACACAGTGACAGCTTGGTGTCCTCCTGAGGTCAAAACACTAACCAACACTGAAGACAGAACTTCCGTGCCTCTGGCTGCTCTTACTAAATGGAGCACAGCAGAATTTGTCTCTTGTCACCAGGCCTCAGCAAGGACCATCACTTAAAGAGCTTCAGGAGCACAGGAGGTGCTTTGGTAAGGGTGGTGTAAATACCACACACACAAAGTATCTCCATTCCTCCTTACATTCAAAGATTTGCTGCTTCCTCTGAACTGTTTCTCAAATGTGAAGTTTGTATTAATCACCTGGTTAGTGCCATCACTTTCCAGTGAAGACAGAAATCCATGTGCCCCTGCTCTCTGATAAACAAAGCTTGTGTCACTCCACCTCAATGCTTGTAATTCCTAGCCAGACACTTGGAGGACACTTTGGGTACACTTGCATTGTCACCTTAAGTCAGACTATCAGCCTGCAGCTAGCCAAAAGTCTTATCATGCTCTGCCTCCATCTGTGCCACAGACCAGAGAAAGGAGACTGCTCTGACCCTCCTGGCAACTAAGGTAGCCCAGCAGAGAGTGACACTGGCCCACAGGTGCATTCAACAGCCCTGGGTTGGTGGATGCTCTGGTTGTGCAGATTTGTACCTGGCAGAGCTGGCTGAGCCCTTGCACACCAGACTAGCCAGGCCAGCAAAGCAGCACAGCTGTGTTGCCCTACTCAAGGCTCCTGCACTGCTGAGGCAGGAATGGCAGCTGCTGCAGTGATGGATACAACTTGGTGCAATTAGCAGGAAACGCCATTTACCCCTGGGAAGTGGAAGGTGCTTCCATTCCTCTCAGGAGAGAATGGTCCTTTGTAACATGTAGTGAACCAACAGGAGAAGTTAGGTGTGTGGTGGGCCAGAAAGGGTCAGAAGAGGGATTGAATTGACTTTACAGACCTGGTGACTTGTGCTTATCGCATTCCTGGAGAGGTCAGATGGCAGGTGAGTGCCTGTGGAAGTGCAAACGCACTGCAAAAGGGAAAATACATAGGTGAGAGGGCAGTATAAGAGAAAGGTGAAGTAGATTCTCAAAGGGGAACTGTTATTTGTTTAATGCTGCAGCCTCTCCGCAAAGGGTTTTTGTCTTTAATTCCTCACACTACTGAAGGAAGTTATTAAAACATTAAAAAATACTGGAATAAAGCATATATCTCACTGTATGCTAAATTTTAAATATCTACATTAATATCCAATGAACTTTTAGCTAAGACACTGCAGTCTTTTCTTCTTATCTACTACTGTGAGGAAATTTATCTTATTGATCCTCAAAGTATGAGTCATCAACAAAAAAGGAGATTATTGTGTGTGTTTGCCGTAATTAATGACACCCACATAGAATGAGACTTTTGCCCCCTCTGTGAGCTGAAGCTGGACTTGCAGAAGGATCCTTTTGAACACAGTGGCGCTAAACTTATCAGTGACTGAGCGCAAAGCATTTTCATCTAGCTTTGAAGCCATTTATGAGGGTCTTGCAGAAGGACAGAATAAAGCTACCTTTCTTTCTTATGTGCTCCTTCTTTAAAAGCTCCCCAAGGATTATGGAGAAGCAAGAAACATAATGAATATTCATTTCCAAAAGTTCAGTTAATAATTGTGCATGAAGACTATGCAAAAGCACACTGGAGACTTTGCTTATTTTTGGTACATAACACCAAAAATATCAAGAATTCAGAAACAGTCATGGCTCTCTCTCTAAATTGAATTGCAAGACCTTATTTCTCATCTACATCATGTTTTTTCATCAGACAGCTTTCATCTTGAGAATATTACAGGCTACAGTGGACTGAATATAGCATGCAATAAGCCTTAAAAACTTTGCCATAGGACTATGGGTGGAACTGCCTCTCTTCAATTATTTTTATTCCTTGAGAAATTTCTTCTTTAAAGCATATGTGTTGTCTTCCTCATTAAAGTTAACAACCGTGCTGAATCACATTTCTTTTTTTTGGTCATATATTATGCAAAATAGTTTTTTTAAAATATGACTTCTCATTTAATGCTTCATCTGCCTGGCTAGGTTCAGTTCAAGTGTTTGAGCAGTACAGCCTTAATTCTTTGCTTTCTTCTCAAGAAGAAACTCCAGTTTCTTCTTTTTGAGGACTAAAATAAAGGAGCAAAATTACAGATTCTGAATTTTTTTTACATTTTTATTATTTTCAGTAATAAAGGACTTCCAATTTTCATCATCTAAACCACTTTTCATGGCACTGGAAAATTTCAGACAAGACAGCATTTTGATCTGGGCTTCCATGACATGCCTACTACCACCACCATCTCCCTCAATCGTACCCATGAGGTGGCTGCTCAGGCAATGGAACTTCCTGAAGCCTCCAGCTGGAATCCAGCCACTAGGCTTTAGTCCTTTGCTCTTACAGCTCCCAAACAGACAGGAGACCAGTTCCTGGTTGATTTGAGGAAAGAGAGGTCTGTGGATATCTTGTGTCAGTGTGACAGGTCCAGATTGACTCTGGCTTGGTGGTGGGGTAATATCTTGGGGCACAGTGTGAGGGGCACAGGTTTAGGGGTAGCATGACATTTGCAGAGGTGCAGTAAAGTGGGCATAGAACACTCTCTCTCCATGAGCCAGAATGCTACAGCCAAGAGTGGTGGAAATACCTCTCCTAGGCTGTGCTCCTCAGTGGGGTGGTGTTAGGGGAAGGAAGGGAGATGGATCAGAGTTACAAGAGCAACCTCCTGCTTTCTCTTCCCGGACACTCCAGGAGCTACACAGCTTTAGCTCCAGTGAGGAAGTGTGGTGCTGGAAAGAACTGAACCTTATTTTCTTATTTTTCTTATTTTGTTTCACTCATCAGAATTCATCTTGAAAAACAAGAATTAAAAAGGCTTACTGCTTAGTCTGATTTAAGATGAAAGGAAAGATATTTTCTGGCTGCTATGTAAGAGTAAGACTTTGAAAAATTTGAACAATTATGAAGAGCAATATGAAAATTTTAGTATTGTGGCAGGACACAGTGATTGAGAATGAGGTGAGGTCTCAGGTAACTGAACTGAAGATAAATGCAACAAGGGCCCTGATCCAGCAAAGACACTCCACAGCAGCTTCTGGGCTCTGCTCTGAAAATAAGCTTTGGCTCAGATGTAGTGACACCATTTATTGTCTGGTTTAATATCTTAGTGAATGAGCTACTGAAGCCACAGCAGAAGAGGGGAAATATGCTTTTCTTAGCAAGAAGAATACAGAATATTGACAAGTAGAGAACTGTTCTCACCAGAGCTTAATTTTCTCTCCTTTGAGAGCCTGCTTTCTGTAAAAGGCATTAACTTCATACTGCCTTGGCAAAATCAATCACAACAAACATCCCCAGCTTGAGTTGAGCAATATAGGAACTCTGAAATGTTCATTTTCAGAATAGTTATTTCATACTCACATTATTATTTCTGTTGCCGTGTTAAAAAAGGTTAACGAGATTTCTGGCAGTGAGAGAAACATCTAGATAAAATGCTTTCTAAACATTAGATATAGCCTTATTGTATTCCTTTCTAAATAGGAGTATCAACCCCTTTCTTCCCAGCTCAAGATAAGTTGTAGCCACAACTCACATTCAGTGAGTTCCTGGGTTGAGTCAAGACAACATAGAAACTGCTAAAAAAAAAAAAAAGTGACAGAGGATTTTTTCACTATGTCTGTTTTTTTGAAAGAGCTAATGGAAAATGAGCTGGCTGAGATTCTGTTTGCCTGAGCTAAACAGTTTTTTGATATGTGAGTAAGATATGATTTTTTTTTTCATCATAGTAAACACAGGGTGAGTAGGACTGTGAGCCTAGGCTTGCAAATTTTCATGACAGCTTTGCATACTGAAATGATTCATGTAGTAAAATAATGCTGGAAGTTAATAAAAGAAACAGAGCTTCTCCTGTCATCCAGATACTCTCCAAGATACAGAATCCTACAGCCTCTTGAAGTCAGTAATTTTACATCCAATTAATTCAGCAGTTTGGAATACACACATAAAGACCAATTCAAATTCTCCTTTCATGTTGGTACCTGCTCTGAATAATTACTTATCCAGGGCATTTGTTCTAGCAGAAGGTAAGAAAATACTTGTTTAACACTAAAGATATATTAATCACTCCTTTGTTTCATTAGCAAAGTAATAAAAATGCAGGAAAAGGCAGAGTCTAACTCTTAATATTAATCTGGACATAGGCCTGCCCTAGAGGAGGACTAAACCATTGGCCAGGTTTCTAACCTTGTTGCATACACACTTGTCTGTTTGATGATCCCCTCCATCCCTGCTTTCGTACATGAGTGCTTTGGGCCTGTAATTAAACATGGCCAGAAAACAGAAGCTGCACACTCAGAGAAAGAAGAAAAGGGAACAGAGGGTTCAATTTCTACAATTTACACAATGACTTCAAATTTATGCACTGCAGGGATTAATGTTGGATGTCTGGGCCCCAAAAAGGAGTCCAGGAGTGTCCTACAGCTTAATATTGAATGCCCAGAGTAGGACACATATCCCATGCTGGCCTGCTCACACATCAGTTTTATATTCTGATATAATTCATTCTCCACAGGCACAGCTTCTTACCTGTGCAAACTTGGGAGATGCCTGTCACAAGCCTTGGGATTCTGTTTTGCATCCCAAATACTTCAAGGCCACTACATTATCTGACTCAGCAGCACTCAAGTCCTTTCTTGAATTCTGCCAAGGGAAGCAGCAGTTCAAATCCATCAAACAGAAAATTGGACCTAAGAAGAGAATATTTTAACTGCATGGATAGATGTCAGTATGCTACAAGGCCTGTGGGGAAGCTGCAGCTGCTTGATGTTCTTGAGGAGTCATCAAAAGCTGCTGCTCTGCAAAGTAAACCTGATGTAACCTGCTCCCTGAGGCTTCCAGAACTGAGTCATCCTCTTCAGTATGTCCTGCTTTGGTACAAAACCTGTTCATTACATCACCTCCAGATCAACTATGCAAGTAGAATGGGCCTGACACACATTTTTAACTTGCAATTATTGTTTTTGCCAACTTTTCCTAATTAGTGCAGATTCTCTCTGTGACCTATTTTCAGGAACTGAGCAGCTCACTCAAGCCTGGATGATAACAGCCTGTGTTTTCACTTCTACTAAATAACATAAAGCTCATCTGTAATTTAAAGTTTCCCTTTAGGTGCTGCTATTGCAAAAAAGTTAAGAGGTACAAAACAGGACGCTTACTTTTAAAGTCAAATCTTGAATGTCCTCCAAGTCCTCA
Organism: Turdus rufiventris; assembly: GCA_013186435.1. Lineage (NCBI taxonomy): Eukaryota > Metazoa > Chordata > Aves > Passeriformes > Turdidae > Turdus > Turdus rufiventris. The sequence continues at coordinate 1,402,922 of PYHW01010552.1, forward strand.
GCATTGAAGAAATTTTTAATCAGAGAATCTCTTCTCTACTTCATCTCCACATTTTATCTACTTGGATATATAGCTATCTGTTATATCTATCCCATCTCATTCCTTGCCAGTCCTGCTGTAGAGGAAGACCTGCTCTCATTTCTCTCTTGTGGTCCTGCCTGTTTGTTCTTCAGTGAATCTTATTATCCTGTCTGAGCAGCCACACAAGTTTAATGACTGGGGCAGAGACTACTTCCCTGTCTGGCTGTTGCCTAGGATCTGGTGTTTCTAGTTACATTCTTGGGCAGTAAGAGATGTGGCTGTGAATTCCCTGGGCTCTAGCAGGTGTGCTTTCTCCAAGACACCCACTCACACACTGGAGAGCTGAAAAGGGATCCCAGACTTATTCCCATTGCTATGTCTTCTGACACACACAAGGCAGATCCCACACAGCACACTGGATTTCCTGGCCAGTCACTTCTCCCCACGCACTATGGAAGGGACGTTAACAGCTAGGACTGCATTTGGCATTAGGCACTGCAGTGCTTGAGTTGTAGGGACTAAAATCTTACACTGGACTAATTTGATGAATACAAAAAAAAACCCTCTGAAGTTCACCGATAATCTTGTATCTCTTCTCCACAGTTCTCTTTACAAAAAGCAATATAAAGTTCTCCTAGTCTAATATAATTTCAAACCAAAGCAATAAACTCTCCAAAAAAAACCCAACAAAACACCCCCCCCCCAAAAAAAAAAAAAACAAAAAAAAACCCAAAAAACCAAACAAACCAACAAAACTAAACAAAACTAAACAAAAACAAACACGCACACAAAAAACCCCTAGATGGTTCTATCTTGCTCTGGCCAGGGTGGGAAGCGTCAGCTGCTGCTCCCCCAGTTCAGTGTGACTGCTTGAAAACTGCCTATCAGGCTCTGGATTTAAGGAGGGGCTTTTTCTTTCTGCTCCATAGACTGAATTTGCCATCTTCTGAGTCATGTTCTATTGCCATGGGTTTTGGTTTTGATACTGATTTTTTTTCTCTGTAGGTACTTTCAAGTTAGCTGAAAAGGTTTGGCAGAAGGGAAAGGAAGAGACAGGTAGTAATTGGGTCTTCTGATCAGACTCCCTTCTCTGTATGAATGGTTGAGGTTGTAAGTGACTTTTGGAAGTCATCTAGTCCAACCACCCCTGCTCCAGCAGGACTACCTGTAGCTGGTTGCTTGGGACCATGTTCAAGTATCTTCTTATTATCCCTAAGGATGGAAACTCCACAACCTCCCAGGGCAACCTGTGCCAGTGCTTAGCTTAATAAAGTATATGTTCACATTCACATTATGTTTAGTGCATTTCTTACATTTTATAAAATTAGGTAAGGACTCCATATACAGAAAAAAAAAGAAAAAAGCCAGAAAGTGTAATATGAAATTAATGCCCAATATTCTCAATATGAAGCAATAGTGCCTGAGGAAATCTTTGTTCCTATGTAACCATACAGTGAAAAATCTGTACAGCACTGAGTATGACATGAGGAGCCACTCTTAATGCCATCCTCTCGTAGATGATCTTCCAGGGATATTTTCTTAGAATAAGTCATCTAGCACTCAGTTATTTCTTAAAAGTTTCTTAATGGATAATGAGGTGTTAAAAACCAGAAAGAGCACAATTTCAATAGGCACTTAAAAATAAAGTGATAAAATAAAATTGGGGTTTGATAAAATACAGAAGTAAGGTAGAACTGAATACCTATGTACAGGAATTCAATTCAAAGAACACTGCAGCAGCTGGTTATAATGCTGGAGGCACCCAATCTCACTAGAAGTTCGTCTATGCCACTAGAAAATACTTTTTTTGGTGTAGCTCAATTTCTCCATGCATCTGGGATTTATGGTCTACAAGCAACTAAGCATCTCTTTAAGTCTCTTAAGAGGTCCAGTCCAAATGGCTGTCTCAGAGTTTATTTAAGGCCCTCAAATACGAAGTACTCCACAAAATGGACTTGTGAAATTGTGACACCTTTCCTATAAGCCACCTTCTGGCTGGATTATTCATGCCCATAATAGAAGAGCTATTTCTGATCACTCCATCAAAGGGGGTTTGAATAGAGGGGTGACTCCCCTGTTGCTGGGTGTCACAGGCAGTGTGCTTCAGGGGATTATTTACTTCTTTCCTACCTGCAAAGTTGGATGACATTTACAACTTCTTCTCTAGGTGTGTTCTTCCCAGAGGATAGTACACTGAAGACTGTGGACTAGACCATGCATCAGCTCCATGACTTTGCAAAGTATTTTACTAATGTGGTGCACTCTTAGTCTTTTTAAAATATAGTGCAGGAATTACAGTTTACAGAAACCTAGGAATATAGTATATATATGGGATCTAGCTTTTCAGGTGTAATTAGCTTACCTAAATTCAGCTGAAATAAACTACTGATATGTGCCAAGATAGTCTGTATATTAGTGCCTTTCCTTACATAAGATAAAGTCCAAGCCACAGGAGAGCAAAACAGACCAAATTTCTTGTCTCTGTGAACTGAGAGAAAAAAAGAACAAGCAGTAGTCTCTGATTACATGAAGGATGCTTTATAAATTCTATAAATCCTGAACTATTCAAGGAAAAGAAAACAGGTTCTGCATAATTATCCTTGAACTGCAATACTGTAGAGTATGCTTAGGAAAAACATCAGAAGCACAGAATGCTTGATTGAGGCAAGACATATTGATAATTCAGAAAAGGAGCTTTACTTTTTAATAAATGTCATTTTTAAGGCAATTAGGCAGATTCAGTGTTCTTAATTCTTCGGTCATACAGTATCACAGGAACATAATTAAAAACAGTTACTTTTCCAAGCTCAGAGACATACAGTTGCCAGGCAACATATTATATACTTGAGAACATATAACACTGCACATGATTTATGTAGTGCTGTTGTTCTGTCTCCAGATGCTGACACCATTGTATCTAATGCAGATTCTTATAGGCTCAGCCCCCACCTATCTATAATCATCGTGCTGAATCTATTCCTTGGTTTGCCAGCACTATCCATCAGCTGCAAGCCCATTTTAAAACCTACAGCTCGAATCACTACTGAAAAGTCAGTAATGTGAACAGAAATTGATTGGAAAGGAGTAGTAATGAACTGCATTAAATTACTTTTATTGCTTTTCTTTTAATATCAAATAATCAATCTAATAATAATAAATCATCAATCTAAAAAGTATTAATATAGATGTCGGGATTTAGTGTATTTGTGAAAATTAAAGGACTTATAAAATGCTTATGTCACAAGACATCATCTCCCAGGAAGCTAGAAAGATTTATGTGATATGAAAATCACACAAAACAGGACACATAAAATCAAAATTATTGGAAATCTCCCAAAATAATTGCTCTGTGTTTTCAGGTTCTTGGAAAGAAAAAACACATTTCCATACTGGATCTGTTACTTAGCCTGGACTAGACTTTGTCATTCCCATGGACATAGCTTCATCTATTACCACACTTGAAAATTCATAAAAGAAGGCATCAGCTCCTGTGAAGGTTCATAAGAACCAGTGAAAACAAACCTACATGGAGTCACAAACTTCAGATGAATGGCATGTTATTTGTGTTGGACTTGTTGCAGTAATTTGATGTTGGAGAATGATGACTTGGAGAACGTAACCATAGGAAACCTTCCTTATTCTACTACATCTCAGATGTTGTGTTTTTATAGGCTGTGCCACCCTAATTCAAAAGAAAAACTGTATTTACACGGCAGTAAACAGGAAATAAATGGGGTTTTTTTAATGGTTTGAATATTTTCTGTTTGATGTTTGGAAGCTTTGGGTTGGTGCCTGCAGAATCCTCCTCCTGGAAGTAGCCCGCTGGAGGGAGCTGTGACATCTCAAATACATCAATGGCCTCAGCTGTGAACTGACCTGGAGACCCCCAGGAAGGATGTTTTACACATCTTTAGTCTCATCACTTCTGAAAACTATGAATCATCTTAAACAGATATTATCTTTGGTCAAAATGAATTTTTGAAGCAGTGGATGTCAACAGAAAGCTTTTGGTTATACGTGTCTGAGAAACAGACTCTATAAAAATAACTCCATTTGGAGACAAGTACCTGTGCGCAGTTTGCAACATTTGCACACTCAATTATTGTGACATTGGGTGGCTGAACAGCAATAACAAAAGGGAACTATGACTAAGAAATACTCAATCACATGCCAAAAATGAAAGGAAAAAATTGCTCATGAACTCCTTACTGATTTTCTTCCATGTGGGATGCATCATCTTGGACACTGGCATCAAAGCTTAAAAGCTTTACTTTGAAGCCACAGTTTTAAGGCTAAGATCATTATATTTTATCTTTGAGCTATTGTGTGTCTCCTTTTGATGAGAGCCAGCAGCCCAGGTGTGCAGAGAGGGTCAGGTGCAACCTGAGGATATTACAGAAATCCAGGTTTATAAAAGGACATGGGTACCTTCAAGCACCCACCGATTCCACGCTTCCGCAGCACGGACGTGGGCAATGCCTGAGGAATCATTGGCACCTCAAAATTCACTCAGAGAGGGAGACTGAAGCAAGGAGCACCTTCCCCTTACACAGTCACACTAGTATCAATTACTTAAAAGAACAATTTTTAGGTTAATCCTTGTCTTTTAAAATCCAGTGGCAAAAGAAGGACATCCTGATGTCTTTTAATACAGGGGGACAGCAGCCCTAGAAGCAGGTCTGGATTCAATTCCTTCTGCAGTCTGAAACCATTCCAACTGACACCACCCAGCTCACCCAGGAGTCCTCTCAGGCCATGCTAGCAGGATTTTGAGTGAAGCTCAAGTGGTATTAAGCAAAATGTAGAAATATTGGATCTCCTCCAACTCAGCTTGGAGCTGGGTATCCCTTCCTACCTCTATTTCACAGTCTAAGATTCAGTGAAGTTTGCATTAGCATTTCCATATAGGACTACAGAATATTTTGAGTTGTAAGGGATGCACAAGGACCATTGAGTCCCAAGTACTGCCACCTTTAGCCATCTGACACCCCTCCTGCCTGAGTTTGGTTTGTCATTTTTCAATTGCGAAGGCAAAAGTAGCTAAGGAGGAAAAATCTCAGGAAAGTAGCATCATGCTCTCAATAGAGAAGATGCTACAGAGATAGTCTTTCTTTTTCTACTCTTGCCTCTCTCCACATAGGCCTTTTTCTCCACATATGCCTCTGGCTCAGCCAGAGGTTAGACCAAGGGGCTCAATCAGAGAAATGACAGCATGCTGTGCAGACCATTAATAGCCAGGCACTTTTTTAGCTGGATAGACTGCAGCTGTTCCCACCCATCTAGCCACATTAATGAATAAGCAGACTAGCTTCTGAGAAAATGAGCAAGGCTGACATTTGAAGTGTCATTGCTGGGCTTCAAAATTAATGCCCTTTTGAGATAAATGAAGGCAATTCGCAGCCTTTAAGCTACTGGCACAGACAGAAGCAGCCCAGAAAGCTGAGATTCCTGGATGGGAAATCTGGATGGCCCATGAAGGCCATATAAGGATAGCAAGACTGGCAGTTCTGTTCCTCTAAGTCCTGAGGGTACAATCCAGCAGCCTTATTCATAGAAGCATTCCAGTTAAATTCAGATAACAGCAGTGTGATGAAGTACATAGGACTGATTTTTTTAAAATGTGATGTTCTTAATTATCTGATGCTGCTTCAAGCAGTTGCTTCTCCTTTTAAACACAACTCAGCTTCTAATGTTCTCCACTCAAAACCATTAGCATGAGAAGGTCATGAGTAATAAAGTAGCAGAAGTATTTCATTTTTAGATGAGAATGGATACAAAAACACAAACAATGCAAGTAGAAAATTTAAACCCAAAAGCTGTTTATTAGAGTTGCAATTATTTGCTCATAGAAGACTTTAAATACCACTAACACAGCCCCTTAGGCTCACTTGGAAGAGTTCTTTCAAAATATGCTGATGTTTCCTTACCGGGCTTAGAAAGAAAAGCCAAACCAAAAACAACCTTCCTGCTTCTCTGGACAATATACTCTTACATTTAAGAAGCAGGATAAAGATACAGAATAATGCAAGTGCATGTAAGCTGGTAGGTATAAGGTGTATAAAGCTTACAAATTAGGCATTCAGCTCATTATGTTCAGAAGTGGAATACTAGAGTCTCAAAGGCTACCAACAGAACAAAAGTAACCCCACAGAGAACACAAACCCTGCAGTGAGGATGCAATTACTTCTGTATTTCCTCTCCTTCCAAGTGGCAAGACTGCCTCAGTCTCTTCTCATTAAGTGAGAAAGTTATTACTTGAAATTCATTCCTCCTTGTAATTACTAATTGGAAAGTGAATAGCAATATCATATAAAAAAGGATAATATTCTTAACAACAGCAGAAGGCATAAAGTAGCCTCATCACTTTCTGTATGTTAGTTATGTCATTAGTCCTATTAGTACTGCTCAAAACAAACAAGTTAACAAGGAAATATTAAGATACACTTCAGAACTGTAAAACCAAAGGACTAAATATTAACATATCAATCACTTCTTTAAGGCTCATTAATTTCCTCAAGCAAAATCGCAATGAAACTAATGTGGGGAGGTTTGGGTTTGGTGCTTTTCTTTTTGATTTAGAAGAAACACAATGCTGGTTCAGGTCCCAGACTCTCTGAGTCCTCCAGGACTGCAATCTTACCTTATTGAACCAGAAGGATCTCTTAACATTTCAAGTCAGTAATTTCACTTGGAAGATTTTTTTTTTCTGCTATGTGAACAATTCTCCGCTGGATTCAGATGTATCTCATGCTGAGAACTATTGGACACATTTGAACATGGTAAATTGGCTGTGTACACACATGCACGCACACACATATATAGAAAAGGTTACCTAGTGGTTATTTTCTTGAATCCTCCTTCAGATGACTGGCCAACAGGATTATTTTCTAATGCGACTGCAATTAGTAAATGAGCAAATGCAGTCTGCATACCCTTAGCTAACATTTTATTCAGCAGCAAAGGATGATAAATATTCCTAATTGTTGTTAAGATTCCACATATCACTTTCAGGTTTCAGGTTTAGAAAAGGATATAATTCCTGTCTTATATGACCTCTAGTTATGATACTAAGGAAAATGGGAACAAAATCTATACTAAATTAAGTGCTTAAAATAAGTGAATTTCAGATGCCCACCTCTCTTGATTGACTTTGGAAGGAGGTTAAATTACAGAATCACAGAATGGATACAGCTGGAAGAGACCACTGGAGGGCATCTAGTCCCACTCCCTGTTCAAACAGGGTCACTAGAACATGCTACTGAGGATTTGTGTCCAGACAGCTTTTGAGCTTCTCCAGAGGAGACTCCATAACCACTCTGAGCAATCTGTTCCAGGATGCAGTCGCTTCTTCCTCATGTTTAGGTAGAACTTCCTGAGGGTCAGTTTCTGCCTCTCGTCCTATTGCTCAGCACCACTAAGAAGAGCCCAGTTCCATTCTCTTGATACCCTCCCTTCAGACATTTAGAGACACTGAGGAGGGCCACCCTCAGTCATCTCTTCTTGAGGCTGAACAGGATCAACCCTATCAACCTGTCCTCGTAAGAGAGATACCTTAATCATCTTTGTAGTCCTCCACTGGACTTGCTCCTGGAGCTCTATGTCTCTTTTGAATTGAGCATATGACCTCAGTTGCCTAAATTACCGTGTGTGAAGCTCACAAAATGGACATTCTGATCATTGTATTCTAAAGAAACTCAGCATAATGGACAAAAAAAAGGTAACCTGAGGAGATACATAGTAAAGCCTAGGACTTGTAAATGGTCACGGACCCTGGTAGAGTATGAATTTACAGCATGTTACCAATTCTACATACTCCACCAATAGACGCTCTTACTGTGGAACAAGGATGCCTTTTCTTCCTGCTTCTGGAAGAAATTGTGTACACTTATCCTTACAATCAATATACCCATGCCAACGGGCAGAGTACTACTCCTGGCAATGAAAGGTGAGCGACAGCTTAGGCTCACAGAGAAACTCAGGTAAGGGAAACATCTCTCCTGAACTACGAAAGTTTGGGCAGCTTGCAGTCTCATTGTTGTGAAGGTCTAGTCAAACGCTTTGGAGACACTTTCAGGTCAGCCAGGGTGAAGTCCTGACTCTTCTGCAGCCTGTGACAAACCCCATAAGCCCAGATTTCATCTCCATGTTTCAGGAGTTTATAAGCACATGGAGAAGTATTAAGCGCTGCAGTGGTTGGGGGCAGGGGAAAGAAGAAAAGCCTCACTGGTTTTACATCTCAGATAAGCAACTGTATTTGCTAAAATAATCTCATTCCAAAGCAAATAGATTTGATTCTTTAGAAATGTGAATCTTACAAGTGACAAACATTTGAACAAGCTCTTTGAATCTTACTGATTTTTCAATAACAATCAAATGTTTCATTGTTTCAATTAAGGCTTGATCTTTCACTTAGAGACTTACTGTCCAATTGTTAAATGACTGATTGACTGCAATTATAAAGCGAGATGAATTATTTGTCTTCTTTTCAGACTAAAGAAAACTAGTATAGGGTTTCACTGTTTAAGGAGGTCAATGTGTTTCATTATGTACTCACAGAGAATAGCTCAATGATACTCCAGCAACCAGTTATATGGACTGTTTTTATTAGCAGCAGAAGAAAGCAAATATTGCACAACTCATCAAGCTGTGTAAATGAAATGCAATAATGAAGTTCTCAAGCAAGCAGAAACAACCATGCCTATGTTATTCCCTTTTTGCACCAAGTGTATGAAGTATTGCAGGAACTGCTCTCTGTACAAACACATCTCTGTTCTATCATACATAATTCAGGTTTTCAAATTCCCCAGTGGAGTAGATTATCTAACTCCATACACTGAGGTACAGTCCACAAACCCTGCACCAGAACTGTACCACAACAGTACTGTACTACATTGCATTATTGATACAACTTGGTCTCTTGCAACAACATACATGCTCTCCATCAGCTTTATCCTAAGACTTTTTAAATGTCTATAGCATCCTCCCTGCCAAGACCTTCATATGCTCTACAAGCTCTAAGTTAAGAGTTCACAGAACACTGGATGAACATGACTCCTCAAGCATCATTCATGAGTGCACAAGGATTTATATAACAAAACTTCCACAGCTCCAGCACTTTCTGCTTTCAAAATTCATGGGAACTCTGTAGGGATCTTTGGGAACAGGTCTCAAATGACAGGCATTTCTGTAAAATCTTCTGCGTCCTGTAAGTCACCCCAAATGTGGCATTGCAGAGTCCAGGCAGAATCTGTTCCTGTGCAATCACCATCCTCACAATGGGATTGCAGGTTGTGTAAATCAGCGCGGAATTGAGTCCGGAGACTTGAGCTGCCATGAACATCTTAAAAGAAGATTACACCCATGTAATAACGCACAATCCTTTGCCAATCCCTAAAGAGCAGGGGGGGGAAGCGGGAGGAGGCAGGGGGAGAACAGGGACAGGGGCCAGAATCAGATTTCTCAGCTCAATCCTGGTTGTCCTGGAGCCCAACCCTAACTCAGGGATCCAGAATCTTGAGTGTGCAGCTCTGAGCCTGGCACACTCGAGCCTGCTGAGTCCCTGGCCCATCCTTCCTCAGTGACCTTGCCACAGACACACAGCCCTGAGTGGCAGAATACAGGGAGGTCAGTCTCTAGAGCCCAAAGGTGGTTTCTTCATCTTCTCAAGCAGTAACATGATCTGCCTGCAGCTTCTGTGTTGGATCTGTGGAGCCAGGTTGATGCTCTGGATGCAGGATCTACTGCAGAGGGAACGGATGGCGTAGACATGGGCATTCAGCCTGCACCCTTCTCCTCAGAGTCTTTCCAGCACAGGCTCAGTGGTAAGAGAGGACTGTGTCCTTCAGGACTAAGGAAAGGATGCACAGAACATTTCTACACCTTCAAACACATTTGGACAAGGGAGAAAAGACTGGCCTGGCTGGAAGTGCATGACTTCACACAGAGCACAAGGGGACTTGAGCACTGTTTCCTGTCCTGTTTGGAAAAGCCCAGTGCTCTGCGATACCAGGCAAGACTTACAGCTTATCTCCAGCTACTGCTTCATGCTCCCAGGGAACATGGCCCACTGTCTTGTAAATCAGCCAGACCCCAGCCAGACAGATGGACTCTAGGATGAACACCCAGGAGGCAAGATGTTGGCAACAAAGGTTGAGATGAAAATCAAAGTGGTTGGGATTACAGAGATGACTGCTCTTTTGAGCTGGGCTTCTTATTCAAGGGATGTAATTTGACTATCCAACCTAAATTTTTTAATTTGTTTTAGACAATAACCTTCTGTACTAAGACAGTGTTAGGTGATCTGGATTGGGGTCAGAGTGGAAAAAGACTGCACTGGGAGGACAAGAGGAAGAAATGCAATAAAATTACAGAGAACAAAACATGAAGATGGAAAAGGGAACAGGAATCCTGTTACCCTGATCCCCTAGCAGGAAGAGCATGGTACCTAATGAAACATGAACTGCAAAGGACAGATGTACACTTACTGCTGAAATGCAAAGGTGTGGAAGTGAGCAACTTTAACACCCAGGCAATGTGATTATTATAAGAATTAAATATAAACACAAGCAAGAATCTCTGCATGAGTACAGTTAATTGTGCCACTGCTCTCTGAGCACCAGGTCCCCATAGCACTCAAGCTCAAATCCAGCCAAATTATTGGGTAGCTGAACCTTGAACCTTCCCAATTGCAATGATCCCACAATTCACTTATTTGTCCCAAAGAGTCAGGTCCCAGCAGAATCAGAGTAGCTGTCCAGGACAGAATCTCTGGGAATTTCCACCACACAAATTATACAGCCAGTATCTTTGGAAATTCATTGTAAATAGTGTGCATCAATGCTTAATCACTCCTTGTCAAACCTGACATCAGTGGAGCCTTCTGTCTCCAGAATGTCCCCTGCCTTTTTAACCTCCTCAGAGCTGACCTCCCTGCAGCTCAAAGTCTGAAGCTGTGTCTTAGTTTGACTTTTGGCTTTGACCCATGAATGACAGACATATTCTTTGATCATCACAAGGCAGCAGTGTCAATCATTCTGCTTTTTCAATAACTTTTTTTTTCTCAGAAAGCTCTTCTGTGACAAAAGCAGAGTTTCAGAGCAGCTGGTGGAAAAGACAAATGGGGTGTACAACCTGAGTCACACCTGAGCCTTTCTGCATTCCCAGCCTGACACCTGGGGACCTTGGGGAAGTGTGGCTACCAGCTCTGTGAAACACTGTGCTTGACTCCTGGCAGGTCTCACTGCACCTGCAGAGCTGGCAGCCAGCTCTCATCCTCCACAGTCTCCAAGGGCTGAACCAGGTTCTGGCTCTTCAGGCAGAGGAAGCTGTCCCTACCACAGCTGGAAGCACCCTGGACCAAGGGCATGCCAGGGTCATTTACACCCTTTTGACAACTTGCCCCGGGCTCCAAATTTCACTATTCCTGCTCTAATGGAATACCTTCTTCCCATTTTCCCAGCCTCAGTTTTGCAGGGAGGGCTGTGCTCCACTGCTTGCAGGGCTGGAATCCCTCCTTCTAAGGCTGTCATTGAACGCGGCTGTCAGACATGAGGGCGAGCCCCGATGTGTGCCACGTACAGCAGCTCAAGGGAGCAGCATTTTGACCGGCCTCCCGCCCAGTTTTGCTTGTTTCCCGCAGATGTGGGGACTGCCCCACACAGGCACGCCGGCGAACAAGCCGCATCCTCGGGGCAGCACCGGGCGGACAAGGGCGGTGGCAGCAAGACCCGCTGTGCTGAGGGTGCAGCTCTCCCCTCGGGCGCTGCTACGCTCAGGGTCCGGGCCCACACCAGTGCAGCCGTGCCCTGCCTCCGGAGACACTGGGGAGGCACATGGCGTCCCCAAAGGCCACTTGTCCCCTCCGGCTTCGCCCTCCCCGGGCGGGCTGACGGCAGCGCGGGGCTTTAACTTTCCCCGCCGGATCAAGGGCCTTCTGTAACCACACCGCGACCTCACACCCCGCTCCCCCGAGAGCATCCGGCCACCATGTGCTCGATGGGGACGGCGGGGCGGGATCTCCCTCCTCCCACCCGAGCCCGAGCCCCCCAGGCCAGCAGGGTGCCCGGCTGCGGCCCGGCCGGGGCAAGCGGGGACTACACCCACGGGTCCGGCTCGGGGCGGCGAGCGGCTGCCCGCGGGGCGGCGGAGCGGGCAGACAAGGCGAGCGAAGACCGGAGGCGGACGGGCAGGCAGGAAGGGAGGAGACAGCGGCGGGAGGGCGGGGAGAAGTTTATTCCCGGAGACACCTCTCCAGGGCGCGGCAGGGGAGCCGCCCCGAGCCGGCGACTGCTCGCCCCGCGAGGTTGGGACATGCGCCGCGCCGCTGCCGCCCGGGGTTAGTCACGGCGGGGCGCCGGCCCCGAGTTCCCACCCAGGCGAGCGCGGCGGCAGCACTAACCAGTGTCTCCGGCGTACGGACCGAGCACGGCCGCTGCCTCCCGCCCACCTCTCTCTCCCTGCTTCCCTTCCCCTCTCCCGGGTGCGTGAGGAGAGATAACAATGGTGGGGCGCAGCCGCCGGGCCCCCGCCCTCGCCTAGTGGAAGCGAGTGCCCCGCGGCCGCTGCTCTGCCGCCCCGCCCTGCGGCGGCCCCGGGCCGCGGACCGCGTTGCTGCCGGCGGCGGTGCCGGGAGGCGATGGTGCCTGCGCCGGGGTTAGTCTGATCGCCGCTCCCCGCCTCGCCGCTCCGGTGCCGGCGGCGCTCCCGCGGGGCCAGCGCCCGCCGCCTCCCCGGCCGCCGCGCTCGCTCGGGCTTGCGGCCGCCTGACACAACTTGGGAGCTCCTCCAGAAAAACAGTAATTAGTGATAATAATTCAGAACAAGGCGGAGAAGCGGAAGAAGCGAGTGGATAATGTCAACCCCGAGCAGATTCAAAAAGGACAAAGAGATTATAGCGGAGTATGAAAGTCAAGTGAAAGGTAAGCAGCGGGAAAGCCGCCGCGGGGCCGGGCGTCCTGCCGGCCCCTTCCCCGGCTGCCGGCCGAGCCGCCACCGCCGGCGGGGCGGCCGGTCCCAGTTGCCCGAACTTCGGGGCGGGAGGGAGCGGCCAGAGGGCGGTGGAGGTTCCCCCAGCGCTCCGAGCGGCGCCGGTGGGTCCGAGGGGCCAGGGCCGGAGCCGGACGGCAGCTGCGGCGGCTCTAACACAGCCCGGCCCCGGCCCAGCACCTTCCCTTCCTCCACCGACTTCGGTAACGCCCGGGGAGCGGGGGAGGGAAAGGGAAAGGGAGGACAAAAAAAAAAAAAGCTTGTCAATTACTGAGGCGAGAGACAATGCTAAGCCATACCCCTTTCTTGAGGCACATGGCTGCTGTCTCCCACCCTCCCCTCAGGGCTGTAGTTTCTGTGCTGGGCTGTAGAAGATGGCTAATAAAGAATTACCCTTGACTGCTGAATGAGCCCATTCAGCCATCCCAGGAAGTATTTCAACCTCGCATCGCCCGGCTGTATCGCATCCAACTATTGTGCCAAGGACAGCGCTGGCAGATCCTGGCTTGATCCACCGGCGCTTCCAGACCCTCGAGTTTCCTCGCCTGGTGTTTTCCCTCTGCCAGTGTCTTGGGTGGAACAGAGATTGGGAAAGTAGCGACATGGCAGTGGGGTGTGGGTCTCTTGGTGCGCATCTTTCTGGGTGCTGTTGGGGAAAATACTGCATAATGTATAAATTGTAATAATTCCAGGGATGGATGCGAACCTGAAACACGGTATTTAAAAATCTATGCAACACCCAAACTCTGATTTTTAAAATGATGCTGGTGTGCTCTTCACATAGGTAGGGTGTTCTCTCCTTGATGCTGTCCACATCGATGTGCAGATGTGGAGCGTGTCCTCATGCAGGTCCGTGGGCTTCAGGAACAGCCTTCCTGCTCCACGCAGGCAAGGGCTGGGGACCTTCTGTATGAAGCGTGTGCGAACAGGGTGGGAGGGACCACTCCTCAGATGTTGAAAGATTTATTGACTTTGTGTACTTGCACAATATATTTTCCTCTCACTTGTTCCTATGACATCAGTTTTTCAAGGCAATGCTTGTAGTTTTGTTGAGGTTTTTCCTCTTAAAAGTAAAGAGATAGTTTTTGAGGGTTTTTGTTCCTAAGCTTAACTTTTTGTGAAAAATGACTTGCACTGTGGAAAGTCTTCTGGTGTCCAGGAAAGGATCTATGCTTTAAATATGAGATCTGCCAGACAGGTGGGCAGATAGGCCACGCTTCAAGCATCTGCCTGACATGGGCAGGGCCAAGACAGTTCTCACATAGCTGGTGTATTCACTGCCATTGAGTCCCTGAAGGGTTGGCACTTTTGCTTCTCTGTGGACATGGTGCAGATTTGTCTTGGTCACTGAGCATAAAAAATGTTTGAGATCTTAAGCTCATTGCACAGTGTGCAGACTGTTCTTTGCCTCCTCCGAACTTGATTGTTAAAGGCTCAGCCTTTATTATCTGCTGCCAGTTGCTATATACGCCAGTCTTTTCTTTTGAATAATGAAGAAAAAAGCCATGCCCTTCAGCTACATTTATTGTATCATTTCAAAAGACACCAAAGATTAAGGCATAAAATACTGTTGATAACTGGCTCTTCTTTGGTATCGTGGTCCCCCATCATAATTGCAGGGGGAGGTGGCATTTATAGATCCAGCTAAATAGGAATTTTAAGTTGCTTTGCTTCTTTGTGGTAGTCTGGGGTGTGTGCAATCTGGTCCCACCCAACTGTCTTGGAGGAATTGTTGATTAGCAGCTGTTTGAAAAGGTATGCTGGACTAGCAATTGTAGTCAGAGATGCCTTTTCTTTAACCAGCATCGCTACAATTGTATTTAAAGAACTGAAATAGAATTTCAGTTGTATTTCAATGACAAGAACTGTCTGTGCTGAGATATAATTCTGCTTGACACCAGCTCAGTGATAGTAGAAAAAAGCAGTAATACCACTGTGTGATACCTTGAAAATATTTTTGATATTAAGGCTTCAAGGCCTAAGG
>PYHW01010552.1:1417944-1439092 GCA_013186435.1 Turdus rufiventris
GAAAGTCAGATCCCTATACATTGCTTGGAATTTCTTATGTTAGATTAAGGTGAAGGGTGTGGCCAAATAGCTTTTGCTGCCTGTGATTTCTGGTGTTTGCAATGGCTAGCTGATTT
Organism: Turdus rufiventris; assembly: GCA_013186435.1. Taxonomy (NCBI): domain Eukaryota; kingdom Metazoa; phylum Chordata; class Aves; order Passeriformes; family Turdidae; genus Turdus; species Turdus rufiventris. The sequence goes on from PYHW01010552.1 coordinate 1,418,061, forward strand.
CTCACTGCTGATGTGTTTAGTTGCTGAAGGATGTGGACAACTGGGCAGCAGTCTAGCCATTTGAGGTCCTCTGGAGAGGCGTGTGCTCAGGAGTGCTACATCACGTATCTCCTGTACCTTGTGAGATTGCATTGAGCCTGTCTTGCTGAGCATCAGTGCTGGTGCTTCAGTAACCACGCCACTGATGTGTGCATTTGTAAATCCTGCCCCAAGATGTCTGAATATTTATACTGGAAGAGGGGCCTGAAATGTACATGGCTGTGGGTTATGTATATGGTGCCATATTTGGAAATGAGGATTTGATGGTGCCATTCTTCACATAGCTTTTCTGCTCTGAGCTCCTCCAATAGGAAGCAGTAACAGATGTTAATTGTCATGTCTGTTTCCTGAGTGGTGTAAACTGACATCTTCTCCTTGGATTTTTAGCAGTATCACTAGATCGGCTATTGCTTTAGTAGAGGTCATACAGGAACAACAGGAAGTCTGCAAATGTTACCTATTTGTCAGGCTGAAGTAAACAAGGTACTTCTGACTTGTTGGGCAGAGCATTTTATTACACCTTTTTTGCAACATCCTTGTTCTTCAGTCTGCCTTCTGTCAAGAACTGTGCCAATTGAATCAATAAGGTAAGTGTGTTTACTTGCCTGCACGTTGTATAGAAAGCAGAATATTTCTTAAGGATGTTTTAATACTGAAGTTAGCTCTGTCTAGCTGGATGATATCTGTACCTGTTGTTTTGGAGGATGTAAGAATGTTATGATGGCATGGGTACCTTACTTAGTAGACAGAAAGGCGCCTGGAAAGTAACATAGCTAATCATCCTGGAAGGTAACATAGCTGGTCACCCACAGTGTCAGTTGTATCTGTTTTTCTGAAAGATGTTGTAATTTTCTTTGCACTCTGAAGTCTTTAGAGGTAATTTTACCAACCTTGCAGCTGGGGTGAGAGATACAACTAGAGCTAGAAAGTGGATGGAGTACTTTTTAGATGAGCAACAGACTGGTGGTATAGTTATGAGCCAAGTATATTAACTTTCTGCTGTATGACCCTGTTAGATTTATAGACAGCATGCCTTAACTCAATGCTCAGTTGTCTGTAGTAGCCTATCTTACTTTTTGTGTTTTGAGGACCAGCTGCTCCTTGGTAGTGCTGATAATGACAATAGTGTCTATTGATCAAGTTATCGAGAAATTCACAGTAGTGAAGAAATACTGGAGCATCCTCTGATGTCTGTGATTGGGTGTCTTGAGTATGGTAAAGGGTATGCTGGTGAGATCTTGAGTACCTGTTCCCTAAAAATAAATCTCTCCTAGTAACAAGAGGATTAGGGATATACTGCCCTGGAGCTTTTCAATCATTCATGGTTAACTGGCATGTTTGCCTTCTTAGGACTTGTAACTGGTCTTCCATGCACAGGAGAAATGTGCTTTGACTAGGAAGGATTGTGTTGACTAATTGTCAGGCCTGTCTCTTCAGAGTGATCCTCTGTATGGTGTGAACTGTGAAGAATCACTGGAGTTTAAGTCTCAGCCTTCTTTTGCAGTTGCCGCTCCGACTGAAAAGGGCTGAGGGAAGATCCCTCTTTTTTCCTCCTTCAGTTTTCAGTTGAAAATGACCTAGTGGAAATGCAAGGCCAAAACCAGTTTGCAGAGGAAGAGTATTCCCCAAGATCAATATTTGCATGGCCTTCTTCAGAATAAAGCACTCCTATTTTTCCTCAGAAAGAACTTGGTAGCGGTCTGTATTACACTGCCTAACTAATTTTTATGGAAAATGAAAATTCTGAATTGTGAAACTGAATTTCAGCTTCACATTAAAACAATGACAGAAGCCTCTCTGAGAAAAGGCTGAGTTCTGAAGTACAAATTGCACTGTTGTTTTAGTAAACTGATAGCTATTTTGAATAAAGCTGTTGTAATGAAATGTTTGGTACCTTGGATGATGCCAGAATTCTTGAGGTTTATTTAAAGAAACATCTGATGAATAGATGCCAGTTTTCAAAGTTCAAGTTTATCAAATGTGGTTTAGCAGAAATTTTTCTAGTCAAAGAACTTGACCACACACAGGACTTCGTCTGATACAGAAAGGATATTGTTCTCCAAGCTATTTTCCAGTTGGAGTTATGTTGTGTAATGAAGTTCCATTTCTTTTTCCCCACCATTTTCTCCCAGCTCTCTGGTCCTTCCTTTCAAAGTACAAACTCAGTTGTCCAGGTAAATGTTAATGAGTTTGTAGTTGACTGTGCAGCTGAAAGTGGTATCTGCAGATTCAGACAGTTCAGTCATAAACTGAACAGTTTTTTGGTTGGTTTTGGGTTTTGTCTTGTTCTGGTTTTTGTTGGGTTTTGTTTTTTTATTTTATTGGGGTTTTTTTTGTTTTTTGTTTTTTGTTTTTTGTTTTTTTTTTTTGTTAACCAACATATTCAGTGCTTTTACTCTTCCACAGCTTTCTTGGAATGAAAACTAAGGAACTTGATTTATTACTGTGTTGTGTACCAAGGTATTGGGGGCATGGGGGAGCCCTACAAAATGCCTGCTTCCCAAAGGTCACAACTGAGGAGCTTCAGAGGTTTTGGCTTCTTAGTTTTTCTGTATAATTAAAGAAAAAAACCCCACCTTTTCATCATGCTTTGTTGAAAATATGATCAAGAGTCAGGAAAGTACACTTTTTTTTTTTTCCTGGTTTGACCACACACTGTAGCTGCTGTGTTCCTGCACCGCAGTGAAGCTACATTTATTATTTTACTAGAATTTAAAGGTCAATGATTACAATGATTACAATGAAGTCATGATTACTATAGCACACATGCAAAGGTAGATAGTGAATGGATTGTCTAAATAGTGTTTCTTTCTGGCAGTATGGCAATCATAATGCATATTTAATGCATGTGCTTTGAAGATACACCTTTTTGTTAGTTGCTAACATGAAGTTTTAACTTGCCTCTGACTCTGAAGCAATTTGGAAACTTTTATGATCATTTCTTTGGGGCTTTTTTTTTCCTTTCCAAGAATACTTTCTGTGCAGTTTTGCTGTTGCAGATCAATGCTCTAAATCATGCTAAGGTCATTTAATTTCCTGCCATTATCTTTTATTGGTCATTTTTTTATGAACTGGAGTTCTAGTTACTAATAAAATTAAACATAGCTTTGAAGTGGCTGCTGTAAGACAGAATGTGATCTGAATTTCTTTCCATATTCTGCTTCAGACTTCGCTTGTGTTAGGTTTTGCCTTTTGTGAAAACTGGTCTCCTTGTCACTCAGAGGTGATGGATGGTAGTGCTGGAAAAAAGTGGGTCAGTGCTGTGGAGATTGAATAAGAAATCCCCTCCTGACCATTACACAGCCTGTTAGAAATCACTGACCATGACTTGATCAGTGTCTGATCTCTACTTTGGACAGGGATGGGCATGGGAGAGAGCACAAATTGAGCAGGGCAGGTGTCAATGCAAGCTCCTGTGATATTTGTTCTTCCCTTTACCTTTTTTTTCCAAACCCTTCCCACATCTACCTGTCATGTTATCCCACGTCTGATCTTTCTAGTCTCCCTAGTGGAAATCACTGCTACCTTAACTTGTATTAATCCCTATTAGAGTCTAATCTACTCTTACTGCTCAGCTTTCTCAGGGCAAGATAGGCTTTGGAGTGTGGGGGTTTGTTTGTGTGTGAGCGATTAGGCTAAATGTGTAGCAGGGCTGCCTGTGCTGTGCTCGGGGTGCTGCTGCCTCTGCTTCTTGCAGAGTTGAGTCTTATGGCGGCATTTCCTCTGTGAGTGGCTTCTCCCACCTTGCCACATATGGACCGAACCCGACCCTTCCAAGGATCTGCCCGGTACTCTGCTGGGAGCTGTCTGGGCTGCTGTGATTGAGTGCTGGCCATCTCTGAGGCAAGGCTGGCTGACCTTGCACTGTGCTGGTCAGCCTGGGAACTGTGAGTCATGAATGGCGTCTTCTCCTGAAGTTATTTCATCTTTTCTTTCCCCACTTTTTGTCTCTTGGGCACTGTGCCACATATCCTGAGGTTCAAGAGATTGTGGTGGTATATGTGTAGCAACATATATATGCATGTGGAAGAAGAGCAGCAGCTGAAAATTGGAGGCAGTGGTTGAAGGTGAAATGACTGGCATCACTGCTTGTGTACCAGTAAAAGGGATGAGCCTGGTGGGCTGTGCAGTAGCAGATATTTGGGATGAAGCACAGAGAGCCATTGCTGAGAGCATGGATCCATCTCTTGGGTAAGAGGCAGAACTGTCTATACAGGAAAAGTGCTTGCTGTGTGTCTTTTATATTACCAAGGCTACATCTGGCACCAAAACTAAAGGAGTTGGTTATCACTGCTCTTTCCTTTGTTTCCAAGATTTAAACAACTGCAGGCTGTTCTGGCAGTTTGTGTGGTGGCTTGGCCCTGTGGGAGTGCTCTAAGACAAACAATTCACTTTGATCTGTTGTAATGGAGCCATAATCCTGAGGCACTACTTCCTCTGGAATCTACAGTTTTCTGCAGCTTGTGGAAGTCATCCTCTAGTAGACATTGAAGTGTGTCTCAAGTGAGTTACAGCCACCTAGTAGGCTAAAGGTGTTTTTACCTATGCTGTGCACACTATTCCATCTTGTTCAGGCAAAGCATCTTATTCTCAAGCTGTTTTCAGTTAATTTCAGTTTTGTAACTGATCAAGGAAGATCTCTTTAAGAAATCCTTCCCTCTCAATTTTTTGCCTGTCACTATTTCTCAGGCATATACCTGTATGAATTCCAAGGTGCAGTATTCAGTTTGCATTGTACAACCCACTGGAAATCTGAATTTTACCTAGAGGTGGCTGATAAATCCTGAAATTGAGATACAATGTCATTATGAAAAACGAAGAGCATTTTGGAATTAACCCCAAGCAAATCTGTTGTTCTTTTTCCAAAAACTGGCTTGTATGTAGGCATGGCCATGACTTCATGTTATTCTCCTGTCTTCTCTGGAAGGTGTAAATGCTTGGTTTAGCTCATAGTTGGCACAATAAAATAATCCTATTTTTAGATGCATGTTAATGAGGTAGATGTTGCAGGTAGGAAGAGAAAACCCACTAAATGTGCTAAGAAAATATTGTGGAGGAAGCGTATGCTTTACAATTTGACTCTTGTGAAATAAATTAAAAATGGCCTATGAAATTTACTCCAAACTCTGTCCAGTGCAGGACAGTGCTGTTGATCTGTCTTTAATGAAGTCTCTCCTAAGGTATGTGGGTTCTTTATCTGTGTTTGCCTTGATCATAACATCTGAGGGGTTACTTTTAGTTAAGGTGGTGAGAAGGAAAAAATACTTTGTCTATTTTTCTCAAAAAAGATTCAGTAGAACTTCCTTAGAAGTGTGATCGTGGATTCATCAGTTACTGTATTCCTGTTAACTTTGTTCTGTTATCTATTATTGACCAATAAAACATGCTTTACTTTCAGTTGCAACCTCCTGAGACTTCCCTTTATAGTGCTGACAAGCAGGCAAGTTGTATTAGCATATTAACCAAAACATTCTTGAAATATACTAGATTTAAGTGGTTTTTTATTGTAAAATGGAAGTTACAAAAAGTATAATTAGAGCACTTATGATGCAGTATTTCTTGTTAGCTATATTGGGAATAAAAAGCAAATGCAGCTGGCTTACCGGATGATGGCTTCCAGGAAGTAATGATTGTTACCCTTTACATAATTAGCTGTTGTGGGAAACAAAACTGACTAGCGATTCATGTAAACTATCCAGACTCCTTAACTGACTGAGTGCTTACTCATCTGAATTACTCTGCATGTAAAATCTGCTGGCAGTTTGTTGGTGCTGTCTTTTGTGGGGAGTCTTTGAGATGCTGTGTGTTTCTTCCAGGATGTCACAAATGGAGTGGTGCACACTTTAAACTTTGCTCTGTGTGTAAAACTAAATAAGGAGACAGGCTGATCCCCTTTCACTTTGCGGTGTACATTCTTTCATATGGGAAAAGAAAGCATTCTCTACTGCTTTAGCCAGTTCCAGAGTATCTGCTTCCTGAAAATCAGAGGACTCTGTTCATGTTTACAAAGTACAGAGTACACTAGAAGTCTAATAAGATTCAGTGATAGCTCTTGTGTGATTCTGTTCTTTCGACAACCTGACTTTTTTTCAAACCTTGCTGTTCTTTGCTTTTCCCTTCTGTTTTTTTTTTTAAGCTGAGAGAGGATAAACAATCTTAAAGCATCAGGTCAGAGGGAAGATAAAATATGTGTTCATTCAGTACCACGATGAGCAGGCATCTCAACTGAAACTTTCTAACTCAAAAGTTAAGTTACCATTTTACACAATAATGGAGAAATTGAAATGATTGCAAGTTACTTAATTGAATTTTTAAAATATAGATCAGGATGATCTGTTATGCTGCTTGTTCTACTAAAACCAAGAGAAACCACCCCAGAAAGACTTCTCCCTTTTGTCATATGCTTCAATGCTGATGTCTGTGACTAGTTGCTGTGACTAGGTTCCTAAGGCATAAAGTTACTTTTATTTCTTTGAGATTATTTATGCAGGCATTCAAAAGGCATGCTAAAAAGCAAAAAGCTCTTAACCCTTATCACAGGATTCTTACTACACCAAGGTTACTGTAAGTGGTTAGACAGCACAGCAGGCTCTGCCTCTTGCAAATCACTGATTTGCCGATGAGCAGAAATGAAAGTGTATAAACCCTTGTCCACAGCTGCCTCGTGTATTTTTCAAATTGATGTCTTAATTCTTGGTTTAAATAATACTAGTTCCTCGAGGAACCAGCTGCGTGTGAAAGCTAGCATTTGTGTATGTTGTGTGTGTGGATAACTGGTATGTTTAAGAACTTGACTAATATGCTGTGCTTGCTGCCTGGCCAACTGCTTGAGGTTGTTTGTATTATGTACCTTTTTTTGGAGCTGTCTTCATTTGTGCCTTCCTAATTTCCAAGTAACAGTGCGTAAAATTGGTGAGATTCTTAATGTAATGACAGAAAATAGAATCAAAGTGTTAATCTGCTCGGATACTTTAGCGTTAAAGTCACAGCCATGTGCAGAGTGGGACAAGGTTCCCCTGTGCAGAAGAGATGAGGGAGCCCTGCAGGTAGCAGGTCCCCACCTGCTAGGTGTTCCTCTCCTCCCAGGGTGCTGTGGAGGGACCTGGTGGCAGCAAGCACTGTCGTACACGCTCGGCATCACTTCTTCCCCAGCAACCTGCAATGGGCAGTCTGTGTGCATCTGCAGCTGAGCTCATCGGATTATTGTGGACTGCATTGTAATCCTTTAATTGCCAGCCACTTCTGATGCCATGATATTGTAGTTGTGGGTCAAATCCTGTTCTTCTTAAGCAGTATTCCCACTTTACCTGTGGGATGGTGCAATGGCCTACGCCTTGTGAACTTACTGTGTGGTTTTAATGAGGAAAAAAAGCCTCACCACTCTTACAGTGAAGATTTTCTACGTTATATCTAATCTAAAGCTACTTTATTTCAGTTCAAAGCCACTACCCCTTCTCCTATGACTACATGCCTTTGTACAAATTCCAGCTCTCTTGTTCCTTTTAGGCACTGGAAGACTGCTCTGAGGTCTCCCCTGAGTCACCTCTTCGCCAGGCTGAACAGCACCAGCTCTCAGCCTGTCCTCGTAGGAGAGGTGCTCCAGACTTCTGATCATATTCATAACCCTGCTCTGGACTTGCACCAGCAGGTCCCCATCCTTCTTATGTTGATGGCCCCAGGGTGGAAAGCAACCCTCCAGGTGGGGTCTCACTGGAGCAGAATGTAGGGGAACCTCCCTTGGCCCACTGGCCATGTTCCTTTTGATGCAGCCCAGGATGTGTTTGGTGTTCTGAGCTGCAAACACACATTGCCAGATCACTTTGAGTTTCTTGACAGTCCTTCTCAGTCAAGAAAGACTTGTCAGTCTTCTCAGGGCTGCTCTACATGCCTTTTCTGCTCAGCCTGTATTTGTCCTTGGGATTATCCTGACCTATGTACAGGACCTTACACTTGGCCTTTTTGAACTTCATGAGGTTTGCAGGGGCACACATTTCAAGTCAATCTCGGTGCCTCTGGATGCCGTCACTTCCTTCCAGCGTGTCAACCACACAGCTTGGTGTCATTCACAAACTTTCTGAGAGTGCATTCATTTGTATTGTCTGTGTCACCAAAAAAATGTCAAAAAACCCCGATCCCAGTACAACCCCTGAGGAATACCACTCAACACCACTAGTTTCTATTTGGATATTGAGCTGTTGACCACGACTCTTTGAGTGAGATTATCAAACCACTTCCTTATTGACCAAGTGGTTCATCTGTCAAAATTGGTGGCTCCAGGTTAGAGACAAGGATGTCACGTGGGATAGCATCAAGTGCTTTATACAAGTCAAGGTGCATGACACGTTGCTCTTTGCTTATCCACTAGTGCTGTAACCTGCATTACACAAGACCACCAAGTTTCTCAGGCACACTTTGCCTGTATTAAGTCATGTTCACGAGTCACAGTATTTTCCACCTGCCTTAGCAGAACTTCCAGGAGGATCTACTGTGTGCTCTGGGCTAAGCATGGGCGAGTGACTCACATCTCTGGGAAACCTTTCTGGACAACCATAAACTTGAGCAAGTAAAACCCTCTTCTGCATATCAAAAGGGAAAAATCAATGAAAATGAGAGCCAAAGTATAATTCCTCCAGTATAGATTCCCTGACAAACAAGCTAGTGGGTTGCTGGTGAGAAGGTATGGGTGTTCAGAGGGACTGGTTAATGAGATTGCAAGCACATGCTTTGATAGTGGCTTGCTTGGCAGTTCAGTATAGCTCTTGTGTTGTTCCCTGGTGGTTACTGGATGGCCTCTGTACTTGTGAGGAGTGGGCTGGGGTCTCTGATCAGACCTAAAGAGGACAGACTTTCAAGCTACAGTAGCAGTTTTCAGTCTTCCATGAGGGCTCAAAGAGGCTTAGGGTGTAAAATATCCCATGGAATTAAATTCATAAAGGAGCTCTAGCTCTTGTGTTTGCCTTTCAGATACCACATTTAGTTTTGCTTTGGTTGCTCCCTCACTTCTGAGGTGTTGATGTGACTGCTCATACTGGTCTACGTGTTTATTCTGTAGTATGGTTTGAAATGCAGCATCTCTAATATTTATAGACCAGAAACTGCCTTGCCTCCAGCTGGCAGAGACACAGTGCCAGCGTCATCCATGCTGATGTCATCTGAGTTGCCACCAGAGTAGACTAAAAATTTTTCTGCTGAGCCAAGTGAGAATATGTATGAAATTACCGCATTAGGAATCTGATCAGTGCATCCTTCCTAGGGATCAGAGCCTTTACATGAGGAGTTCAGTTCCATATTTTGTTACCTTTATCTTACTCAAAATTGAGTCTTGAGTACAAATCTCCCATGTTGCAAATTACTGCTCTGAGAACTAAGGAATTGAGTATTCTTGGACAAGTCTCCCTGGTTTCTTGTTTATTGAAGCTCTCAAGCTCTTTCCCAGACTTAATGAATATTTAATTATTTACAGGGTGATTATGAATCCATTGCCTGGCAGTTAGAGCAGGCACCAGAGAGATAGGGCTCTCTATGAATTCCAGCAAGAGAGTATTCCTGCTCTGCTTTTTTAAAGAAATGGAAAAGGAAGAGGACTGTAGGATTGAGATAATTATGTGATCATTCTATTTTGAGAATACTTACTTTATTAATCTGGAAGTGTTCAGAGGATACCTTATTTATTTATCTGTATACAGAAAAAACCACAGCTCTTTCCTTTGTAATGATTTTTAATCTTAAAGTCCTTCCAGGATTTGCACCAGTTTTTGGCAGATTGTCTCCAGTTTTGCAGATAATCTGTGAAAGAAATGTTTGCTCAGAGTTATTTGAAAGGTTCATAGAAGAATGTCTGTTTGCTTGAACCTTTGCTTCAATGACTCTTCCTGCAGCACTCCCTCCATACAGCATAATCAGTCTTCTGTCCCATGGCAGTTCTGGTCCACAGGTGCATGAGCTGCAAATTCACAAACAGCTTTTATTTTATTTTATTTTATTTTATTATTTTTTTTTTTTATTTTGAGCCACCAGAAACTTACTCAGCAAATATTCCAGACATTTCATATCTGTGAAGAGTAGAGTTTGGGGTTATTGTTTTGTGTGGGGTTTTAGGTTTTTGGCGGTGATGGGGTTGAGGGCAGAAAAATTACTTCAGCTGATATTTAAGGAGGAAAGAAGGGCAGTTGGTCTGCAAATATTACCGAGGCAAACCTGCAGTTTTTAGTCAAATAACAGTGAATGTTTTGGGGTTTAGTGACTAGAGGTGAATGATGACTGTGCATTAGTATAGCCATAAGGAGGAAAAATGAAGAACTCTTTATTAGTCATGACAACTGATTAGGTTATTTCCTTTGCAGAACTGTTTTGTAGGGCAGCAGACAGTCCTTCAAGAAGCCAAGGTACTTGTTAATGATTTGGGACTTTACTTTGATGTATTAACAGGGTTGTTCTTTACTTCTACTGCTGCAGCTATATGTGGTGGGGTCAGGTTTTTTGAGCAGCTGTATGCAAAGCTGAGAAACAGGCAAGAAGATTAAAATGTCTGAATTCTTTTCCACTTAATTTAAAAGTGGATTTAAGACGACCCTCCAGGTATGCTTCTGAACTTGTGGACTGGAGTGCTTTGCATTTGCATTGGAAAGGACAATATGTTCTTAATTCTCTTCAGCACTCCATTCAGTTATCTGATAATTTATGGAAATGTTCATGTGATGAATTTTTTTTTTAAATTGTAATTGACTGTTGGGTTAAATTAATAGAAAATGCATTATGGATCAGATGCAGTTCCTACTGAATAACAGTATGCTTCTAAGTGTATTGAAGATACTGTAAATAAGGAGATAGTATATATGTAAAGGCTTAATAGAAATTTTAGTTCCCTAACTATTTACATGTAATCTGTTGTTTTTTTAATTGTAATATCTGACTTGTAAAGCACATGCTGTTTACATTATGTGGCTTTGGTTTTGCTCAACATTGTTTGTATTAGGATATTTGAAAATAAAATAATAAATTTAATTTAATTGTTTTTTCTACTTCTATCTCTGAAATAATTTTTTTTCTCAATCTGTGAAATCACTTTTTTCCTCAGTTTGTAAAATATCAGTAATGTGGGAGATCCTGGGATTAACTGTGATCACTGAAAACTCCATCTTACTTGTAGGTCTGTAGCAAGATGCTCTGGAAAAGAGCTTCTTAGATTACAGCTTAAACCATGTGTAGTGCCGTGGGGATTCAGACCTACTACTAGGATCATACAGGCCATTATTTTTATCACAGTGTGTTTATAACCTTGGAATTACCCCTTTGAATCCCATCTGAAGAGTCTGTAATTTTGAGAAGACATACCTCTTGTATAGTTCTTGCCTCTTGTATGGTTCTTGTGCAAACAAGTCTTAGTGGGGAAAAAAAAAAGCTTTTTGTCTCTCCTGTGTCAGGGCCGAGATTCAGCTTTAACTTAAGCAAGAGGACTTAATTTAAAGTTAGGAGACATTTTCATTCCAGGTGACTGAACGGACTGACAAGAGTCTCCTGAAGTATAGTGAAGGTACCTACTCCAGAAATGGAGTACCAAGTTCCTTGTTCACAATAGTAAATGAGTATTGATGAAACTGGTGTTTCTCTTCAGGAATTTATTTTTCCTATAACGGGTAAGATTTTTCCCAGGTATGGTATTTAGGTGGTTTCCTAAACAATGAGGTGGGTTTTGCTGAAGCAGTGCCACATGTAGATGGGGTGGAGCTGGCAGGTGCTGAGGAAACTTCTCAGTTGTGTAAAGACATGTCGGTGCTCTCTAATGTGCCTTGGCTACAGTAAAAGCTTGAAACCCACTGCAGTAATATTTTAGTCAGTTAATGGAATAGGCTTTGAATGCATTCAGTGCACTGAATAGTTCCTAACTAATGCAGGGCTGGAGGGATGAATGAAGCGGGACTGCTTTTACAAGCAGAATAGTTGCAATGTGTCCTGTTAGGACAGCCTTGCTTCCTTCACAGACATCAATTTGTTGACCTCACTAGAGCTCTTAACCTTCCTAGGGCTACTAATCTCCGTAATGTCTGAAGGATTTGGCTTAATTTTGGCATGGGAATGTGCCAAACAAATTAATCCATCAATGAGTCATCATTTTTGCAGTAGGACATTCAGACTTAGTCCCACAGTCAGCGCGTCTGGCTGATACTTTCCTGAGAACTTGCAGGATCTGATCCATGCTTTCGGAATCTTGACTTCTTAAGTGTAGGAGAGACTGTTCTGAAACAAAGGAAATGTAATGCAGAATATACTGAAGCAAGGCAAGAACTGTCACTTGAATCAGATGCAATTCATAAAGTAAAATTAGTGTAGGTTGTAGACAGGATTGTACATGTATTACAGAATGTTTCAGTAGTACTCAAAATGCCTTGTGTAAACTGTAGATGATGTTCTCAATTTACTGACTGTTGCTTACTCTTTTGTAAATAGCTTAACTAAAACATAGCACAATAAAATAAAGTCACTTCTAAAATTTATTGGTGGCACTGAATTGTGGAGGTAATGGAGAATGATGTGACTGTCACTTTCATGTCTGCACTATAAAATGCAAAAGCACAAACGTAGTAACAACAAGGCTCTTTTTGATGTTTTAAGCTTTTAAACCTTTGAAATGGTGGTGTGCTTGAAAAGGCTTCTAAATCCACTGGTTAGTCTGTGCTGTCCAGTATTGTGTTCAAAATCATAGCAGATAAAGGAAGAGTGATCAGAAAGCTTAATGCAGTCAGAGCGTCACGACCTGTTATGTAAAGCAACATTTGGCAGGGCCTTCCCAGCTGCTGTAAATGAATGTTAGCAGCATTTTATCATCTGCTTTCACTGTCTTTATTACATAATCTGAATATTTATGACTCTATTAATATGTTTAGCCTTGAAATTGCATTATTGAAGGAGTGAAGGTTCCGTAGAATATTGAACAACAAGAATGATTTTATTTTTTGCCTCATGACCAAAAGTTGTGTTAATATTAAAAAACTTTGAGTTTGTATTTCAAGTAAGTTTACTGAATTGCTTTACAGGTATATATTATTTATTCCCTAAATTACGTATTTCTCTAAACATTGTCATAACAAAAGTATCTTGGTGACAGAATTGTGTTGCTGAACATGGTGTGTGTGTGTATATATGAAATGCAGAGCTCTAACCAGAAAGTTATGACTTTTGTTACTTGTAATGCACATCCTTAAATACATTGTGATGATACTCTGTAGCCTTGAACAAGCATAGCCAGCGTAGACCAGCTCCATCAGAGAGCTGCTCCAGGTAGGATTATAGGGCAAGCTGTGGGTCTAGGTATTACTACAAGGGTTTTGTGTGGGTGGGTTGCTTTCTTTTTTTTTTTTTTTTTTGGATGGTTGGTTGGGCTTTTTTTTTGTAACCAAAATCTTGCTTTCTTCTTCCTCACAAACATGCTTGCCCTCCCTCTGCTGTGACTAGCTATACTGTTATCTTGTGACCTGAAATGCATACCATGTAATTAGGGTATGCGTGTACCACATTACGTATCTAGGGACTGGTTACAGGTGCTGTCCCTCTACTGAATGCACACTTGCATGTTCTGTGATTGTACTTGGAATTACATCTAGGATAGTAATATACTTGGTCAGAAGTTCAATGAGGAGCTGTAAGTAATTTCCCTTAGGTACCTCTTGGGTTGTACTATGTCCCCAAACAGAATTGAACATCACCATTTCAGTAGTCATCTGCAAATTTCTAACAAGATGGTTTGTTCAGCAAGTGGCTCTCACTGATGGAGTTTATAAGTGACATTGTTATTGTGGTTCTTTACCATCCTGCAGGTTAAATAGCTCAGTTAGCTGCAGGCTCATATTTGCAGGTTATCTACAAAAATCCAAAGTGGAAAACAAAATTTTGCATCTGAGTGAAATGAAGTTCTTGGTCACTTTTATCTTTGAATGCAAAAATCTATAGCCTGTCTGAAAGCTGCTGTCCTAAATGTCTTCCTACTGATTGCCAGGGCTAGAGTTTGAGAGTTGGGGGTGTTTGTGGGAGTAGGTCCCTTTTATTTCTAAAGGTCTCATGGGTATAGTGCAAATCCCGTGGTGTTTGGTGACACTATACCTAACTCTGAGTAACTAACTTGTAATGGTCTGTACTTCCACCCTCTCCACAGTTGAAACTTCATGAACTGGTACAGGAGGCAACTGCACATGACTGTAAGCATACAAATTCTTAAAAATTCGAAGATCGGTGGTTACAGGGTGTGGAGTGTTAGAGCCAAGAAGTAAGTTTAGCTTAACACATATTTTTTAACGGTATTTTATCCCCAAGCAATGTTGTTATAGTTACTGCAGAACTCCAAATGGAATCTCTTCCCTTGTGGGGATTAGATTTAAATATGTATTGTTCTTCTGGGCAATAGTATTTAGCAGTCAACTAAGGTTCATAATAGAACAAGGAAACCTTTAATTAGGACAGGAGTTTCAACTGCATTCTTTTTTGCTTTGTGTAAGAAAAACTTGCATTAAATCAGATAAATAAAACAATGGAGGGGTGAAGAAAGTTTGGAAGAAGCACATCTTTTTACAAAGTTAAGCGCAGAGTTTGCAATAAAACATAGTTTTTATTTAGGAAATTCTTAGAATATGATTTGCCCTCTCCCAGTCCCAGAGCATCCAAGTCAAGATATTTTGAGGAGATGTCTTTCAGCTCTTATTAAGTGATTTGGGGATTTCTTGCTATCTTTGAGTTTTCATCCAGAAGATACCTTTATTGCTGTGCAAATTTAGTAGCAATATTTACAAGGTTCTAATATGTTTGATTAGGTTGGTGCATGCATTGTAATTGCATTCTTTTCTTACTCAACTTTGTACTTACTTTGTGTGACCTAAATACAATGCAGTATTTCCTTTAAACAATAAAGAATGATAATAAATCTTCTCTGGTATGTTCTGGGGTGTACATTGCTTTGTGTTGTTGAGGTCTTGAAGTCAGTAAACTTCTCTACATCCTCAGCAAGTGTGCAATAAAGTATAAAACTGGCATTTTTAAGGAATAATATCTAATAGCCTCAAGGGTTTCTTAATTTATTTCTGAAATTACTTCTGACAAAAAATACCCAAAACAAAACTAGTCTTCTCTTTCCATCAGACACTGGTAAGAGAAAGCCTAGCAGGTTAGAAGCTGGCTTGCTTTTGCACTGGCTTATTTAATGTTTACTGGCGTATCATGTGCGATGAGACAATGGAATAATATGTCTTAAATGAGTTTTTTAAAGGGAAAGCTCAAAAAGATGGTGGTGGTGAATTTGGTCATCTGTCTTATGCCTGTCCTCTGCAGTTTAAATGCCAAATCCAACAATGACAAAAGACTGCCGTTGTCTGGGAAACTATTAACTCTACTCCTTGTTTGGGTAGAAGAGCTGACTCAAGGTAGTCCATTTCCCTAATTGCCTGTCTCTTTGGTATTTTACAGTCTTCTGCTCAGTCCTAAGAGGAGAACACTTTCCAGAGCAAAATCCATGTCCCTTTAAAGGACCTTAAGCAAATTTGCTAAATTCTGAAGAAAGCAGTTGTTGACTTCATTGCACTTTGGGAAAGGAAGGCCCTTTATGTTAAATAACTGATGTGATCTTTGGTCAAAATTTTATTTTGTGGAATGTTCTAGAAAAAACGTTCCAGTTTTACTGGGTGAGTGGTAAACTCCACTTTAAGTGCAGAACAGCATCTCAGTTGTAGAGGTGCAAAGAGTACTTCATAATAGCAGTATACTTGAAAACCTACTGCCCTTACCTTTGTCTTGCATCTCCCTTTAATGCATCCCATATGAGTAATTTATTTGCCATATAAAGCTATTGTACTCCCTCCCTTTGGAACAACCTCAGCTGGCACGTGGGATTCTTTACCCGGAAGGAGAGACGAGGACATTGTGTTGCATTTATAGAATGAGCTACTGAAGGGCTCTTCCTGTGCCAGACTTGATCATGACTGGTTCTTGTTTGTCACAAGGATCAGTACAGTAACTAATACAGAGGGAGGTATTAGTAACCTGAGAGTGGAAATGCAAAAAGGTCTTTTTATCCCCCCTGAATATCAAATAGTGTCTGTTGCCTGTTATTCTTTCAATGGGCATTGCTGAAAAGAGTCTGGCTCCATCTTGTCTCTTCCTTCCCCCTGTCCCTCATTAAATATTTTTACTTATTGTTAAGATGCACCTTGAACCTTTTCTTCTTCAGGATGAAAATTGCTTTAGTGCTTTAATCATTTTTGTGGTCCTTTGCTGAGCTCACTCTAGTACTCTGCTTAGACTGGAGAGCCCAGAACTGGACACAGCAGTGCAGATGAGATCTTACCAATTTTAACTAGAGACAAAAAATCCTCCTTTACCTGCTGGCAATGCCTTTCTTGTGCAACCTAGGAGGCTGCTGATTTTCTTTGCCACAAAGGACACATTGTGGTGAACTTGGTGTTTAACTTGGTGTGACTTGGTGTTCATCAAGACTGGGTTTTTTTGTCAAGCTGCTTCCCAGCCTGTACTGTGTGCTGGTGCCTGCAGGTGCAGAACTCTGAACTTCACTTTGGTAAATGTTATGAGGTTCACATCTGTCCATTTCTCTAGCCTATTGAGGTCCCTTTGAATTGAAGTTGATTCGACCATGTGCTGTATCAACATGTTCTTCTCAGTTTTGTATTTTGTAGGCTTGCTAAGGATGTGCTCTTACCAATCATCTAGGTCATTAATAAAGATGTTAAGAGTAGTGGCCCCAGTATCAACCCCTGGGGTATGCCACTATTGACTGGCTGCCAGCTGGATTTCATGTTGCTGATTGTACATCTTTGAGATTGACAGTTTAGTCAGCTTTCCGTCCACCCCAGTGTTTGTTCATCTAGCTCATACTTATATCAGTTTTTCCATGAGGATATCGTAGAGGAACAGTGTTGAAAGCCTTACTAAAATCAGGATAGGCAGTATTCTGTGTTCTTTTCTCACCCAGGGGACTCTTCTATTTGTAGAAGGTTATCAGGTTAGTCAATCCTGATTTTCTTTCATAATTACTTACCGACTTACTGACTATTTGAAAACACCTTCTTGTCCTTAACATGTTTGGAAAGTATTTCCAGAATTATTTCCTGTTTCACCTTCCCTGGGGTCCTGGTGAAATTGGCTGAACTTTAGTTCCTGGGTCTTTCTTCTTTTGTCTCTTGAATAGAAGATTTGCCTTTGCTTTTCTCTTGTCCTGAGGAACCTCTCCCAGTAGTTATGACCTTATGAAGATACTCCAAAATTGCCTTGTAATGGCATTAACCAGCTCTCAGCATTCATGGATATGTTCCATCTGGTCTAGTGGACTTAGAATTAGTGTGTTTGCTAGACTAATTCACTCGTACCAAAGGTAAGTCACGCTTTTTCCACACTTTCCCATAGGTTTCAGGAACCTGAGAATGCGAAAGGCAAATGTTGCCACTCAAGTCTAAAATGAAGGTGCCCTTGAATATCTCTGCATTTTCTCTGTCCTTAGTCACCATGTTCTCTGCTCCGTTCATCAGTGGTTCCACATTTTCCCTCATCTGCCTTTTGTTGTTGATATACTTACAGAAGCCCTTCTTGTTGTCCTTCATGTCCCTAGCCAGATGCAATATGAGATGGGTTTTGGCTTTCCTAATTTTCTCCTTGCATTCTTGGATAGGGTCTTCGTGTTCTTGATTATCCCTGGGGCTTCCTCTCATATGCCTCCTTCTTATGTTTGAGTTTTGTCAAGAGTTCCTTATTCGTCTGTTTAGCCTTCCTGCCACTCACAGAAGTTTCACTCGGCTGGAGAGGCTGACTGAAACTTGTACTGCTTGGCTCAAGCACATTTATTGCTTATTCTGCTAAGCACCTGATACATCAGAAAGAACAGGGAAAAGCTTCTGCCTGAAATATACGCAGCATAAGTTACACTGACGTCATCATAAACACAGACTAGGTATGAGAAAGGAAACAACAAGCCTAGAAACCATCCCTCAAACAGGACATAGCTTCCAGGAAATCACTATTGAGAAATTGTAATAATTTACATCATGTTTGTATAAGTACTCATTTTCATGTATACTCTAAGGCAGAAATGGGAAAATAATATCAGAGCTGAGACCAAGCAAGGCAGCAGAAAGCATGATCCCAGAAGCAAGGACACATTGACTGAAGTCATTAAGAAGTACTAGTCACACGAGTGACTCAGCTTTAGGTCAGTGTCAAATTCCTTTCAGTTCTTGCAAAATCTGAAAGTCATCAATATTCATCACTTTCCTGGCAAAAAGTCTCATTCTTTAGATTCCCTTGTTAACAGAATTACCAAGGCAGAAGGAAGTTGGAAGTTTCTTTCTATCACAGTCAAATCCATCCCTCTCTAAGTCATTTTCATTTTATGGGAAAATTATTCCTTTTTTTCAGTTCCATCTTTGGAACTCATGACTGCAAACTTAAGTACATTAACAGATTCCGCACCTCTCACATGTAGAAATGTGATCTTCTGTAACTTATGCCTGTCTAAGACATTTCATGTAGCTACAGACTGACAGGTCAGATGAAGAAACAAAACAAACAAGCAAACATTAATGTACTTAGCTGTAAAATTCCAATTGCAAAAGGCAACTCAGAAATTACTCAGGGCCTTAGTGGGCTAAACAACTCCACTGTAGCACAGGAGGCTAACCAGTGGACAGTTAGGTGAAATAAGGGGCCTGGCAGACCTCCCCCAAAATCTCCATACTATAGTAATTAAAGTACTGTTTCTAATCTGTAGTTTGTTATTACTCTGTACTTTGTTATGGGGTGAATCATTCAGCTGGTCTCCACAGAATCTTGGTATTTCCCATCCAGGAACAAGCATCCATTTCATCGCTGTGGTCACTTGAATTTTAAAGGTTTCTTCGCCACTGGAAAAGTATCTATCAGAGGCCACAAAGGACCCCATACAATATGAACCAGCTTTATTGCTTTCTCTTGTTCTTTTAGGCAAGAACCGTTTTAATCTCACAAAAACTTTCTTCAGTCTGTTAACAAACAGGCAGGTCATTTGTGCAGAGGCTTTCATCCCACCCTGAAAGGAAGAAAAGGTACTTGGAAAATGGTAGTAAGAAAATGGGAAAAGCAGTTCAGTTTAAAGACAAAACAAAAAGCACATTCACACTGCCAAGAAGAAAGATTGGGAAGATTTATTTACTAGCTTCAAAACTATCCATTTTGATAACATGAAAAGCAAGATACTTGGTTAACCAAGTTACCTAACTCAAAGAGACAACTGTGCAAGTTCCTTCAACCTACCTACATAAGGACACAAACATTTGGGGATTAAACACAGAAATACAGCAATTAGGGCCTCTGAAGTTATTAACTGTGTACAGTAAAAGAGATTTTTTTCTAATGGAGTTATGAAACATGCCTGCTTTAGGAAGCTCACATTTACTGCTGTCAGTATTAGACTTCCCAGTGCAACCATCATCCAAATAATCAATGAAAATAGTTTGCAAAATGCCACTCTGCTATTAGCAGTTACTCAACCAAGGAAAGATCTCCAAGTTTAGGTTTAAGAGTAGCATTTTTTAGCATGGAAACTGGTTTGTCAACAACCATTCTTCTCCTGCACAAAACCTTCGACAATGGCAGCTCACAGCAACACTAACTTCATTTATTGGCGGGAAAAAAGGCGTCCCTTTGTACCATCAGTTTTGTGCCCTTTCAATAGCAGCTCTGGCAGTAGATTGGTGTGGACAATCACAGTGACCATCTGTGACTACGAGACAGTTTGATAACTGCAAGACTAACGTAGGTTCGGCATCACCACATCTTGCCCTGCTGAGTCTTTCAGAGAGCTTTGAAAAACTTAATGAAAATGGATACATTCAAAGCTGAATAAAAAGAGGTCTCAACAGGCTTGACCCTAAACCTAAACAATGAAACTGTAATGCTGACACCATTGTATCAACACGACAGATGTAGGTCATGCTAGCTTTCGTCTAAAGCTGTGACTGATAGCTTACAATTTGCTGACACAACATCTAGTTTCCATTTTCATTTGGTTTGTAGGCGCAAATTTCAAGGGTTCAATTAAGGTGGAAGATGCACCTCTTTTTTTATATTTTTGGTTGTTTACAGAAAAAATTCTTGCGAATATTACAGTCAGCATGTATCAGTAATCTAGGACATTCTTGCACTAAATCCACCCTACAGAATTTATTCTAAACTTACTCAGTGCAAGATTAGTTTAAAAAGTTTATAGTGGAATATTACTGCTTAACCAAAAAAGTTAATTCACAAAGATCGATAGTATTAGTGCAGTATATAGTTCAATAGCTATATACTAGTATTTTTCCTGGTTGATTTTATTATGTAATCTAAGTTGTATGAAATTTTGTTAATAAGCTCCAGAAATCTGTCCGTCATAAGTACACATTCACAGCTTGTACAACCTCACCATGTGATCTGTCCCATTTGGATCAAGGTGAGAAACTGATTTATATTGGAACTAGGGAAAAACAACCAACTAAACAAAAACTCCTAATCTGCACAAGTTACATGAAGAGCAGTCACAGGAAGCATTATAAACAGCACGTTATTCTCTTTTCTTCTGGACAGTGTGGTTTTGGAAATTACCCAATAGCAGCTGGGACAGCTCATGTTAGAACCGCCCTGCTTTGTCAAAATGTGTCCATAAGAGCAGCACAGAAAGCCCTGACAGCAACCAATTCCTGATTATCCTGAATTAGCCACCTCCTTTCTCTGTACTACCTTCTGTGTCTGAGTGGGCGAGCAGGTGGAAAGTTGGCAAACCATAAATCAGTGGATATAGAAGGGTATCAAGAAAGCTTCCTAGAGCTTTCTGCTCCAGGCAGAATAAACAGTGCAATTTTTGCACGGAAACCTTGTCCAGGTTGAAGGCACATAATGTCCCAATAAACATGAATGACATGTGGTGTCCCTCAGGGGTCTGTACTGGGACCACTGCTACTTAACATCTTAATTAATGAGAGAGACAAGAG
>PYHW01010552.1:1439367-1452440 GCA_013186435.1 Turdus rufiventris
CAGCAGGGCAGGGAGGGGATTCTGTTCCTCTGCTCTGCTCTGTGAGACCTGACCCAGAGAGCTGCAGCAGCTCTGGGGTCCCAGCACAGCACATGGATCTGTTGGAGCAAGTCCAGAGGAGGCCACCAAGATGATCAGAGGGGTGGAGCACCTCTCTGTGAGGGAAGGCTGAGAGAGTTGGGTTTGTTCAGCCTGAGGAGAAGGGTTTGGGGTCACCTAATTGTGGCCTTCCAGTACCTGAAGGGAGCCCACGAGAAAGANGGAGAGAGGCTTGCTGCAAGGGCTTGTACTGACAGGAAAAGGGAGAATGGCTTCAAACTGAAAGCAGCTTTAGATTAGATATAAGGAAGAAATTTTTCACTGTGAGGGAGGTGAAGCATGAGAACAGGTAGCTCAGAGAAGGGGTGGTTGTCACATCCCTGAAAGTGTTCAAAGCCAGGCTGGAAGGGACTCTAAGCAACCTGGTCTAATGAAAAGTGTCTTTGCCCATGGCAGGGGGATTAAAACCAGATGATCATTTAAGGTCCATTTCAACCCAAAGCATTCTATGGTTCTGTCAAAATGCCACCACCACATAATAAGAATGTCTGTATCCAAATCTTACATAAAATGGTGGAAAAAGGATCTCTGTAAAATATGGCAAGGAGAGCTTTTAAACTGAAATGATGATGGAGAAGAAAACTACAATCCAGTGAGGAAACAGGAGACCAGGATGACAAACAAAGGCCAGCCTAATGTGGAGAAGAGAGACCTTTAATCAGCAAGAGAGGATTGAAGGGGACCACCTCAAGTGCATGGATAGAAATATTTGACACACGTGTACAGTAACATTTGGAGGGTGGTGAACAGGAGGAATTTAGAAGTGTGACTATAGTTACAGGGCTACAAATCTCATCAGGATCACAGAGATGTAACAGGATGGCTCACACAACTGGACTGCTACAACAAACAGATGTACGTTCTTTGGGGAATGACAGGCCAGGACAGGGAGGAAAGTGAGTTGCCTTTTACATGAGAAAGGGATGGGAATGTGCAAAGCTCTATCTTGAGATGGGCAACAAGTGGGGTGGGACCTTACAGTACTAATGTGCAGACCAGCATGGACAGCACTGTGATAGGTGTCCACTAGAGACCACTCAGTCATGAGGAAGTAGAACACAGATACCTTTTCTGCACCTGGAAGAAGCCTCACACTTGCAGACTGCAGTTGTCATGGTAGAATTTAACCATCCAGGCAACTTCTGGAAGGGCAAGCACAAGCAATCCAGGAGGTCTCTGGAGTACCCTGATAATAGTGTCCTGACATGGATGATTAGGGAGCCAATAAGGGAAGATGCTCTGTTTGATCTCATACTTACAAATCACAAAAAAATGGCCAAGAATGTGAAGGCTGGAGCAATTATGGCTGCAGTGACCATGAGATGATGGAATTCAGAATGGCTCAAGGAAGGAACAAAATAAATAACAGGACTGTGGAGCTCTGAGGAATGGGAGCAGGAGGTGGTGGGGTGACGTGCTGGGATGATGGGATCCCACCGCCTGACCCCTCCAACGCAAGGTGGAACCAGCTGTAGCTGCTTCAGCAGCCTCTGTGCCAGCCAGTCCTGGAACCCTCTGCATCTACAAGAGACACAGAACGGCTTTTCTGACTGTGGTTGGTTCTGGGACCGTACCAACTGTGGATGAACAACCTGTCAGTGAACTGGTCAGGTTTAATTATTTACTAGTTTGATTAATACTGAAAAAGAACTGTTTTGGATTTTCCATAGTCTCTGTCAGAACAGAAATAGTACTTCATCCTCCCTTTTCAGATTCAGTTTAACTTCACGTCCAGAAAGAAATCAAGGTCTTGCCCTGTCACATGCACTGGAGTCAAGCAGGGGCTCTTAAAGACAGGTCCATGAATTGCATCAACACAAATACTTGCCATGTTTCATTTCAAAATGTTGTTTTCTGGCTGTTGTTTTCAGATTTCTAAGAATAAAGGTAAAGGGAAAATTTTTGAAGTGCAGTGTGCTCTGCTGAGGTACATCTGGACCAGTTGTACTTCTTAGTCTGATTTCCAATGAAGCTGTAAGTTAGATGAAACAGAAAATCCCAATAAACTGTTAAAAGATCTAAGGGGTCAGGTGTTGTTTTGGGGGATGGTATTTTCTTTTTAGCCTTACATTGGAATTAAAGGAAAATCTATCCTATTAGTTATTCCACAGGTATTAAGGTATTACATAAATTGTACTGGTGGTATAAGTTATATTGAAGGTTAAGATAACAGCAATATCCTGAAAAAAATTAAAGGATTAAAGTTTGGATGCTTGAAGAAAACTCTTCTTCCTTTGTGAGGAATTACTACTCTGCACTTCGGGGAAAACCCAATGTTTACGCTGCAAAATTAAACACATTTACATTGTCCCAGTGTCATGTAAATATTATACCAAATATGTCGTAGAAATATTATACCAAATATCTACTTAAATTCTCAGAAACACTTATTTTGTACTTCCTTACTAGTGGTTTAAAATGTTACTTTCTTATATGATGTAATTTCTTTAAGAAGATGCTTTTAAAGTCAAGTATGCAATTCCACACATAGCAGACTTTATTGTAACTATTTTGAAGATTGTAAAATTGCTTCTAGATGTTCATGAACCCCAGAAGAGTATAAGATTTTTTACCTTACCTGATGATATAGCTGAAAGCACCTGCATGACCTTTAGAGAGGTATCAAGTTTTATGACAGAATTAAAACATCTGGCAAATGTTCTATTTGCTGGTTATTACCATTGCCATTTCCTTCATGACATCGATTTCTAATAACCGATCCTGCATTATGGCTTTTCTTCAGAACTCAAGGAGAGTTTCTACCCCAGGTAACTGTAATCACCCAGACCATTTTCATACTGTCTGCAAGCCTGAGGGATGTCTTAGCATTCCAGCCTAGCCAGGAGCGTACAAGATCCTGGACTTCATCAGCTTGGGGCTGTAGCTACATGAGAGCTTTCAGTCTGAGAACACTTGGGAGCTCTGCAGCCAGAAAATTACGAAGACAAACCTGTAGGTAACAGGTTTATATTTGTTTAGGTATCTCTTCTGGAAAATACTTGCAGAGTTGCTCAGCTCAAGTGGGATTGAAATGCAGTGCAGCCAGGATACTGTGTATCACTGTATGCCTCAGCCTACAATTTATTTTAACTGCTAGGACCATTTTTCATTGGTCTTTAATGCTTCCCCTGTTTTATGTGCTCTCCTCTTGCATTCTGTGTCTCAAAGGTGGCTGTTGCTACCCTTTTGCCTGAGGAATGCTGGCAGTCTCACCTCTGAACTCTTCCACCTAAATTTTTAATCAAAGACTCTGCAGCGTGAGAACAAGTGTATTGCCTCTGCATCTCCTCTCCTAAGAGCACTGAATTGATATGTTTGTCTTTCTGTGGTGGATGGACCTTGCCCACTGTCTCTCTCTGGCCACAGAAGGGTTAAGTGTCTTAGTTTTAAATGCTTTCCTGTGGTTTTGGGATGTCTACTATTTGGGGTAACTGGTATTACCACCAGTTAGACAAATTGCTGCTACTTTGAAAGCTCCTTTCCCTCCATCCCTTAACTTCCTTTAAAAAATATGCAAAAAATAAATGCAAATATTTTGTGTACTGCTGTTGTTATCAATGCAAACCTTTCAAGACATTCTCTTGAGGGAAATTAGCAACACCTTATTCATCAGTGTACATGATGGTAGTCTCAGTGGGACAGGGTATGGGGAGGGAGAAAGTGTTTGCATGTTTTGTAAGTGGTTTATATCAGGAAAAACTGGAATTTGCTTTGAGTCTTTAAGCATATAATTCCTGCATAAATTGCATATTAGGTAAAATTATTAATTACAGCTGGTGCTTTATATAAAACTGAGGAATTGCAGAGAGTAAAAGACTTACAATAATACCTTGAAAGCAGTACATTGCACCTTGAAAATGGTACATTGCAGAGGGAGCTGGAATTGGGCCCCACACTTCCTGAAGAGTCAGCCAAAACTCTGTGCTTTAGTTTTGTCAGCCTTGCTGTGTGGTGCTGTCTGTTTAAAAGTAGTTGAAGTTTGATTTTTAATTTTTTTTTAAGTGGAGTTTAACCTTACAGTTGGTCAGTACATTTAAAAAAAATATTTTTGAAAGTGTGTGGTTAAAACAAAAAAGCACAAGGGAACTTTTAACTGCTTGAGCTGCATATGCTTAAAGTTTATGAAAAGAGGTATTCAGGGACAGGGTGCAGCGTTGTGTCTCGCATCCTCAACGCAGCTGCTTAGCAGCGATAAGGAAGCAATGCTCTATTCATGCTGACCTTGTTTCCAAAGAAGCCTTGTCCTGAGAACTACTGAAAATAAGGAAGAATTTCCTGTGACATGCTGCTCATGTTGGCTTTTTAAAGGGGAGTAGAATGAAATCTCTGAGCGCGACACATACTGTATCTAACCACACAGGATTTCCTGTGCTGGAATGGAAGCTTAGTGGAATCCACGTTTTTCTCTTCCTCTTAATTCATTCAGAAAAACAGAGGTCAGCGTCATGAATTGATATGGCTGTAGTCACTGTTAAAAGCTAAGATCAGCAATTACTAAATGGATACATTGTGATGCCAAGAGGACTGCAAGGCAGATTTTTTCCCTTTGTCACAATAAGGCCTGTATATATCCTGAATACACTTATAATCTCTCATAAAAGGAGAGTTGTGCACTTAAAAATTCCATCTTAATGAAGGTGCAAAAAATAATGCATATATTGCCTTAGACTTCAGTGTCTTTTTGTAGTATTTTTACTCTATTCAGAATTAATTAAGCTATTGATAAATTGGGAAAGACACAGAACAACTGTTGGATTTTGCCTCTGAAAACATAGAAAATATTTATTCTTCCTTAAATTAAACTTATTTTGTACTGCTTTAGTTAAAGAAAATTCCCAGTGTTTTTCCTGTCTGTTGCTCATTTGCAGCATTATCTTCCTGGGAGGGTCTCCAGAACTTCCTGCTACAACCACAAGGAAGGCTGGAGTTATGCAATGGGTTTTGATAGGATAGAGTGCATATATTTTTAATCCTATTTAAAATATAATCACCCTGTTTGCGGTAGATCTTCAGAGAATGAGCTAACAGCCTGTGCATAATGGCAAGTCATGCAAGCTCACTGCTCCAGAGCCAAGCTGATCAAGCAGCCTCTTGACTGTGCTGTGTTAATGGTGAACCCAGAGCTTTCCTGATACTTCTTGGCTTGGGTTCAGTGCTTTCAAATTGTTCAGATAGTTTTATTCTTCCTTTAATCCAAATAGTGGTCTACTGTTATCACAGAGTATGGGTAAGAGTATGTTTATGAATTGTGTTGCTTGTTGTGACTCTGTGAGCATCTTCTCCCCAAATACAGCATTCACAGTGGAGACAGATTAAATTTCTCTATAGTTTTTACTTTTACTCAATAGTCTTATTTGTATTGCTTTAATATCATGTGGATTTGCTTACGCTCATGCCCATGCTTTTTTTTTTTTTGTGTAAGAAGCAAAAAGTTCTTTACACCTGGAACAGTACTGTTTCTCTCTAGCAATTCTGAGACATATTACCTTAAAGAGCTCTTTTTCAAAGGAGAAGAAGTCATCTCATGGCCGTCCTACAGTGCTTCTGCTTGGTAGAGTCTCTGTACTTCTTAATTTTCTTCCACAATACTCATGGTCTGGTACTGCAGGGCCTCAATGTCACAAGAGCCAGTAAGAGGTATGTGTGAAAGGCCTATATGGATGGACTCAACCTGTTTTTAAGCACAGTCCTGTTTGCCATACTTTCCTATTACACACACCAACACAGAACTTCTGCTGTTTCTATATGATGTCTCTGCAGTCCAGGCTTTGAGTCAGGATTTACCATTTGTATGTTACTGAGGGGATACTTGGATTTCGCATGTCTCATTTAATTGATTGACTAGTTTAATATTAAAGCAAAATCGTAAGAGGCGAACTTTTAAGGAATTGTTGTGCAAGTTTTACATGAAGACGTCTTTCTCTGTTATTTTGCATATACTTTGATTGTGTACTTATGTTGAAAGTGACTTCAGAGTACTGTTCTATTCTGCAGATGGGTATTTAAACTGTTTGCAGAAGCAAATAAAAATTACAGATCAGAATGTTTGCACTCAACTGGATGATCTGTTAAGTAAGGCAGAATTTAAAGTAACAAAATGCAATGTGTTTTTTCCTCTCCTTTTCCACAATCCCCAGATTCTCCCTGGATAAGTAAACTTTTTACTTACCACTGGAGTTGGGTAGTTAAAGAGGGAATTTGATCTATTTTAAATTCCGTGTAACATAGATTTATGCATATATATACACATATATATGCAACTGTTTGGAGTTGCATAGAGGCTGCATACAGGAAAGATAAGAGGTTTTCAAAATACATTTTACTCAAAACACAAGGTATCACAGGTTTTTAGAGTAACAGCAACTTCAAAATACTGCATATCTTGCAGTATGTTTGGGAATTGAGATAGTTTTTCAACATTACATCAAAAGGATTTTTCACCTTTGGTTTTCATATCATACTGGATGTTACAATGAGGATGAGGATAGTAGCATACACTGTTCAGCAAGACTGTGGGTGTATTGGCCCAGCAGGAATAGTTTGGCAACTTAGGGTAGGTCCTAGAAGTACTTCATTGATAGGAATAAAGTTTTCTCAACCCTTCCAAAGGTCTTACTACTTTGGGCACCATTTCCATGCATCCTGTTTCTTTGGTCTCCAAAGGAATCACATGGCCATTCACCAGGTACATATCCTTCTCTGAATGATATTTATACTTTTGCACAACACAGCTGAAACTAAAATGCAATATTTATGGGTCTGCCATGCACTGCTCCTGAGGCAACCAGTTTCTTTTACTCGCTAGTCAGCTATAATGATGCAGTTAAACTTCAGTAATAGGTTTTCAGTAATAGGTTTTCAGTAATAGGTTTTACCTGGTCTCCAGGATATCACCTCATGCATTTATGCTGTATTTTCTGAACCTTTCTGTTTTACTGAAACTTAGCCATTTAAAGAAGACATGAGTAGTGCATGTTTCAATTTATGGTTTCTTGGCTTCTGTTTTTAAATTCTGTGAGTAATGCCAGGTACAACTTGGCATACTCTTATCTGAATTACAATTTGGCCTTAGTGTAAAGTTTTGTGATTCTGTAATAATATAGTGTGATAATTATGCTCTGTACCTGACTTTAAGGAAGTAAAAGTAGTTTTAAGGTGATAATTTGCTATTAGCAATAATGAGATAACATCCCAGAGTTGATAAAACCTAAGGGGAGGTACCTGAAATTACACAGTGTGTGCAAACCTGTGCGTGTTGTACTGGCTTAAAGGGAAATTTTGCTATATATTGCTTACCACATGCACTAAATTTATGAAGAATATCAGGCCTTAATACTCTGGACACTGGCCTTCCTTTCAGTGAATGAATGAATGAGTTGGCATTTTAAACATATGGTCACCTTTTACTTTGTTTGTGGTAACCTAGAAAACCAGTTAAAGAAATAATCTAGTATACTTGGTATTCATATGGCAAGCCTGCTGTGTCAGCATTTTCTTGACATTAATTGTGTGTGCCTGCTGAGGACTGCATGCCTGCAGGCTGTGAAGGGGAAGGTGGGACATGTCCTGACCTTTCTTGGTATCAGACAGACTGTTACTGGGTGAATATGTTTAATCCTTGCTGTGAAGATACTGAAGGGCAGGTCTGAACTGAATATTATTCCAGCTCACCTTTCTTTGTGTTTTTCTCTACTTGTTTGAAGACAAAAGAAATTTTGGTTGAAGCCCAAGACACCAATCTGATAATTACTCATCTTCTTGCTTGTTAAACAGTTTCTCACTGTTGCCCATCTGGGAAAGGTACAGTAGCACAGTTATCTGCACAGGAAAGAAATGTATATCAACGCTATGGAATAGACACAGTGAAAAGAATACAGTAAATATTTTAAATGTAATTTTAAGCCTTTTCAGGTTGAAAACACAGAATCATTGCTTTTACTTCGTAGTAGCAGGGGTTGTTTCATGTTGCTTGTAAAATAAAGATTCAGCAATAAACATGTCAGTTTACTAGCAACTGCGTCTGTGCAGGTACTTACAGATGATTAATGGAAGGCAGTAGCATATAGGGATTCGTAAGGACATATTGACAAAATTAAAACTGGAGAATACTTTTTGAATGATAGATGAAATGAGGAAAGAAGAATCTCTTTGTGTATCTACTGTGATGCATGTGTGATGCCCATGCAGAACAGGAAAAGTTACATTACAGAACAGGAAGTCTTTGATGTGATAAGGATTTAATTACTTCTTTGGGCTAATACTTTGTGTTGTGTTTTCTTTGCATTTTTACTGGGTTGTTATTGCTGTGTTCAGTGAAAACAATTGCTAATCTGTCTGGAGAGTCAATAGTTTTTATTTGTTTAAGTAGACCAGGGTCACCATCTTATATCAGTTTCCATTTTCACCACTGAATGCCCCCATAAATTCTGCTAGGTCCTACACACACTTTGATAAATAACAAATGGCAGGTGCAGCTGATCACAGATGTTACTAGATTTGGCTGTCTGGTCAGATTGATGATGAAGCCATGACATGAAATGAAGTGTTCCCTGCACATCTTCAGGGAGCTGGTGCCTGCGAAGTGCCAAAACCTCTTTGGCAAGCTGGAGTCACAAAGTACAGGTGAACTCACTGGAGAAAACTTTAATTACATTCAGTTCAGGGAGGGCACCATCTTCTGATACACTGCTTATTTAAAAAAGATACAAAACTTCCTTCTAAAAATGCTCTGGTTTGGGAGTAGTCATTTTACCAAAGCAGTTCTGAGTCCACAGCTTGTACCTTTCACCTTCTCTTTTGGACCAGGCAGGAGGGTAGGATGCAGACCACAATGAGTCATCACAGGTTATGCTGTGGTTCCTTCTGTCCCAGGGGACTTGCTTCCCCTTGGCTGCCAGCAGAATGCTGAGGCTCTGACATCATGTGCTGAACACATGTCTTAGCACACAGGCAGATCCATGTGAGACACCTGCATTGGGCAGATGGTAATCACGAGCAACTTCCAGTTGTGTGCCCAGCTGCACCTCCTGCCACGGCTGCTGCCTATCTGGATACAGGAATGCCTACAAGCTATGGAACTTAACACTTGTTTCTCCAGAATGTTTTCTCTGCTGGAAGAGTATCTAGAGCATCACTGTTCTAGGCAAAAAGTTGGAGGTATCCTGGAAACATGTCGGAAATAGCATGGCCAGGAGGACTAGGGCAGGGATTGTCCCACTCTGCTTGGCACTGATGATGCTGCACCCTGAATGCTGTGTTTGGTTCTGGGCCCTGTGATACAAGAAGGACATTTTAATGCTGGAGCAAGTCCAGAGAAGGGCATGGAGGTGGTAAAGGATCTGGAGCACAAGTCTTGTGAAGAGCAGCTGAGGGAGCTGGGGTTGTTCAGCCTGGAGAAAACTATACTCAGGGATACTGCTCTCTACAACTACCTGAAAGGAGAGTGTAGTGAAGTCAGGGTCAGTCTCTTCTCTCAAATTACAAGCAATAGGAGAAGAGGAGATTGCTTCAAGTTGCACCAGGGGAGGTTTAGATTGTTTCTTAAAAAAAAAAATCACCACATATCTCCACCAAGAGGGTTTTCCTGCATTGGAGCAGGATTCCCAGGGAAGTGGTGAAATTTTCATCCTTGGAAGTGTTCCACCAAAAAATGTGTAGATGTGGCACTTGAGGACGTGGTTTAGTGGTGAAGATGGCAATGCTGTGTTAATAGTTGATGATCTTAAGGTCTTTTCCAACCTTAATAATGCTATGAAAAAAAGATATTGTTTCTCAACTGTTCATTTTCTTTCATTATGCATTATTTTGAGCTACATCAACTTTAAGAAATTTTGAAGAACACAAATCACAAAAGCAATTTCAATATCACTTTGACATTTCATATATTTATATATTAATTTATATATATAGGTCATTTATTGACCTATGACAGGCTTGCAGTGTCTTCTATCCTTGAATTCTTTTTATCTGTCCTTGAGACTCCTGTCTAGTTTATCGTATTTAAAATTATTAAGGTACCAGTTATAGTCTCTGGAAGAAACACAATCAGAATTAAGAAGGAGGGAGGAAGCCCAAACAAGACGGTGGTAGGAACTTCAACAGATCAGGAAGGTGAAGAGGACCTACTCTTGAATCCGTGAGATGTTCTTCAAAATAACTGTGTTTTCTTTGTGAATCATATCATGTGACATAAATCTATCTTCTTTGCACTAGAGAA
Organism: Turdus rufiventris; assembly: GCA_013186435.1. Classification (NCBI taxonomy): domain Eukaryota; kingdom Metazoa; phylum Chordata; class Aves; order Passeriformes; family Turdidae; genus Turdus; species Turdus rufiventris. The sequence goes on from PYHW01010552.1 coordinate 1,449,683, forward strand.
GGAACTGCTCTTTGGTATTATTTTATTCATTCTATGTATTACAAGGGTTCTTAAAAGTTCTCCAAGTTTTGTGTTTGTTTTTTTATTTTTTGGGGGTTTTTTTTGGTGGGGTTTTTGTTGTTGTTGTTGTTGTTGGTTTAGGTTTTTTTTTTTTTTTTTTAGTTCACAAGTGCAATAAGTGTTTAATTATGAATGCAGCAGATCTGGGCATGGTTATTGTTTCCTCCAGCTGAAGAGACATAGTCTCATATTCCCTTACCTGATGATAATCATCATCAGACAAAAGCCTGTTGGGGTGAGAGCCTCCTCTTTGCCTTCCTTCTGGCAGCATTTAGTTCTCCATGGATTCCTCCTAGTTGTTAAAGGGTCTGAGCTAAAGGGAGAACAACTTCTTTTCAGTGATAGAAACTTTCACTATTCAGTGCGAATTTTTTTATAAGCCCCTTAGTGGTAAAGAGGGATACATCCTTTTTTTTGCTAAACACCAGGTGTGACTGTCAGACTGTGATCATGGAGAGGCTTTTTCTTCTGATCTCTTGAGGCAATGAATCTCTGAACTCAGTGTGAAGCAAGGCTTCTCAGTGTACGTTTTGGGACAGACTGACTCAGTTCTTTTGGGTGGAAGAATTTCAACCTAGGCTGTGTCATACTTGGTGAATAGACTTCCCAACAAGCTTTTGAATGCCATCTTGTTTTGTCTGCCTCTGTCAAGGAAGAGTTAAAAGTTTGAATCCTCTCTCAGAGTGAACAGCTGCTGTGTGTATCTCAAGGCAGGAGCTCATTCTAAGCCTCAGATAAAGCCTGCCAAGTACCTTGGTGGGCTACCATTCTACTACAGTGGAAGGCAAAAATCTTCATTGAGGAGTCAGTAGCACCATAATTACATTTGCATGACCCAGTCTTCTCTCAACCTAAAGACTTGGAAAACTAAATGAATGCAAACAAATGTTTACTTTTGGATGTTGTCTCTTCCATGGTAGAAATTGTCAAAAATTTTTCTGGTCAGAACACAAGTAATATCAGGTGTTATCCAGAAACAAGCCAGCATTCTCATTTAAACAGAGCACATTAAAATAGATATTTCGACCAACACTCAGTCTGCAAGTGTTTCTGTACTAATATTAGACTCTTACAAGCTATTACGAATGGATTGGAGTGTATGATTTTTAGTTAGGATACCTTAACAGTGAATATTCCAGAGTTGAATATTGATTTATATATCAGAATAGAAGCAGGTTATACCTTTGGAATAATGGCTTTGTGCTTTAAGGACAGTGAAACTGGATACCATTAATAAGTCAAATATATCAACAGGTTCCTCAGTCCACGTGGATAGAAAATAAGAGACTATATAGCCATTATTCTGGAAATACACCAGCAGTTATAACACAGAACAATGATAATGATGCAGAATATAGAGGAAGATGAGGATTGCTGTGATGTCAGAAAAATAATAATGTCCAAAAAATTTAGTTAGCTCTCCATATATAAGGGAGAAGTCACAAAATACATGATATGGAAATAATGGTCCTCCCAAAAGCCCCTCACTTCCCATTATAATATTTCAGAGACGAAGTAGATAAAAATGAGGAAACAATCCAAGGCATATTAAAAGGAGCAGCAGAAAGGGTAAAATACATAATAGACTATGGATTAACCCATGGATTAAGCTATTAAACTATGGCTCCAGTTTAATGTGTTCTTTGTAAGTGTTCTAGGTTAATAGTATGCTACATATCAAAAGGAGTTAGCTATATAAAACCATGGCGCAGAATTTATTAAACACTATATATAATTATAATCTCTCTGTCTTCTAACAAAGTTGACACACTTAAAAACATACAGGGTACATGGAACCACTTGGGTGCAAAGGTGATTCCAGATGACCTGGGAACAAATGGCTGGGGAGGGAAATGGGAAATTAGGTGTTGCTGAAGTCAAAAAACTAATTGAGATCCTGGAAAGATTACTAGGAATGACGGAAGTGGCAACATTCTGGAACACATTCTTCCTGGAGTATGCATAGGATTGGGAGGGAATGAGACAATTACTAGTCTTTGTTAGAAGTGTCCAGTGTCAGAGGCAGTGATCTTTAACCTGGAAAGCATCTGCTAACCTGCAAGATTTTTGGCTACCAGTTGAAAAAAATGTGAGTGCCCAGTGAATATAATTCTGACTGGCTGTGTTTAATTCCTTACTAAGAAAAGAATATTCAATTCAAGGATGAAAACAAGTATTTAAGGCTGGAAAACATTGTACTGTGAGAAATGTCACCTATTCAAAAGCTTAATCTTCTCTTCAAAAGAAAGCGTGTTTTCTCAGTCTTTCTGTACTTTGGTAAGGTCACTTGCTGGACACATTTCTTAAATTGACTTTTCTGGTAGTCAGCATTTCACCAAATTGCCTGAAAATGCTGCTTTATAATAGAGATGGAAAGGAGCTGCTTCTGGTCCTCTTTAGGGCAGATCTTCAGGAAAAAGCTGGGGTTTCCTTTTATCTGTTTTTCTTTCCTTAAACTGGCCTCCATTGGGTAATTTTGCTGCTATTTGCAGTATATTGGTTAAATACTGGAATAGTAAAATTTAGAACATATATTACTTAAATATGAATGAATACATTAATATTTTTATTCCTGAAGAATTTTCTTCCTAACGCCTGAACTGTCTTACATTCTTGCACAGACATTTTTCAGGAACAGACGTAAAGATTTTTACCCCGAGTATTGTTAGGCTGACCTGATCATGGTTATGTTTTTGGA
>PYHW01010552.1:1452490-1502787 GCA_013186435.1 Turdus rufiventris
TCTGCCCCGGTGCACATCAAATAAGCATAGTTAGCAATCACTGCCTTTAAAGAACTCTTCATATTCTCTCAGGGACATCTAGATGTCTTCCTGATAAAGACCAATTGTGTGCGCAACAGCACTCCTTTTTTTTAAGAATTATTTCTATTATTTCCAAATTAGTTTAGTATATTATAAAATTGAACAAAATTCTTTGTTTAGAGGATTGTCTGCAGTCCAAGGAAGAGTTCATCTGAGTTTCCTTTACCTGCAATTGTGAAGATAAATTATTTATTGAGAAGCAGGTGTGTGTGTGAAGAAGTTATGTATTCACTTTGTTCATGAATGTGCAGTTTATCTTTTCAGTCTGGAGGCAATGTAGTCCAACCTGTTCCAAGCAGCACCTTAGATGAGGTCGCTCAAGGCTGTTTGCACTTGAGCTTTGCATACAAACAAGAATGGAGATTTCAGTAACTCTCTCTAGGCAACCTGTTCCCTTGTTTGCCTGCCATCACAGAGAAGACCTTTTCCTTGCAGCTAATCAGAATTTCCGCCATGCAGTTTGTTTCTATTGGTTCTCCCACCATCACTCTGCATCTGTGGGAATACCATGGTCTGCCTTCTGTATGTATGCCTTCCCATTAGGCAGCTGAGAACAACACTAGTGTCTTCCCATGTGCTTCAGTCCACAGTTAAAAGTGAAGAAACATTCAAGTTGCCATTTTGTTTTCCTGCGGGAATTATAACATGAAAGTCTTTTGCCTCAAAAGTCCTCTGTCAGCTGAATAGTCTAATTATACGAAGTTTTTCCTCCCCTTTTTAAGGAAGCGTAGGCCAGTTGAAGTCAATTAGACAGTAGTGGAAAGTATAAAGCACTTGAATTACAACTCTCTGAGAATTACAGTTCCATTTTGAATCCAGATATTTTCAGCTCAAAGTGCGAGAATGTTTTTCAGACTCTCTTCCAACAACATGTCAGAATCTCATGTGTGTAAAACAGTCTCTTATAGGAAAAACTTGAGCTTTGCCATTCTATATAAAATTTGGTTTTCACTTAAGTTTGCCAGAAAGCTTTTAAGCAGATTTTAGTGCATCTTTATATAGCTGAATGTGTTTCTGCTGCTGCCAAAGGAATTATACCCTAGTATTTTTTGGAAATTATTGCCTTACAAGCTTTCTAAAAGTTCGTCATTTGTGTATTCTGAGTTGTGTCAGTTTTTGATGTTCCAACTAATTTTGATTAGGTTTCAGTTATTGACTCTTTTTAATAACCAGCTAATTTTTCTTTACTACTACATCAGGAGTATACATGACTGTAGTTTTTCCTGTTCTTTTCAAATATTAAACTTGAACTTTCTTTGGAATATACAGAAGATAAAGCAAAACAAAAATGCATGAGAAATTGTTTTATTGAATTGCGGTGTTTGGTTGTGTCAAATCAATTCAAACACTTTTAACAGCTCAAAACTTACCATACATGAGTACACACACCGCAGTACTTTTGATAACATGACCTTACTGCCTTGGTATTACAGAGCAAACATTAAACAAGATGGTCTTATCTTCTAAGGTTTTATGAAGCATTTTGTTTGTTGGTTGTTGAAACATGCAAAACGGTGGTATTTTCAACCCAGTAAGAAGGAAAAAGAAGTACAATTTACTGTAGCTTCTCAGGCAGTGAAACTCAACTTGTTCATATTCATGAAATAAAAGATTCTTAGGGCCCAGTGTTTGAGGCTGATGAACATGACTCTATGGCTGTAATTTACTTTGCATCATACCTAGATGTACTTTATCTTATTTGAGCCTTTTAAAAGGACTAGATACCTTCATCTTCTCAAGCTCATTCCCTGGAGGGCAAGTTTTGGAAAAATCTTTTCATCTTGAAAGGTTTCGAAGTGGCTCATTGTGGCAGGAGGAAGCAAACCCTGTCCTGTGCTTAGATTCCCCACAAAGAATGAAAAGGAAAATTAGAAGAATTTTCAACTTATTTTTTTATGGGCAGCAACGCTGATAAAAGTTAACACAGCTAAGGTTAGAAGGACTGCATGAAAGCAGTGAAAATTTCTTTTCAAGTATTTCGTATGACACATACTGAAAGTGCTCATAGCAACTATCACCACGGAGACCAGTGAAATCCTGAAAACCCCTAAGGTCAGATGTGAGCACCAGGAGACATTCCATCTTGAATAACTGGGCTTTGAACCAAACAATCCCTTTCCCCCATTGCACTGTTTTTATTTAATAGTTGAAAAATACCTTGCATTAGAATAAAGTAATGTTTCATTTGCTGAAGAAAGTTACACAGTATTACATACAGCAAGCATGGGGCTGGCAGTATAATGATGGCAAACCTCAGAGTAAGCTGTCAGGATACCAAATGGCTGTAAAAATTAGCGGTAATGGACGTAGTTAATACATATTAGGCATGAGTCCACAGTCTAACAGCTTGCAGCTTCTCTACTTCTGTAATGTATAATGGCCACCTCTTGGACGCATTGAATTTTTTTTCTTTTTTTCTTTTTTCTTTTTCTTTTTCTTTTTTTCTTTTTTTTTTCTTTTTTTTTTTTTTTAACTTAATGGAAAATTTAAAGTAACACTGGCAAATTTCTGTTTTGGGTACCATGAGTTGTTAAAAGCAAAGCCTGGAGATATGCCAAGGAATGTGTTGTTTGTGTTTGTTTCATTCTTAGCTTAGAAATTAGGAGGAGATATTTCACAATAGTTTCATGAATATTAAGTAAAAAATTACATTAGGAATTCAAAATGTGTAATTGGTATGTCCTGAGACAATTTTTCCATGATCCATACTGGATCCAAATGCCTTTTTGGTTTATAAGCACTTAAATAGTGGGTAAGGCATTCTCACTGGTAGTTGGGTATTTTACATTTGTTTTTATTTTCTTTTGGTGCTTTCTTGAGAGAGAGTGCCTTTGCATCTACTTATTGGTATCTCTTAGTTGCCTTTTTTTTTCAAGTATATATTGCTTTGTCCAGGGCTTCATTCTATTTTCATTGCAGTAAGTTTTAATGTATATTTCTGGCTTGAGGTTTATCTATAACTTCTGCCAATTTTTTACTTGGATTCTGGGAAATGTGTAACGATGGACGTGACACCCTGGCTCACTCTCCAGCCAGTCACCATCCTCCACTCATCTGACACATCTTCTGTTTTGTGGCCTTTTTATTGCTGCTTTTTAAACTGAGAGCATTAAATAGGCCAACTGGCATGAAAAGTGGGGATAGCTGGTTTCTGCTATTGATTAACTTACGCATGACCACACTTTTTAATTTGTGTGGATAAACAAAAATGAAGCAGCCGGTCCAGCAGCTCATTTCTTACATAACCTTGCCAAATGAGTCTCTTTGGGCTGCAGCCTGGATCAGTTGGTCTGGCATGTATTGATGAAACTTAGCAGTAGTGGAAAGACGTGGCAGCTGTTACTGCTGTCACTGGCTTCCCGGGTCTGTGGCCTGATGAGCTCTGTGTAAAACAAATGGGTAGAAAAGTCACTGGGCTTTTTTCTGTGGTGAGGGTATCCTTTACATTCAGGAACAAATCAGATCTCACTGTAGTGGCTGCTGTATTTAAGTTTCTGCTAAGAGAATCTCCAAGATTGCTTATGCCGACATTAACAAGAGGTTGCAGACCATGCTGTTTGAATGCTTAATTCTGATGGACTTCTGCTGCTGCAGCCTTCCTGTTGCCCCCATGAATGCCCCAACCAGCTGGCAGGATTTTGCAGTTTCTGGAGTGCAGTTACCAAGCAGCTCTGCTGGCTGCAGCCCTGATGAACCCATGGCAGACACTGAACATGAGGCTCCACTGGGGACAAGGTGCTTTGTACAAGGCATCTGTCCAGGTGAGGCCAGCCCAAGGCAGAGCAGCAGTGAGGTTGGCAGGAGGATGGCAGAGGGGGTGAACGTCTGTGTAGGAACAGATGGCAACTAGTGCTGTGTTCCTAGAGGGCTGGGATATATCTGGTTTCTTTGGGATGGTGGTTGTAAGAAAAAAAACATAATAGGAAAGCAGAATACCTTCTTGTAGAATGGACCAGATTAAATATCTGAGTCTTGCATCACTTCCCCAGTGACAGGATGAGGTGTAACACTAGAGACATTTTTATGCCCATGGTTGCAGGGTTAATACCGAAGGATTTATGTCATTTTCCACTAGATTTCATGCTTATACATCTAAATTATGCAATTTCAGTATACCAAAAAAAATGGTGTAGTTCAGAGCTGTTAATGTCTACAAGGGATATCTGAGTTTTAAATTAGCAAGCTATCCCTAGTATTTTAAATTTTGCCTTAAAACACATATTTAGGTGCCTTTCAAATGCTGCTGGCGCCATCATAATTGTGTTGTATCGTATCATCAGCTGCCTTTGTGTTGATAGTGGTTTCAGCTTAGCACAAGGCTGAAACTTCTCACTGAAGTTAATGATACCCTTAAATCTACACCACCTTAATTCAAGCCTAATAAACAATTTTCAATGAAAGAATTGATTTTGTTCCAGAAATCTAGACATTTTTAATGCTGGTTTTCTATGCTGTATGAAAGAACAAACTGATTTGATCTTAATTTTTAATTTATATAAAAATTGAAAAAAAAATCTGAATTTTCTATACCATCTATGTCATTTGCAGAATTTTAGGGTTTGGCTGATAGGAATGGATTGTTTGGTTTGTCCTGGGCATTCATTGTGGAACTGCAAAACACAAGAGTAGGAAACAGCTTTTCATAAAACTTCTATAAATGCCTCTAATATCCCTTTTAGAATTATACCCCTGCCCAGTCTAAGCAAATAAATAGCATGGCATTTGCTGAGAAATGCATGTTGTACCATTTAACATTTTAGCTTTATAACAAAATGCTCATGAAAAGAATGCAAAGTTGCATAAGAATATGTTGTTTGCTCTCAATAATGGGAGGAAATGCTTGTGACTTAATAGACATATTTTATTTTAACAGTAGTGATGGTGGAAGTGTGTTCTGTAAGATGACAATCTTCTTATCCAACAGAAGAAAAGGAATCTTTCGTTTCACTAACTTGCTCATAGGACATCAATTTACTTGTCAGGGTTATAAGATTCAGGAAATCTCAAGATTATAAGATCTGGGTTGGATTATAAACTTTGCCTTTTAAGTATTTAATTATTTTCTGCCTTGATTCTTAATGGGGAGAACACGGTAATTTTGCGATTAAAAAGTACAGGTGTGTCAGTGTCACCTTATTGATTAATTTATAAACATTACAATTGTTTTACTGAATTAGTTGCATAAATTATTTATATGTCCCCAGTTCTGATGGCAACAGGGATAGTTTTGACTTCAGAAGATTGCTTTTGTTTGGGTTTATAACCTGTAGCTCCAACATTCTTCTTCACATTGGTTTACACTGAAGACTTGCAAGTTAGTTCAGCTCCACACTTATTTATAGCACACTTCATTCTGTTTGTATGCTTATTTTTCTGGCTTCAAGTGGTGCTGTTATAGTTCAGTGACTGCCACAAAATGAACATCCTGAAAAATCTTGATTGCTGGGTGGGCAGCAGCCTGCCTGTGCCTTCCTGGCATCTGCAGTCATGCTGTCTTTGAGCAGGAGATCTAGAATGCTCTCCATCTCCGGAAGGAAGCCTGAAACTCTCCCACTCTTAGGCGGGACCCCGAGTTTCAGTCCTCCAATGATAGGTTGTGGTTTCCTCACCAAGCCTAATTTATTCCCTAGACAGTGTAATTTTGGTCTTTTTGGAGCAAAAACATTCTGGATTTAGAACAAAACCTGTGCTATGTAAGATTTGGCTTTGAAAACAGTAAAATGGTTTAAATGCAGTGCATGTTTACTAAAAGTTTAGTCAGCACTGGATGATCTCAGATCCCTCTTTGGAGCTTCCTTCTTTGCTGCATTTCTTGGAGCCCTGACACTTGGGAACCTCTGGCAACTCCTCCACTTTTTGCAGCAATGCTCTGTTTATCCTGTCAGGTAAGCCTTTGGTCTGCTTGTGCCAGCTTGTGTAAGGCAACATTGCCTAATTGCAGATGGAGAAAATTAGTTCCTTGAGTCTAACAGCTTGGCCCATTGTATTTCCATGTTTGCTCTTCCCACAGCCCCGCTGAATTTCAGCTTTAGGGCATACAATAACCACTCTATTATGCAATGCTGGGTTAGGGAGTCTCAGCAGCCTGGGTTAGGTGCAGTGCCTTGCCTATTTTCTTGCATAGCAGCCTTCTTATTATTCATAACTTTATTGTGTATCATGTTTCACAACTTTTATTATCCATCTTTTGAATTATGGCTGATATATTGATGTTTGTTACTCCAGGGGCAGAATAGGATCCTATTATGGCATTTCTGTTAACTGTGCTGGACTCAAACAACACAACGTATTTTTCTTTACAACTACTTGGCAAAATTTGTGGTACTTCTGTCTTTGTAGAAGCAAAGAATGACCTCTGCATCTACTGGAATTTTTTGAGACCTATGTCTACTGATAAACTGCTTCCATCATCTCCAATAAAATGGGCATTAATAACCATTGAAAGGAGCCACTCATAACAAAAGCTTAAACACTTGCAGCTAGAACAGAACATGACAAAATCACAGTGAAATGTATGATATGCTAATGTTAAGTAGGGAGGAATTTAATGAGGTACTTGACCACTTCAGGTTAAACTGTTGGTAACTCTAAAATGACAAATGACTCATTAGTGAGCTGCAATTTTAAAAAAATTTAAAAGGTGAAGGAGGAGAAGGAAAGTGGGTTGGCTGACTACACAGGGTGGAAAAGAGGCCAAGGAGATCATACCTTGTGAGAGTTAGTAGAGCAGTCACTGAGGTAAGAGCTCAGTTTCATCCTGCCATGGCTGGCGGCTGTGATTAAATCTGCTGTATCAGGTCTCTGCTGGTCTGGATTTCTTTTCTCAGGTCAGCTGCATGGTTTGAACAACGCGAGGTAGGAATGGTACTTTCTTTGTGATTCTGCTGATTGTAAACTTCAGGAGAATGTTGTGTGTTACTCTGTATTTTACAGTATTTAGCACAGTGGGGTTTCTTTCAGCTGAGGTTTCTGGGAGCTTTTATGCTTAAAGAATATATTTTTTTTCTACTACAATTTAACCATGCACATCTTCAAAAAATGAAGATGACAGCTAAGTTTTCTTGTGCCATGGAAATAAACTTAATACACTTAGCTTTTGTATTTAAATATACACTTGGTACTGAAGAACGTTAGCCTTGAATGGAAATATCCCACCAAATCTTTTCTACTCAAAGCCTGCTTTGAAAGAGAAAGGGTTTTTAGTCCTCTAATGTGGAAAGAATTAGGCTATTAAATGACATTCATGAATCTCATTGAAAAAATAATGTCAAGATGGTGTCAGTATTGGTCCACTCCCAGAGTATTCACATCAGAGATGTTCTTTGCAGGGGACATTGGACTAATCAAGTGAGCTTTAGTTTTTTCCAGAACTAAGCAAAACCTCCTAATTACAGAGTGCAGTAGAAATCTTCCAGGGGATTAGAGTGAAATCAAGCTTCTTTTTAAAATATCAACATTTTTTAGGGAAAACCTCTTGCTAATTTGCATGAAGAAACCCCAGTTCTTCCTCTCTATAGTAATAGGATATCAAGCTGGTGTGTTGTAAAATACAGCAGAAGTCATGTATCTCCTTTATGAGACCACTGTGGTATATTCTTTTCTACCTACTTTTTCAGAGTCATACTGGGAGCATAGTGCACATTGGATTAGCTGCTCTGATGAAAACAACCAGCTCGTCTCCATTATGTTACAGAAATAAAGACCGTGCTCATGCATAATTGCCATTTATAGAATCACAGAATATCCCGATTTGGAAGGGACGCAAGATTCCACACAGGCCAACCTAAAAGTTAAACCAAGTGCATTGCAGAAATGCTTCTTCACCCTGACAGGCTTGGGGCTATGACTGTTTCCTTGGAGAGCTTTTTAGAGTGCCTGACCACCCTCTGAGTGCAGAACTTGTTCCTAATACCTTGACTGAACATCCTCTAATGTCCTGATGGTACAGAAGGGGAAGGAACCACACCTCAGAAAAGAAGATGAAGAGGAACACATTTTCATGAAAACTGGTCATAACTGTAGGACACTCAGGAGAAATAGTCACTGGGAGGCAGCTACACAAATTACTCAGTTAGCAACAAGCTGCTAATGCCCAAACTCCCTCCTGGAGCTCTCCAGCATTGAACGGGAGGTAGTTAGGATTTAATGACAGAAGCATGTACTTGTGCTCAGAGTCCTTTAACTCCAGTGCTCCAAGGGAATGACCATAAAAGTGGCGTGTTCTGCAGACACAGGAATGACCAAGTTTGCTGTAAGGTAGAGACCACCAGTTCCACCCTTTCCACCTATTAAAGGCTATGTGGCCTACCACTACATTAGAATTGGGAACTACTGTGCTGTTACCTAACACAGTATGTGAAGCTTCTGTGACGGGCTTCGTGGTTCTCCAGTTATAGCTGAACCTTTTGAAATATGGTGTTTCCTGTAGAAAATCGGCTCCTAGCTGGTAAAAATCATTGAGAGATGTAGAAACCATTTAAGTCTCTTTCTTCTTCCACTTAAAATGTCTGATTGTATTCAGCAGTTGTCCCTGAGCTGCCTGTGGCTGTGCTGCTTCCTCATACGTGAGGTAATGCCTTGGATTTGTTGACAGTAAATGTTCAGGTGTTAAGTGTATTCTGTCTTTAGCAAGTTCCAAAGAGCATACTGTTGTTTGATAGTAACTAATGTGTTCACATCTATGATTCTCTATCTCTTTTCTTGTCACTTTTTGCCTAGGAAAAAGAAAGGTAATGAAAGACAATTGTAGTGTTGATGGCCAGAGGCAAGACCTACCTCTGGATGTTACTAAACCTTATGAAGTTGAACTTGTTTCTCTACCATGTGTGAAGGTGAAGAACCACAAGTGAGGGGTTATCTCCTTCAGCAAAGGTGGCAGTAGAACTTGCTTTGGTTTCATTGATGCAAAATTGGATCTTAAATGAACAGTAGTCTCTTCATTCTTACATGTTTGTCTTGGCTTTAGTTTTCATTATTTTCTAAACTTAATTTTTTTCATAATAATTCATAAAGCTGTTTAAAAAAAACAAAATCAAACTGTAAGCATCTTTGAAATGTTGGAAGAATCATGCACTGGATTTCTACTGGACTGTCAGTGGTGCCTTTTGCAAGACCTGTTGTGTCTCTGAATTGCTTGTCTTGGATCTTAAATGTGTTTCTGAATACATGAAAACTGAGATGCTTTGGTTATCTGTTGTGCGACTAGCTAAATCCCAACACATGAAAAAATTTCCTCTTCCTAAAGGTAAACTTTCAACAAAAGAAACCATTAGCATTTTAATTATTCTGGGTTTATTTAATACAAGAATGTCCACACAGTGCTGCCTGGGACACTTGGAAGTCTGGCTCTTAGCTCACATTTCATCACGCTGACATTGCTCTGTTAAAACCCAAATAGTTCTGTTAGCAGTCTGGAGCCCCCTCTTCTTGAACTGGATTTGGGGATCATGGCCTTTTCCTTTTTGTGAGGGTCAGGCTCTCCTGAATCATTGACCAGCTAAAGAGTGAGCACGTTTCACTGGAAATGCCTGTAGCCCTGCTGTGCCAGCATGGCTGTGTTATTCATGTTGGAAATATATGTCTCTTCACGGGGTCATGGCTGTGTAAGAAATGTGTGTATTGCATGTGAAAGTTTTTGTTGTGGTAACTGTCATTGAGATTTGGTGACACCACTGTTATGAGCATCAAAAATAAATTATTGTTTAGGAAGTGGGCATCACTTTGGCATTGAAGTTTATGTTTGCTTTTCTGACTTCCTCAGTATAGTGGAATTCAGCAAACACAATTATGCTGACATAGTAAGAAGCTCTCTTAAAATTTGAAGTTCTTAAATATGCAGAGGTACCTATCAGCATTCCAATTTGCCTCTCTTCAACCCAGTTCCCATTTTCCTCCTAAAAGCTTCAGATGATGATTTGTTTTCTCTCAGCATAAAAGGAACTTCCATGTTTGTATTCCTTTATGGTTCAGATTTTTATCCTGTTTTCCCAAGTAAAGATGTACCAGGAGATCCTGCTGTGTCCGTCTGTTCAGCTGCCTGCCCTCCTCTCTCCAGCACCTTTTCTGCTGGAGGACAGATCTCAGCCACACAGGTCAGGGGTCAGCAGTCTGAGAGACAGGATGCCCCTGAGAGCCTTTGCAATATGCATAGCTGTCTGTAGAAAGGAGGGTTTGTTTATTCCTGTTTCAGCTGAGGGGTGTACTAATTAGCTCATCTTTCATTAGCTATCGGGAGACAGAAGCAAACAGGTTACATCACTTCTGCTTTTATTTTTCCCTTTCCTCTGCCCTTGCCTATACTTTTTGCCATTTGTTTCCCCTCTCTGAACAATGGCACTCTCTTGGGAGATCCTGTTGTTTGTCATCCTGTTATTTTGACCGATACTCTGTCTTTGCTCCACAGCTGCTTATCTTTTGAACTTTGCTTGCCTAAAAATTATTGAAGATGCTGCAGGGAAACCAGCTGGGAGTCAGAAAAGTCATTGAAACTGTGAGATCTGTCAGGAAACAGGAAACCCAGGTTCTACTGTGGGGATTCTCTGCTTCAAGGCTGCAATCAGTGGAAAGTCTAATACTGCCATTCTTTATTCAAGTAACTAATCCTAGATTGTGTAGGAGACTAAAAGCTACCTAGGCTCTCGGTAACCAGCAGAAGCTATCTGTGTTTCTAAAGATTTCTGGACTAAGTCCTTATTTTGAGGGAAAGATAAATTGTTTCTTGCCTTTCAAACTGCTGCCAGCAGAAGCAGACTGCACACACTGAGAAAAAAGTTGTACTTTGGGGACCTAATCGCTTGAATGTTCAGCACATGGCTAAGTGGTAAACTTTAAGCAGATTATGTTTCACTGAATTGTTTTCCCTGTTTGGGTTTTTTTTCCCAACATCAAATATATCACAATGTAATTTACGAGGACATGCCTTCGAGTAGAACCACAAACACATATAGGGACACTTACTGCAGACAACATATGGCAAATCCTATGAATTATGCACAGCCAACATACGGAGAATGGAGACAGCCTAAGGAAATGATTAGACCTGTTACTGTAGCAGTGACTGTACATTATTTTCACTTGACTGGGAAAAATTGAGTTTTATTCTAGGTTGGGGCTGAGATTGTTGCTGCCAGGTGCAATATATTAACATGCATATGAATATTTAATGGTTTCTAGGAAATGTGGCAGCTTAGTTCTCTTCTGTGCTAAACCATGTTTCTGATGTAGTTGCTACGGTCTTGTTGCAAGAGAAGCAGCATAAAAATAGATCTCAATTTTTGTAAGTGCATTATTATAAAACACAAGTTACACACCAGCAAATATCTTACACCAGATGTGTGGCTTTCATCAAGTTTGCATTTACCAGTTCCTGCTTTTCATGTTCTGAATTGTAGATTTTATGTTTTTATACTCAGGTTAATTGCATTGTTCCACCAACAGGATTTGTTCATCCTACAGTGAAAATGCTATTAGTAAAATGCTGATAATGTGGAGTTTGGACTCTTCTGGAGCAAAAGGCCCAAAGGTTCTTAATTTAAATCTTGTCTTTGCTTCTGAGGGTTGTCAGATGTCTTTTGTAGCATCTACTTTCTGAAAAAAACACCTAAAACTGTCTTGTCACACTACAGCCTAGTCCACAGTGCTTCACTGAAACTCTAAAGGTGCCCATGGGTGACTAGGCACCCAGGACATTTGGCCCAGCTGTAGAAGTCAGTAATGGGTGGCCTTGCTGCTCACAAAATTTCTATTACATTTAAAAAGACGTCTGCAGATGTCATTTTAAGTTTAGATAGTTCCAGTTTGCATTACAGATGTGAACACCTTCTGAAGTGATTCAAGTAATTCAAAACCAAAGAAACAGAATTCATAGAAAAAAATTGCCGTCTTTTGCACCTTGGGTTTCCAGCCAAACCTGATGTACACTGGGAAGCTGACAGACGTTTAAGCACCAGATTGTTGCTCTCAAGCCTATCTGGAAAGCACTTGTGCTACCTATTATCACCTCTTTTCTGATAGTGTTAGCTATTTAATTCTTCCCAGATGATGAATACTTAAATAAATTTTCTTCAGGTTCTTAATTAGATATGTTTCCATCCTACTTTCTCCTAGCTGGCCTCCTAGGAAGTGCTGTGTGATGATAATGATCTAAATCAGAATCCGTGTTCTGTGTTAACAGTGTTGCCTCTTTTGCTTTCAGCACTCTGTATAGTAGGCATATGAACATACGTCGGATAAAGATAATAAAGCATCTAGTTTTTTACACTGTAAATCCACAAAACTCATATGATTCTATTTCAAATGTTGATAATGCTTTCTGGCTTTATTTTTCCTGAAGATGTGTGTCAGAGCACAATATAATAGCATTCCCTATGGAGAATTCACTAATGCTTCACAATATGTGTATGCAAAAAAATTACAGAAAAGCTTTTACCTCTTCTGTGGGGGAAGAAGAATAGAGGGTAAGAGGTACCTCAATCAAATGATGAACAGCATTATTCGTTTCAGAGGAGGAAATTTAAAGGTAAATCTTCATGTATATGTGTCTAGGCCATATAGTGAAAGATATTTAAGTGATCAATTCTCATACTGAAAATTCAGGTCAACTTCCTCTACGAGTAGTCAGAGTGAACATGACAATTCTCTATTTGACACTATCAAGATTTAGAGCAGTGCTGCTTTTCTCTGTCTAGGTTTATGTTAAGGCATTTGTGCCCATAATGATGTGCAAGACTAATAGATTTGGATTTCACGTCCAGCTGTAGATGATGTGAGTCTTACAAGATGTTGAATTTGTTCAGTGTGATGCCTCTAAAAATTGAGATCCTAGTTTTACTACATGTCTGGATGTTTTCACAGTTTTATTACAAATCGAGAGTCTGGGATCCTGGATGTTTTTGCTTTCTTGCTCGTCATATCAGCATCTGTAGAAATGAATATCCACACTACAGTTAGTTCTGCCTTTTAATGTATTGAACTAAATCCATGTGCAGTCAAAATTCAGCATGACATTTGAAAGATCTAAAATCAGAATAGAATATCTTGATAATGTCTTTTAAAAAGCTCTGACTGCATCAGTCTTCTTCTGTGTTATGTTTAGTGAAATCAAGATTTTCTGAGAGAACATTTATTTCAATGTCTTTTCAACCACTTCACTTCTGCCTTTTGCTCTGGTGCTCCTGCTGAGCTTTGACTAGCCTTAATTCTGGATATCTTGACATAGATAAGAATTTTTAAAATGGAACTGTGTTTCTAAAATGTAATCATATTAAATACCCTGATTGTTGTAAAAAATACATATTAGTTTTAGGATATAAAGATGCAATGAACTTGGAAGTAAGTGAACAGAAAGCTTTTTTGTACCATGGCATGCTGCCTGCTGCAGTGCAAGTCACCAGACAGGTTTGTAATCACAAGAATGGCCTTTTACTTCTGAAGGCAATATGTTTTTCCTCTATGGGAGGCAATGAGAGTAGCACCCTACATTTTAGAGGAACTGTTTAATTGAGAGTAATAGATGGCTTTATTTCTGTGACTCTGAGGGTTTGAACTTCAGCTTGGGGATTTTCCACGATACTTTCTCCACTCTGAAAAATGCAATCATCATGTTGAGTTTCTTCAGACAAGTTGAAAAGTTTCAGGAGGACAGTTTAATAATAAATCTTGTTTGTGAATAAGAATTGTGTTTAATTGCTGCTTTTCATCTATATGCACAAACTCTTTTCCAGATCAGACAGCATTTTTCAGACAGGAAGCAGAAAATGCTAAGGCAACTTCTTACTATTCAAAAGTGTAATTTAAATTTCTAGTTAGAATTTTATACTTGCAGCCTAGATAATTCAGAATAGCTGCATCTTCACTTTGGAGCCTTCAAAGATGAGTAAAGTTACAAACTAGCAAATCATACTGTAAATGTAGATGGGTTTACTTCAATTTACACAATTTACTTCAAATTACACAATTTACTTAAGATGTTTTTACACGACTATTGTCTAGTTGTGTCCTTCCTGCCTGCCTGCCTCCCTCCCTCCGTCTTTCTTGTTTCAGGCTATTTGCCATCTGTAATAGAGCCTCATGCACTGTTCCCAACAGTAGCACTTATTTCCTCCTGTAGTCCCAGCTGCTGGAAGTAGCTGTGGAGAGCTGTAGGGCTCTCCTGCTCATGAACTTGGACAATAAACTGCCAGTGACTAATGCAGATGTTTGGTTTGCACACTGAAGGCAGCATTGCACACAATTTCCTCTCTTCATCCTACAGATGTCTGCATATTTGAATTGTAGAAATGGGCTTCGTGACACCCAGAACAAAACGTTTTCTTTACGGAGCAGGAGGAAGTTATTAGTATGCAGACTCACAGCACAACTTTTAAATTAGATGTTTCGAAAGTGCTATTAGTTTGCAGGTAAACATGGCTCCTGATTTCCCTCTAATCAAATTGTACATTCTTCCTGGGTTTCTTTTGCCATCAAAACCAGGCATTGTGTTTGTCAGCATGCTATGGGGTCAAGCCTATAGCCCACAGGAGGAGCGGGTTTGGGTGTCAGAACCACTCTAACGGCTCCCAGTGCTGCTTCTCGGTCATTTCTTAAGTGCCGTGCCCTTGATTCCTCTGGTGGGACCTTAGACAAGTGCTCCACTCCATGCAGTGCTTTCTTAAAGACAGTGTAGAAGTTCACTGTGGTATGAACTGTATGTGTTTTAATAAGAGCGGCCTCTTGAGTCACAGCAGATGGACAGGAAGAGATGAGGGGTGATGTCTAACCCTTCTCCCCAGCTCTCACCATGCCCAGTAGCCTGAGAAAAGCCAAAGGAAGAAAAAATAAGAGGGGCCATAAGGGTCTGAAAAGTGAGCTTCCAAAACAGACAGCTGTCTTTGTAGCACAAAAAGGAGAGGACATGAGGGATAGGAAGAATAACACTGAGCTAGGATTGGCAGTTAACACTGCCTGGCACTTGGCTGTTTGGAATATGCTAGATCTGAGCTGGGGTCCAGCACATGCTCCACTTTGATGGGCCAGCAGCCAGTGTGAGGTCATGACAGTCACCTGGAAACAACAGCAGTGAATCTTTGAGGAAAACCCTTAGCTCAAAAGATTAGAGGGTGAAATGCTTTTCAGTCTCTTGGCTTTTGATACCTGTGCATTTCTTTCCTAGTTAGTTTTCTCTTTTTGTTTACGGTATTGATTCCCCTGAAGTTTTTAGTCTTTTGTTGGGGAATATGTTTTTTTAAATGTCGATAAAACCCTCCAAAACCCATGAAGTTCGAGTCACGGGGTGGCTCCCTCTGATGGCTTGGAGATTGACTGAGTTGAAATTGGTGGTGTTTCTTTAAGACTGAAAATGATAGAGGAAATCAAGCCAGGCCAGCTGAGCTCTGTGGAGAGGCAATTCTGGGAAGATTATCACCCCATTAGAGCTTCTCATCCTTCCTTAGTTATGGGCTTGTCATTACTGTGGTTTTCTAGCTATCATCTTACACCTGGAAGGCATTAAGGCAGGATTCAGTTCCTTGTAGAATCCCCTCAAATGCATTTGTTTGTGGAAGTAAGTTATCTGTTGCATTTGATGTGACATAACAATTATAATTCCTTTCCCCTGAGACAACTCCTTATTTTGTTCTTATGAATGCTTTTTTTGCTACAATATTTCCTTTCTGATATATTTGTTTTGTAGTTTTAAGTCCCTTTGAACAAAGGGGTATTTGGTTTTGTTCCTTATTTAATTGCCATAATTACACTCTTTCTGACTAGTATGTTTGTAGGCATTTGCAACTTCTTCTGTTAGCATTCCAACATCTGCACTTGGCATTCCAACATCAGCTAAGTGCCTCTGATCCATAGTAAGTACTGGCTATCATCTTCCATGGAGCTCTTAAGCAGCTGACTTAGAACATCAAATATATTGCATTCTATCCCTAACAGAAGGAAAAACAAGTTGGAAAGACCAGTGGCAGTAAGGGAAGTGTTGCTGTAGTCAAAAAAGGTATCCCACTGGTACAAGAGAGGTTGTCTCAACTGAGTCTGGTTTGGTGGACAGCAAGGAGGCATGTTTCTACTGCTTCAGAAAACTGCAGTATGTGTCTCTGTCTGGCATATCTGTAGTAGCCAGCTGGTGACCTGGCCAACCTCCCACTGAACAAATCCATCCCTTCCACATGTTGATGCATGGGCTAATGTTGTATCCAACCTTTCACTAAAGGGAGAAGCTCCAAGCAATGCCATGGATCGATGTCCTACCTCCCTGGGACTAGCTGTTTCAGAGAGCCAATTCATGTTATGGGAGTATTTTCCTCCTCTCCAATAAAAATAACCAGACCTACAGGATAAAGTATTTCCTTTTCCTCACAGTGAATAACATCCTGACACCTCCATGCTTCAGGTTTAATGCACACATGAAGAAGCAATTATATGACAGACAGTTTCCTCCCCAGCTTTCTCCATTATTCAATTGCTTCACATTCCCATGTCCTCTCAGCACTGGCTGATCTGTCCCTTGTCACTTGTGTCCCAGGATCCTCAGGACTGGCAACCTGTGCAAAGATGGTGGGCAAGGTATTCACTCTGGGAGTTGTAGCTGCTCTGAATTCCCTGCAGAGGATTTCTTTTGTGGTTGGTTGCATGAGGAATATTAGGTTCCCGAACTAGGTACTCCCGTATCTTAGTTACTTAAAATGAGCGCCTGCCTTACAGAGGCACAGAATCTTGTGGATTGCTGCTCTGTACCACTGCAAATCCAGTAGTGAGGTGGATACATTAAATGATGGTCTGATCCACAAAACCAAAAGGAAATCTTCCACAGGAAATACAGTAAAATGTGTGGTTATTCCCGCTGCAGGCTTTAGGCGAGAGAGTCATATATCAAGGAGGAAGCTGTATCATCATCCTTGTTAATGCTTTACACTTGCATTTTTGCTCAAGTGCTTGACAATATCCACTGTACTTTATGGTTGACAGTAACAGAAATTGCCCCTGTGCTGTAGGATTTGGACTGGAAGACAGTGAGCCCTTGGCATTAGTGTCATTACTCTTGCCAAGGCATCAGAGTGTCACTTCTAGGGAAATGTATCCTTGCAAGTATTTCACCAGGGTGTCTAATGCACAGCTGACAGATAAGACAGTGCCTGTGCTTGGCACTGTGAGAAACGGCACAGCACATAATCAGATGACAGTGTATCATGCAGGGCAAACAGGACTTTTCTTACTCTTTTTTTCCTTTCATGTGTGGCCATATATCTGACTAACTTAGGTGAATTTTCGTTCATACGCCACTGCGCCTGAGTGCATTGTTCTTTCTGCCCCTCCCTGACTCCTGGTATGGGGGGCTGCTCGTTCCTGTGTGAGGTGCTAGAGAGCTGTGTTCCAGTGTGAAAAATAGATTATACAGAAACTAATGGTTTAAAGCCATCACACCCTTTTGGCAAGGGGTTAGTTTCTCTGATTTCCTTCTGTCAGCAATGGAGAGAGTAGCAGCTATCCCAAGGAGCTGACCATAGTATGGGCACTTGGCTGAAAAGAAACAGGGTGGAAGATGAACTCTCCTAGGCCAGAGTGATAATGTAAACCTATCATAAGGGAACCTGCATGGATGGAAAACAATCCTTACCCGCAATTCTTTGACCTGAGGAAATTTTTTAGTTTTCTGGTTGGATTCAGGCCTTGGTCTGACAGATCATGCAGCCCCATGTATCTAATGAGGGGGTAAGCAGCCAGGGAGAGGAGGCAAGATGGGCCCATATGCTTCCTTAGGAGCCCACGGTTAATCAGCTAAGAGAGATCAGCCAAAGCTTCATTCCATCTGCACTTTAGGTCCCATGACTATTCTGATTTGCAGTAGCTGTCTTAGCCCCCATCATATGTTGCTTTCCTCCTCTCACAGCGGCAACGGTGTAGTTGCAGTGAGAGCTGATATGATGGATAATCTTTTTTACCTTGCTAATTTTTAGTGAGATAACACCCTAAGCATGAATAACACATGTTAGCACAGATGTGCTGCTCTTGATCCAGCTTGGGTCAGCTTAAGTTGCACCTCTGCAGTGTGCAAAGGGCAGTCAGATGGAGACTGCGTAACAGCAAGTGCAGAGATAGGCCATAAGGTTTCTGCTCTCTCATAATACCAAATTTGCTATAATATTAATAACAATTCTAGTTTTGATAGTTTCTGCGGTAAACAGGATGCCTGTTGGGTTTTTGTTCTGCTGTATTTCTTTCTTCCTCGAAGAACCACTCAGGTCTTGCTTCCAGAACACAAACGTGTGCTCATCCTCCCTCTTCATTGCTTTACCTGAATGTCAGAGCTTGGGTTTGCCTCCCTGCTGTTTTCTGAGATCAGCTGGATTTTAGGCCTATGATAGAGAAACCACTGGCCAAATACAGTCCTGTCAAACTGGAAGGTTCTTTTATTCACAGCAACCACTCTTAGACAGCATCATAGTGAGTTAATACTCCTTCATTTAAAAATGCTTTCTTAAAAGAGTACTTTAGGTCTTCTATAACAATCAGACTTCCTATTGGAATGTTGCTTACTAAAAACACTAAGCAACCCACTTCTTTGCTCTTTTTCTCTTCTAAACAAGTTTAAAAAAAATTATGGTGCAGAAACATTTTGGGTGAATAAGTTACGGGGCCTTACTGAACTCCATCACAGAAGAAGGTAAAACATCTTCTCAGATCAAACGAGAATCTGTCAGAAACTGAGAATGAAATCCCTATTTCCCAGGTGTTGTGTTTGTACTGTCTTCACCCTCACCCAAGCAGCTCCTGTCTTTCCTGTATTAGTTCTGGCCTGGAATACTTAATGCCACACAAAATCCACATTGTTCCTCTATATGCAGCATTTGTCAAACAGAGGTTTGATATTTAGATGGACATGTGCTGCACAAGAATGAGCACGACTGCATCCACTCATTTGATCAATATTGCTGCTGTTGTGAGCTGCAAATGGCTTTCTAGACCAGACCTTAACAATGGATGTCTTGTATTGAAGCTGGCATGGTATTCTGTATTTTTATGCAGAAGAGATATAGTTTTCTGAGCTGACCTGGCCTTTACTGTATTTCTTCTGAAGTAGCACACCTATATTGAGATGTTTATCTACAGCCTTTAATAAGGAGTGTCATTAATGGCACAAAGTCTTGTTCTGTGTTTGTACAAAAGTTTTTCAGTCTTTCAGTTCAAAATCTCTTTTATTCATCAAAGCAGATTCTTCTGTCCTCTGATGCTCATCCAAATGTTTGCCATGTAAGCTGCCTGCAATGGAGCAAATGATGCTGCTCCTTCAAATTTATTTTTTAAAAACCCCAAAAACATATGGGGAATACAGAGGGAGCATATGTCTGCAAAGTAAAACATCCTGGTAAATAGAGAGGAGCATCCTCAAACCAGTGTGTTGTACATGGCTGTCTGGTGCCTGTGTAAAAAGATACTGCAAGTATTTTGTTTTACCCCCAAACAATTCGGGTTCTTGCTATTCCTTCCTCCCTGCATTCAGAGAACATCAGCACAGGCTTTTGAGCAACAGCAGCATTTATCAGGATGTCCATATAGGGCAGTGGGAATACAGTGAGGGCATCCAAAAACTCATTTTCCAAAGGAGATGTGAAACTGTTACCAAGGTAATTTTGAATTCATTTGCTTGGAGGCACCATCCTGAAGTCACCCATGCACAGTGGAATCCAGAGGAAGGATGCAGATGGCGGTGAATCCAGCCCAGATCAGAGGCAGATGTATTTGGCATTATAGGAGCAGTGAGTGGCCAGACAGTGTGTTCTCTTGCATAGCTAATGAGTGCAGGTTTCTAATAAGACCAAGTATCTGAGGCGTGTCACTGCGCTGAGCTGGTGGAGTATGCACTGTGTGGCAGCACAAGGAACAAGGATGGCACTTTCTCTTATTATATCTCAGTGAACAAATGCATAGGTCTGAAGGTGCAAATAGGAAGAAGTCTGGTGCTCAGGAGAATGCTGACAGCCTTGTCAAGTATTCCCCTGCCAGATGCAGTCTCTGCAAGGCTGCTTTTTCTCCCAGATCCACTATTGTTATATCACTGAAAGATTTTATTTCTTGCCTTAAATTTCCTTTGGCAGCATTTGTTTAGATCTTTTTACTTGGAGATTTAAGTGATAAAATTTCTGTGTAAATCAAACTGACTAATGACGTAGTATAAAAAAAAATCAAAATTTCTTTAGCACAGGAAATTGCAAGGTTTAGAGCATCTTAATTGCATGCTTTTTATAAATTAAAAGACTGAAACTTTGCAGAGGAGGGAAGTTTTTAATTAAGATCATTAGATGTTTTAGAATTGTGATATGTTTGTTCTCCTTTGTTAAATCAGAATGCTTAAGGACTTTCCTAATTTGTTTTGATTTTTTAAAATTTTAAATCAAGAATGCGTGCGGGAGGTGTTCAGGAGAGGCAGGCTCTCCAGCTTGGTGTTCCCAGCAAAACACCTGAGGCAGGTCAAGCTGACACCCTTGATACTGGATGGCAGTGAGGAGCCTTTAAGAGGAAGGATCTTTTTTGAAAGTTCTAAGTGTCCTACCCTAAAGTGGAACTCTGGTGCATTTCTATCAAAATGCGATTTTACTGTCTAACTTTAGTGTTGATTCAAGAAACAACTAGTTATTCAGCAAAGTTAAAATGTTGCAGATGTGCTTCTCACTCAAAGAACGTGAGATAGGTCTTTAGCTATCATCTAATCACATTGATTCCGTCAGAGACTGCACTAATTCTGGGTGGCTTTTCCACCCACTCTGAGGAGCTCAAGCAGCTTGTTTGGCTTTGAGTATGAACTGCTTGTAGGTCTGCTGGAAAACTTTTTCCCAGCAAGCTGGCTTGCAGCCAGCTTTTTCTGTTCAGGCTATTGGCTTTTCTGATTGGAATCTCTCCTTGGAGAGTGCCATATACCTGTGTAGTTAGAGGACTTTATGGAAAGTAGAAAAAGCTTGCTTGGCTCCCTGGGAGAAGGAGGCTGAGCTCAGCAGCCTGGCTGGGTACATGTGCAGTGGTCTTCCAGACCAAGGGAGGCTTTTGACTACTTCTGTCTCTAAAGCAATTTCGTAAATAGAGCTCTGGGGGAGAAAAAGAAGTCTAGTTGTAACTCTTTGGTAGATTTCTATATTTGCAAATTCCACGTAATTGACACAGTTTTGGGCAGGATTGTTTGTTCTCCTAGCAAATTAATTTTGTTTGGAAGTTGGAAGAGGGGGTTTCTGCTGAGTTTAGCTGGATTCATCTGGGTGTTACAGTTCTATTGAGTCTTCTGACAAGCCTTTCTTGATGCCTAAAGATCTTTATTTTCTCAGATTTTGACCTCATTGGTTAAAGCCAATACTAATTTGCAATGAAACTGGGTTTTATAGACAGGGGAAGAACCATTACCTGAAACAGTGCATCAGAAAGGCTTAACTTGCAAAACGCTTAAATACTGAGCACTTACTGTCTTTGCTTTCCATTCTAGGTAAAGAGTTCTTTTTTTCCCTTTTGTCAGCATTGTGTTCTTTCAAAGTGAACAAAAGTAAATGTTACTCAAACCGTTTTCACAGATATGATCTTATTCTTGCTGGCTACCTTATTCTTGTTCTTCATAACCTGAAAGCCTGCGTAAACAAGTAAAAATACATCTCCAAGTTTTTTGATGACTCCACTTAGAATTTGTAATTTGCCTTTGGACTCCCATCATTTGGACCTTGCTATTGGTGTTAATAAATACAGCATGGGACACCAGGATCATACAGTTTACAGCCCTGTGCAAAGGTGGAATGACATTTATAGTGGTAGTCTTGTACCTTTCTGAGCAGTATTTCCTGTGAGCATGCCCACAAACAGGTCATGGCAGCTGTGGAGTGGGGAGTCACCCCCAGAGTGCCATGGATTCACCATTAGTGTTTGATTTGTGTCGCCTGCAGTCTTTTCTGAGCTTGGCACTGTGTTCAGCACTGAGTGGGCATATGGTGAATTGGATGTAGGAGCTAGGCTATAGATGACTGTCCTGAGGAAGGTGCAGCTAGTTGTGAAATGATCGTTGTTGCATAGAGAAACCACAGATGAGGACTTTTAGATAATGCCTAGCTCGGGCATGAGTAATCTACAGTTTTAGACTGAGACCACTGGGACGACTTGAACTTCATGCAAAGGTAGTCTTCTTTTCTTTGTGATTTTCACATGACAGGATTATGACAGATTATCACCAAAGTGACAAAGCAGTAGATTAGCACTAAGATGAAAATGTCTATCCAGGCAGAGAGGACAGGACTCATGCCCCAGTAAGTAAGCACTGTCACTGTACTTTGACAGATTAGGTGCAGAAAGGAAGTTGCTGTGAAAATGCGTGTTTTGCAGAAACTGGAAAAAACAATTGCTTTTCTACTGATTTATCTGTATTTTTGTGCCCTTTAAGGTTTGTTGATAAATTTTAAATGGAAAGTGAATAGAATAATTTGAGGGAAAGGACTGCAGGTAACTTGAGGAGAAGGATTGCAGGTAACTCGAAACTGAAGGTCAGATGGGTTTATGTTATCCACTGTCTGTTGATAAGCTTAAGTAACTCCAATGGCTTGTCACCGTAGTTTTCTTTTCCAGGAACTGACCTGGTTTCTCCTTATCTCTCTACCTGTCTTTGTTCTATAAATATTTCTGGTGAGAACTTCAGTAACTTACTTCATGCAGAAGTAGCAATTTGCTTGCCTAGAGCACATTGACATCTCTCTCTGCTCCCCCTGCCCCTTCCAAGAGATGCTCTCCAGCCCTTTGGTCACAGCAGCCACTTTGAGGCAAAGGCGACAGATTCTTGTCAGCAATTTGGCCATTGCAATTCTGGGTTCATCTGGCCTGATTAGGTGTGCACTGCCACACTTTATGACTTTTGGTCTTTACTTAATCCTGCTGTTTCAGCTCTTTACCCAGTACTCCTGACTGACTCATAACTCATCTTTGTTAAAACAAAAAAAAATTTAAAAATAAAAAGAGTGACCTGAAGGTAAACATTTGAAAATTTAGCGCTGTTGTAAAACCAGTATTGCGAGTATTCAGAGTATTAAGGAAACTTAACCCAGGATAAAACCTCCTTTGGCAAATTGTCAGAAGCCTGTGAGACTCGCATTGCTTTCTGGCACGTCTGTTTGTCCTTCCAGCTACCCTTGCTTTTCTCCCCAGTTGGTGTCTGTGTTTACTGCATTTATTATTTCCAAAAAAGTTTCCCTAGTATTTTGCTTGTGATTGGATGATGGTCTTCCTGCAGGATGGAGATTTCTCCATTGTAGATGTCACGTCTTTCATTGCTTCACTCAGTTGTGCACAGCCTTCTATGAATTACCAAACAATCTTTTTTTCCCAGAACAAAGAATAACTATTTTTACAGGCTACCACTTTGCCATCCAGCTGCTACGGCTGCTGATATGCTTCTCAGAGCTGAAACTTTATGCTTACAAAACATCAAAACTCAATTTCAGTTTAGCCAGGGAAAGGGCCTAGGAGCTACAGCTACTGCCCTGCCCATTACAATTCTTCTCTTTTACTCACTCCAAGGCAGCTTTTGCTACCAGAATGTCTATTTCCAAATGGAGATAGGCAAAACCATAGGCAATAATAGGGGGTTTATAGCCTTTTTTTGTAAAGGAATTATGAACTAAGCAGGTGAAACATTGATCTCTTGGCCATTCAGTGAGGTGCCCTAGGTGGCACATCTGTTTGCTACAGCTGTTTTTGGTGTCTTTGCTTCCATAGAGCAGTCATCAGAGCCCTGCTGGAAACCTTAATCACCCATATATCTGTTGGAGAGAAACATTTGCAGAATACAAAAAACAGTGGATTAATGCAGATACTGGGTTCTACAAATCATCAACTTTAAATTTCGTTCGTTCTGATATTTCATCTCATTTAAAAATGGGAGTGATATTTTTCTTTTATTTTTTTTAACTTGTAACAGATTGAAGGCTGTTTCCAGGGGACCTGGAAATATGCAAATTATTTTAGTCCAAAGTTCATTTACTAGCAAATACTATTTTTTGTTTTACTGTTGAGTGAGTAAGCTACAGACACCTACAGTCTCACACGACTTTTTTTTTTTATTCTCATTAGCAGGAACCTCGGGCTGTGGGGGTTTTCTTCTCCTGCTACTGTAAAGACTGAAGATAAATTTAATTAAATGTGGTCCACAATCCAATTTATACTTCCCTGTAGCAGGAAGGATCTGCTCTGTGACACTGAAGGATTTGTTTTTTCCCAGCTGCTGTTAGTGGAATTTGAGGCTCTGAGTAATTGGGTTCAAAACCATCCTTAGAGGTAGGCATTTATTTTCTCACTTAGGCATTACACCTTCTACCAAATCAGAGCAGTACATAGACCAATATATTTCAAGCATGGCAGAATTTATCTAATCTTGTTAGGTGACCTCTAAAAATACCTGTCTGTTATTACTACTCATATAATAGTTCTAATCAACCAGTATGGTGATTATCTGATTATCTATTTTAAATTTATTAGTACTCCAACAGATAGAATAAGTATTTCCATCATGATAGGGGGTATTCTGTTGTTTAATTAGTAAAAATATCAATTTTCTGTTCAAAGTTTGGCATACAGAACTCTTTTTTTCCATTCCCAAAATGTGATGTCCTGTTTCTTAAATCCTCTACTGAGTCAAAGCAGTATTATGTGCTATGTGAAAATGAGACAAGACACTGAAATTTACTTTTGTATAATATCATAGTCATGCTCAGAAGACCAGTAATCCTCACTGGGGCTTTGGTTTTACAGACTTAGACCAAGTCTCTACTAAAAAACTATGCAGATCAAGGTCCATCTGGTCTGACAGACATACTCCTCAGCCACACTTTCACTTCTGCAGTTAAATGTAGTATGAAAGAAATGCATGGTGATAGCATTTCATTCAAAGATTGGCTGAGTGGGTGAGTGAGGAGCTCTGATCCCCACTGCTGCCTATACGGGACTGTCCCTGCTCTGTGCTGCTGGCGAGCAGGGTGCAGGATGGGCAGGGGCTAATGATCTGCCAGAAATGTGGCAGCATCCAAAGCAGACTCTGCAGCTCTGGCATGTTGCCCAAGACAGTTTCTTTGCCCCACTTGCTTGGCTGGGGCACACAGAGCCTTAAGTAACTACCAGGATGTACTCAGGTGAGTAATTAACATGGGATATGTACATAAAGTTTTAAAACTGGTGTTGGAGGCATCTCAGTGGCATAGGTATTTGTCTCACTGAAGATGAGGAGTATCATGGATCTGCAGAAAAAAGAAAAAAAATATTTATTTTAGAAGAAAAACACAAAGGTGCTCAATGTGTTAAGTTGGGGGCTTGGAGTTAAATGTATCAAAGCTAAATGAGCAACAGTGAAAGTATTTTACTGTATGTTAGCCTGGACTGAAAAGTGATGTAGGTAAAATGCTGGCACACAGCACAGATTCCTGTTTCCTTTTTTGTGCTTAACTTCACTGTTACTTCACCTTGGAAGTTAAAGAGCTGTCACTGAAAGTCATGGCTGGGTCAGATGCATGCTCTTATTTACGACATTCAGCAGGGTGTGTGTCATCCTAAAAATGTTTTATTGACCTCCTAAAGATGTGCCATGCATGGAGAGTCATTTTTACAGGATATAGGGAGGGAATTTTCACTCGTTATTAATTTCTGAGTCTCACATCACAGTGATAGTTACCAGTGTACAGGAGATGCTGTATCTGATTGATGTGCAGATTTCATGCTTTCTTGCTTATCCTGCCGCTTAAGAGTTCCTGGCCTCCACTTCTACCAGAATAACTCTCATCTTAAGAGCTATGTCACCTGCCAGAGGTTCAGAATAATTAATTTTTTTTGTCAAGAAAAGGCACATCTCTCAACATCTCATTTCTAGAAAAAGCCTTCAGATATTTTTACTTGTCAGCTCTCCACAAGAGATATTAAGAAGGAAGGAAGGGGTTTATTGTGACAAATAAGTGGAGTTTAACAAAATGAAATTATGCTGGTCTGGATGCAATCTGTACTCACATCTGTATGGCCAGGAGGTTTATGCTACTCTGGAGCTAAAGGATATGTGTCCATACTAAGACTTTCAGGGTAGTGTTTGCGGACAAGTGATGTTGCAGAGTGGATACTGCTGCACTATTCAGAGGCAGCTCCATCCTCAGCCTTGCAGCAACTGAGGCAGGAATTCGACCTGATTTCACCTAGTTGACAAGTAAGGAAGCTAATTAATGGTATTAGGTTTTCATTACTGTTTGGATCGTGACAAACTGGGTTTTCTTTCCTACTTGGACCCCCTGGTTGCCTTCCCGACATTGTGCAAAGAATGTTTCCGAGGAGACCCACAAGTAATTTTTCTGTTCTATTGGCAGATACATCGCTGGTGAAAAGATAAGAAAGATTTGGGCATAGTGATTTCTTTTTAATTTTCTCATGTGCCCAAAATTTAAGACTGCAAGGAAAGGCTCATAGTATCTTTAACAAGCATTAAAAAAGGATGATCGAAGCCTTCAGAAGCTTCAGAATAAGTTTTCCCATAGATCTTGGCAGTTTAGATAACCTAAATGGGTTTTTAGACACGTACTTTACGATCACCTGTCTGCTTGGCAGACAGTTGCACAGACTCTTTTCCTCTCACTCTTTCTCCCTCTCTCTCACTCTCTCTGTCTTTCTTTGCAGAGCAGATTTGCTCATCTACATGTGGGGCAGTTGGATTTAAGGAGAGTATCTGCTCCCACAGTGGGAGATAAGGGCTGGTCAGTTTGCTGAAAGATGTTGAATCAGACTGTTGATGCAGAGGAGGCATCTTGCCCTTTGCTCTCCGCTCTTCTGTTTTGAGATGAGCTGAGCTTTTACTGTTAAGCAAAATGAAGTTCCTTCTCCTCTGAGGGACAGAATTTTTTGTCCTCAGTCCCAGCTCCTGTGACTACAAGGACAGAGTATGCCAGGCTCAAGGTTTGGTAGGACATAGTGCCAGCACTTAGTTATGCGTGCAAAGGAGCAGTTGCCACAAAACCAGTGGCACTCAAAATGTGGTGTGGGCAGACTGCCTTCTTAAATTCATGGTCGCTTGGCAGCAGCACTGTGGCAAAAGTGTCCTGCCAAGTCATGAGCTGGCATACTGCCTTCCATTTAGACTCGGACTGTAGGCAGCCAAGTGACCAGCAGCTGTGGCTCTGAATAGCAGAAGGGCATTAGTCCAAGAACAACAAGAAGAAAAGCTTCTTCTACATCTAGAAATTTTCTTGGCTCTTCCAGACATGTCTGTCATTTCAAAACGATCTGGAAGTTAGAAGGTGCCCTAATGCAGCTGCCCTTTTTGAATCCTGTCCACTGGTATCCCCCAGTTACAGGATTCTGCACAGGCACATGTTATTGCCCAGTCTGTGACTGCAGTAGACAGAATGTGTTTAGTTGAATGTATAGAATGAAATTTGCAGCTTCAAGGAGAAGATTCATTGTTTCTCTGCTCCCTTTGTTTGAGCAGGAAAATGGGAGTGACCCATAAACAATTGTCTGCATCCTGCAAATGGCTTCTACACCAGCCTTCCTGCTAATGGCTGCACAAGAATTGGTTTTTATCTTTAAGGATGCCAACGTGCTTGAATGAACGTGCTTTACAGTTTTTGAAGAGGTTGACAGATGTCAACAGGGGCTTCAGATTGCTGGCTCTTTGTACAGCCCTTCAGATAGCAGGCGTGATTCTCACTCCTCATGCATTTCTGCACTACAGCCTGAAGATGTGATCTGTCACAGGCAACCTCAACCACATCCCCCAAAATCCCCTAACAAACAAAAAATCTGAAATTTATTCTCTGGAAAATAGCACAGAGTCAAACATTAAGTTTAATGCTGGGGTGTGCATAGCAGAGGTTGCACTTCAAATGGCAACATGTATGAAGGCGTATGCTCAGTATTCTAAGTGAAATTGGTGGGGGTCAGGATAGAACAAAGTCCACAAAAGCCCTGCCTATAGAAGCTTAAGGGTATCACTGTCCATGCAGCCACATTTCTTTCGCTGAACACAGGGAAGTGATTTCCCCTAGTCTGTCATTGAAGGTTAATGTTGTGGTACAGGCTCATGATCTATTTAAAGGCATTTCTGCAGCTGCCTCCAAGATCTTTACCCCAGCATCTCTCATTAGCTGTCAGTCTGGTGGAATTTCCTGGCTTTTGAAGTGGATTTTCCTGCTTGTGGTCAAAGAAAATGACAACAAGGACCTGGGCAAAAGTGTGAGCCAGACTCCCTGCTGACCACAGAGCTTCCCTTACCATTTGTCATAGAAATACTTAAATAGCATTCTAGCCAAGTCTTTGAAAAATAAAAAATTTCCAGCACTAGCATCTTTAGACTGTGTATCTCGGAGACAAGTATTGGCAGCTTGGTCTGAGGACCCACCGTGGATCTGATGCCTCTCATCATCTTTATCTTCTTGTCTGTTGAGAGGAACAATAATGTCCCTGGGAAGTGTAGGAGCACTGATGGGAGATAGCATTAAAGAGTACTAGATGTGCACAGAGACACCTCCAGGCCCCTCTCAGTGATTCGTGCTGTGATTTCTCTGCTGGCAGCATCCTCAGTGGGCTGGAGATAAGTGCTTTACTCAAACAAAAATGTAAACTGCAGATGTTAGCCAGCTGCATGCAGCTGGACCAAAGCTCTCCTCATATTGACTAAGAAGCCAAAACCAAGTCCTTACAAAGCAGTGGCTAGAATGAAACTGAAATGATCAGTCCCCTCATGCAGCACCCCAACTTCTAGCAGCAGGGATAGACATGAGCAATTTTTCGTGCTAAATGATTGGGGCACAATGAGAGGCATATAAGACTCAAGTGTCTTCAAGGAGGAACTGCAAGATGATTAATGCTGCAATAGCTGCTTAATTACAAATGCATGTTGGTCGCCAGATTATATCTAGGCGGAATTTAAAGTCTGAATCTTTTCCTGTGAAATATGGTCTGGATATCATTGGCATGACAATGAGGGATATGTGTGTTGATAGCTCATTGGGGTAAAAAAAATGTCTAAGTGTAATGGTTTAGAAATGCAAAGTCTAAGATACCATATATTTGTTTTAGTGCATTTGATGAGACATTTCTGAGTGTTATAAAAGTAACTTTTCGGAGAAAAATGGGAGGTGCTGTGGCTTTGTCTAGTTACCCAAGAGGAAAAACCTGCAAGCGTAACTATGTCTTGTGAGAGCCTCTGTACTCTCAGAGATTTCTGTTGCGTTACTTGTTTTTGTGATCTTTTGAAGGGTGAGGCCCCGAGGCTGCTTGTGTGATTATCCAGTAATACCACTGGATTAATATGTCTGCATAGTTTGTATATTGTAATCATGACTTAAATATAGCTCCTTGCCAGGCAGGGTGAGGCAGCAGGTGGGAGGCTTGCAGTGCCGTGGAGGGGGGTGACTGGGGAGACATGTCCTGCTCTGTGGCATTTTCCAGAGCTTTCAGTAAACACCAAGCACAAAAGTTAGTTCCACTTAAATGGGAGCTAAGAGTGGCAGGCTGTAGCAGCTCTTGGAGTGGCTCAGGCAGGAAGCATCTTGAGGCAGGTGTGTTGATAGCACCACGAAGCATTGTTTAGAGTTGCTTTGCTGGAGAGTTGGTTAGAGAGTTTGTGGTGGTCTCCAAGGTCTGCAAGGTCTGAAAGGCTGGGCATAGCCTAGTGCAGCATGGCTGGAGCACTGCAGTACTGCAGGGCAGAGATGGGGTGGGCATTGCAGTGGGGAGTTCTGTAGCAGGGCAGCAGTACTGGTCTGTCCATGGGTTAATTTGGTTAATACCATGTGTTTACAAGTTGTGAGTTACTAAGGTTGGGACGGGCATTTCCTGGGACTTTTTTTGGAATGTTTGATGAAGGCTAGTGCTTTTGTGTGTGGAAGTGAAGCTGTAGAACTTTTTTTCCATTCTGGTGTGTACCCAGCATTATGATTGTGTCACACTGTAGTGTATCTCCACAGGTTCCTTCAGGGAGGGCACTGGCCTGTCACTGATTACATAGGTGTTCTTCAGGGTAATACAGTGCTGTAGCCCTGCAGTGCTATAGAAGTCACTGTTTGTAATACTGTACTGTGTGCAAAGAGGTAACCTTGATGAGTTATTTCTCATTATGATTTAGGTGATGTCAGTAGTTCGGCTTCATCTGCATTTACACAACTTTCAAAGCAACTATAATCTTGTCTCTTTTTACTTTTCATTGTGCACAAATGTACCCACTTGTCAAGGAAATAAAGATTTGTTGAAAGTTTAGAGTTATATTTTCAAAACTGGCAAAAACAAAATCTAATTTTATACTTAATGCAGTAATTCTAGTGGAAGGTATCTGTGAGGGCGTAACTAAAACAATTTTTAACATGAAAAACTTTAGAAATAAAACTTTATTCAGTTTATTGACCTAATTGCCATCAAATGAACTGCTTCCTCACTTTGATTGTGTGTACAAATCTTGGACAAAGTGTAGGGTGGATTTAATTTTTTTTCCAGTTGACATGATTTCAGTCTGTTCAAGCTGCAGTATAAATGGATAGGATTCCTTTTGAGCCAGCTCTTGGCCAGAAAACCAGTGAGCATGATTCTAAGCTGCCAAGAGAAAGAAAGAGAAGGTGCTAACTCATCCGGGGTCTAAACAGGTCTTTTCCTGGCACAAAATAGCCTGGCAATTTGACACCAGCCACTCAGCAGAGCAGAATAGGACAGTGTCATTGTCCATTGCAACTAGTGCCTATTTGACTTCAAATTTAAATGTGTCAGCAAAATAAGAGTGAAACAAGCACCCTTCTCTTACTTGCTGCACCTGTCTCTGTATCTATGAAGTTTGGGCTATACTGGTTTTGTTTCTTCGAATACAGTGCAGCAATTTTCCATGCCATTCTTTGTAGCCCTAGGGAAATCACACATGTGAACTGGTAAAAGAAAATAGCATTGCCTTGGTGCATTTTTCTGTAGCAGTAGGTAATGAGTAGTCTATTATAATTAATAGTTAATAGTACCTGGCCAGTTGTGATTTTGTCATACACAGCTGCTCAGGCTACCTGCCTGTTTTGCACTTGTTCTGCAGGTTTATTGTTGCTTTTATTTTGTTTTTATTAAATCCACTACTCTCGTCAGAAAATGGAAATCACAGCACCTTCTGATCTGATTTCTTATTCATTGTCGTCTTCCCAGTCTGCCAGCATCGCATTACACATGTTATTAGTAAAAGAAGAATTAAAAAATGGAAAAGCAGAATGACATGAAAGGCTGCAAGGAGAACTGCTGTTGAAGTCACTTCTGGACTGACTGTGGTCAGCTAGCATGAGTGGGATGTTCATCTCCTCTTTTTCTCCTCAAGCAGGAAGCCACATGTTCAGCCTTTTGGAGTCAAAATGTTCTTTCTCTTTGCTGAGATTCAAATAACCAGACATTACAAATCTTCCTTTGTAAAGCTTCAGCCTCCTGAGCCCCAAATTTTACCAACCTTACTCAGAGCTTGTACATCTCCATCAGGTGTTGTCCACTGGAAATCCAGACAGCATCAAAAAGCTATGGCAGTTTCTCATATTTTATCTGTTGTCCCTTTTTCATTGTTTCTTATATTTCTATTCATATATTCCTGTTTCTAAAATCTTTCTCACTCCTGTTGCTATGGTAAAAAGAAGAATTATAGCAGCAAGATACACTGACCTACAAAATAATCAGAACATAGTTGCTCCATACAAAACGCTGCTTTCAAAGTAACTGCAAGAAAATCTTGAGTGGGAAAGGGAGATGGCCAAAGTATAGAGACCACATCCTTGCATCTGGATTTAGTGAAAACTCCAGCTTACAACAAAATTGTTGCTTCTAACCAGTGAATCTGTACAACTGGTTTCCCATACACAGGAATTTTCCATGACTGTAATATTAACAGCAGTAGACACCAAAAAACGTGGTCTTGAGTGTCTGTTTCTGTTGTTAACCTTCCGGCTCCGATGCGATTTTCTCCTCTGTGTACATGAATGTCATTGATACAGTGTTGTATTACAGTGGCTCATCCTTGCTGGAGGCACAGTTTCTTTTCCAACAAACTGATTTGAAATGAAGTGAAAACCAAACCATGAATTTTTTGGTTCACCTCCCAGACTATAAAAATGGATGGTCTCATTAATGATTAACGCAGCAGCTGGTAGCTCACAAGGAGATCTGGAAGAAAATACTGCAGTGTCTCCCTCCTCCAGCAAATTTAACAGTTTTCTGTGCTCGTACTACCTTATTTCTGTATACACATTTGAGTCCCAGCAGAATGGATCTCTGCCTTCATGCTTGCTCTAGGATCGGTAAGGATGCATTAGATCCTAGTTGCATCAGCTAATTTTTCGTGATGTTGTTACTACTTAGTGGTTTGCAGTTCCATGTGATGGTAGCATGACTTTTAGAATGCTCTTCTATTTCAAACTATGCTGTGGGCTTTGAAGATTTCCAGGATCTTTTTGCCCACAGCATGGTTATGTCATCAAGAATCAAGTAAAATTTCATAACAATTTTGCGTTTACATGGTCATGACTTCTGGGTGTTTTGCTATTGATAAATCCTTGTTGCAGCATTAAATTGTATAAAAAAATATACACATATATTATTGTCAGAAAGTTTACTCCTCATTTTACTCACAGTACACTGTGCCTGGGCAGCTGACAAAAGTGTAATGAACTCTAAAGAACTGAAGAGACCTTTTTAGACTAAGTGTTCACTGAATGTGTTTAACTGGCTAGCACTCAGGAAATAAAAGTACTAAAAAATGACCAACCAAAATTTAAAAAAACAAAATTACAGAAATTTCTAAAATACAAACCCTATTACATAGTAATTTTGCATATGGCAAAAAAGTGGTAGGAAGTCTGGAGGCTTTTCCCTAGTGCTCTACAAGAGAACTGTGAGCATATATTCTCTTCTAAACTGAGATTCTTTTAAACTGATATATTTTTTAATACTAAAAAATAGACTGTAGTCTCTGGAACCTTGTGCAAATTTTCAAATAGTTGTTTCTAAATATAGGTACATGTTTTCCTTTATATCTGCTGTAAAACATTGTTGAATGCATGTAGAGGACACCGGTTCCCTCCCTGGCAGAGATAGGGCAGGTATGGATGCTCACCTGTGCACAGTTGCAATGGATAATGCTTCCAGGGTTTATCACAAGGTTGTTTCCATGGTGTATATGATGATAGAACGCCTGACAGTCAGCAGGCTGATCCTGGCCCAGAGGGTCCTTGTTTATTCAGCCATTTTTCAGGGCAGCACCACCTCCTGCAAGGAGATCGCTCCAGGCTGAATGTTGTGCTAATGCCAGAGGCCAGGAGGAGGATGGGAGGGAAAGATGGAGACTCACCTGAGCCCAGCAGAGTCCTGAGCCCCTGCCACAGCTGTTTGTGAGACAGACAGCAGGATGCTGAGCATTAAGTGTGTGGTGGCAGAAGTGAGAGCTGCCACTGCAGTGTCCCACCACGGGGCCTGAAATCCAGCTCCAGCTGGTGTGGCTGTGAGGCTGAAGGACACTGCGGTGTTTGTAATTTTGGTTGGTAGCACTCAGTTAATTTGCTTTCACTGACCTGAATGGATATGTGCTTCTCTCATTAGAGATCCGAGCTCAACTCGTTGAGCAACAGAAATGCCTGGAGCAGCAGACTGAAATGAGAGTGCAGCTTCTTCAGGATCTGCAGGATTTCTTCCGCAAGAAGTCGGAAATAGAGATGGAATATTCCCGAAACCTAGAAAAGCTGGCAGAGAGGTTCATGGCAAAAACAAGAAGTACAAAGGATCATCAGCAGTACAAGTAAGAGAAACCTGCTTGCCCATCGCCCCCATGTTGTACCTGTTTCTGATTCAAAACCTAGTTAAAATTTCCACCCCTGCATATCAGTGTAGCAGTTCTCATTGCAGTTGAAGGTAGATGAGTGCCTGAATACTAGAGTTGATGTGGCTGTATGCAGTTACTCATGTCAGCTTCTGACAAGTAGTTTCAGTTTCTTAAAAGGTAAGTTGTACAAATATTATCCCTATCTGCCATGTGGATTTCAAACCACCCAAAATGCAGTCAGTATCTAGAAGAGATGCAGAGTCCCAAAGCTTGAAAATCTGTGTGCTCATTTCTAGTGGAGTTGATAGGATTTTGAAGTATCTGCATGAAGGTCAGTAAACATTACAACAACAAAAAAGAGAAATTTGGCCAAAAAAGACATTAAGAAATAAAATATTTTGATTTGTTGTTGCATGTGAACTTTGCTGCATCTTCAGCCCTCTGATTCCTGGGAATAAAGATGATGTGGGCGCTAGGTATTGTTTACAATTTAATGTATCCCTTTATTGGCATAGTATCTTTTGTGTGAAACAAGTACTCAAGTACTCAAGTAGTATCTGGTGTAATATGTACAGTATGTTTTCTGAAATGCTTCATGCGCATCACTTGCTGACATAGACTCATGTGGTTATTTTCCTGACTTGAGCTGATTAATGAATGCATGTATCTGGCCCTGTTATGCTTAGGGATTTAGAACAGTATTTTGTGTTTGTAAAACTAAAAAATAATTTTCCCTCTGTTCACTCAGTGATGTGCTGGAGATACACAGATAGAACTGTTGTTTCAGGACAGAAGTTTTTTCCAAATACATCTGGCAAAGGAAAGGTTAATCAAATACAGCTTGCACAGTTCAAAGAGTATTAATATATATTTCTTAAAATTTGTTTTAGTGACTCAATGATTCTCTGAAATAACCAACTTGTGCATATGCCACCACTGCAGAGAGCCCTGGCTTTTATTCTGCTTGTGGCAAAATCTTTTTTCCTTGTGTGTACAAACATCTTTCCTTGTTCTTAAACATGTTAAATCCAAACTGGCAGCTGTGCATAGGGGTTACAACTTGAGTTCTGCCTTTGGCTTTGTTCTTGCAGTTCTCTGCTTTGAGAAGAGGTTACAGCAAAAGTGGCTTTAGTTGTTGGTCCCCTGAGCTGTTCCCACCGTTGCTCCTAGAACAGTCAGGATGGTCTGTGGAATCTGCTTTGGGACATGCAGAAGCAGTGAGGACCAAGTAATATCAGCATGGCCCTTCAGGAGTTCTCATGTTGTCTGAACTGGCTGATAAAACCCCTTGCTGTGAAGTAACGCTGTTAAGATGTCTCTCTGAAACAAATGCAGGAAGTTTTCTTAACTCCTGATTCATAGCAAAGCAAAGCACTGATGATTAAGAAAATACTTTTGTCAGTTAATCATTCCTTGTGGCTTTGATTCTGAGGGTGAGACCTAAAAGTAGACAATTAGATAGGAATTAAAGGCCATATTTCTAACAATGAGAACAGCTAATTATTAGAAGAGTTTGCCAAGAGTTGAAGGAGTTTCTCCCTCAATTCATCACCACTTCTGCCTGTTTTATCCTCATGTGCTTTATCCTTTTAACAAAAGGAGAATCGCTGTAAAAGAGGAAAAAAAAAGCAGCAAGTTCCTGGAGCAGGTAGTTGAAAGGCAAACTTTATACTAAAATGTCAGTAAAATCATAAGACAAATTTTATAAATAATTTTTGTTGTCTGTGAAATAGTTGCTGAACTGCCTTGTGTAAAAGAAACGAGAAGTCATCTTTAATTTGACTGCTTGCTACATTGAAGCTGGGAGTGGGCCTGCATTGCAAAAAGTCTGTCATGGGAATTCAGAATTGGATCACTGGAAAAAGTCCAGTCCTGCTCTTTGTCTTGTAATTGACACATCTAGGACTAGCAGTAGCAGTGTATTTATGAATGCTGTGAATTTATGAGCACTGCTCACAGAATATGGATGCTTGAGACATTTTCTTCTACTTCATCATTTATACCAATCCAATGCAGCGAAACAGCAGCACCTGCAATTTTGCTCATTAAGGATTTGGGTTGTGCTTCCCGTGCTTGTTTATTTCTAATGTCAGAAATAAATCACTGTTCCTCTTCCAGGAGTGACCTTTATTGATTTTGAACATTTACATGTACTCCATCTCTGAGCTTTGTGGCAAGATATTTTTATACTTTCAAGTGGTTTGCAGAGTGTCCATGCCTCATGAAACTTGAATGTCTTAAAAGTCATCTGAGGCTTGCCTAACCTGACTTATTCCAAGAATGGATAGACTGTTCAGAAGCAGCTATTTTTATGTAACAAGTTATGACTATAAATGTCAGTGAGATGTTTCAGTTAATAACATAACCTTTTCATTTCTATACATTATACATGTGTATGTCTCCTTCCTCAGGAAAGACCAGAACCTCTTGTCACCAGTGAATTGCTGGTACTTACTCCTGAACCAGGTGAGAAGAGAAAGCAAAGACCATGCAACACTGAGCGAGATCTACCTGAACAATGTGATCATGCGATTCATGCAGATAAGTGAAGACTCCACCAGAATGTTCAAGAAGGTAATGCCTCTCCTGCTGCCCTCCATCCGGGCTTAGAAGATGCATAAGGGAGGCCAAAGTGTCCTAATAGATAGCATGTGAGGAGAAGATTCAGCACACACAGCATAAAATCTGTTTTAGCATACATATAAATTCTTCATGACTGTTCTCTTGAAGTAAATACTTAGTGCTAAAATGCCTGGGATCCTGCTGTATATACTGGTGACCTTAAGAGCTGAATCACAAACATCCAAAAAGCAGGGGGAAAAGCCTGTCCTTCTCTAAAAAGCACACTTGTCCATCCATGCAGAAAGGAAGCAGTTTTCTCTTAGGACTCCCAAAATAGTAATGCTGTATTAATGAATTATTTGTAAAAAAGAATTTCATTGTAAATGAAACAGATTGAAGACAAAGCAAAAGTTTGCTTTGTAGTCCCTTGACATAAAGGTGGTAGCATATGCTGCAGTTCTCCTAAAAGTGTTTCCTTTTCTTCCTAATATTAAAGATGAACATGCACTTTTGATAGCATAAGTATTTCTATTAGATCCTTTAAGTGTTGTCTCTTTACATGTTTGTCCTAATCCACGACGGTTATGTATTTTCATAGCACATGCAATGTGTAAATCCCTCATGTACCAAGCAAGCACTCTAGGCAACCCTAATTCAAGATCTACATAATGTGTTTGCCGTCATTGTTGTTAAAATGTTCCAAAAGAAAAATAGGTTATAAATGCATATTTGTTAGTCACAATGAGATGCTGGTAGATAATCAGCATGCAAAAAGAGTTCAAGAAGAGTAAAGGTTAAAAGATGTAAAATTTGTGATGAAATGATAGCAACAGTACCCAAGTTACTGTTTTCAAAACAGAGAACTGGTTTCACATATACCTGACCATAATTCTAGATAGCACTGGGGTGGAAAGAAGAATCATTTAGGGAGCACATAGGTTGTACTTGGAGGAAATGAAAGTAAAAACTTAAATCAAACTTCCTTGTATGCATTAAAACCTGTAACAGGAACAGAGTTGAAGTTTATAGTTTCTCAATCAGTAATGGGTTGTTCATATAATATGTCTGATATGTAAAACTGTCATTAACTAACCACTCAATTTAGTAATATGGAAAATAGTTATAGAAATTTATCCAATAATGAGAAAAGTGATTTGAACAGGCTGCAGTGCTGTCTATGTGTGGGTATCTCAGAGTTGCAAACCAGTAGAAATTTTTTTTCAATTTAATCTGGAGTAGTTTTTCATTTGTTTGTTATCTTAGAAATATCTTTTTCAATAGGCATGCATTACTAGACAAGCCTGTTAGCTTTCAGCATAGTTCAGTTCTTTGGCACTTGACATTTTGTTGTTCCTTCCCTTCTGTCCATGTGGACTGTATAGTGGTATATTGTTGAGGTTTTCTGTGGAGATGTGTGTGTCCTTTTATATTCACTCCTAATTTATTATTGGAGATTGCTGCAGCTTTTCTCTCTAAAGGAGGAAAATACGTGGATATTTTCAGTGTGTTAACAGGAGGCATATTGTCCCATCTCCCTGATAACCTTGTCTCTGTTCTCCATGTTGTACCCATACAGGTGCAATATTTCAAATTTTCTCTTTCTAGCACAGTTTCTTGAAGAAGAGCACACAGCTGCTCTTGGCTGATCTTGCTTTTTATTCCTGACTTGGATTTTCTAAAGGGGAAAGAAGGGCAGAGAAATTGAGGTGGCCCTGCCATGAATAACCTGAAGCTCACAGTAGCAGAGCCCAGATCCTCAGCAGCCCTTTACTACCTTTTGTCAGGGTTTGCCAGCTGACACTCAGCATGAGGGTGTCATGTCAAACAGCTGTTAGCTGAGGTGCAACATGGGCAGAGTGAGCTAAGCAAAGGCTGTGTACAAAGAAACAAAGGAATAATTTCCTCCTTTTCTGGCCATGCTTTCGACTGTTACCCCTTCTATGTGCAATACAGCACAAGCCATAAGTTTGTAGCAACCCCCTACTTGTTCTATAAAAGGTGTGTGCAATAGCCAGTGATGATTTGGTAAAATGTAGTGGTAAGGGGGTCTGCACACCTTAGCCTTTGTACTTTGTCCTTGTCTCAGTCTCTGTTCTTCATCATTCTGTTTTTTCTTTTGTGTGCATTTATACATCTGTCTGGAAATGATCCCTACTGGCTGTACCTTACATGGTCTGATGGGACTGGATGTGTTGTATTCAGGTATCTGATTGTACATGGCTTTGCTGTCTAGTCTGGCCTCCTTAAAATGTCGATAGTAATTAATTTTTTCTCCCAGGAGCTATTTGTCATTCTTTTTTTTCCAGGGGTCAGGAACTGGCATCTGTTTAAATGTACTAAATGCAGGACAAAGATGGGATCTAGTACAGAGATTTTGTAGCATTTATTGGAAAACATTGTGTCAGGCCTCGTACTTTCAGATAGGCACCTAATCTCTTCTTTTTAGTTGCTGGCATATAAAAGCAGTAGGATTGCTGTTGATGCCTGGCCTTCGTGCTGCACATAAAATTACAAAAATAAAGTAGTGGAGTTCAAACCTTGCATGCTTGCACATTTCTTCAGGCAGATGGGGTAGCTGGCCTCATGGGGACAATTAAAGAATAAAGTAATAAGGAAAAATGTCAAGCAGAAGGGAAATGTATTATGCAGAATATTTCATGCAGTGATTCTGGTTACCCCAGCAGTAATAATCAACTGTATAAACACATACCCACAAAATCCTTAAGCAGATTTGTATATTTATAATTTATAAACATGTATTTTCCTTGGACAGAGATCTTCATAAGCCAAGATGAACATATCTTCTAATGTTTACAGTAAAAGATGCTGGAGAAAGCAAGCACAATAAATATTTTTGTTCCTTAATCTGGCTATTAGCAAGGAGTATGACTACCTACTGAATCTGTTTGGTGTTACACAGATTGTGGCACATCGATTTTTTTGCATTATTTTCTTAAACATTTAAATGTTTAAAAGGATAACAAAGCTGTTTGTTGGTACAGACTGACAAGTCTGGGACAAAATTTTGCTGAGTTGGCTATGTTAGTGTCACGCAGCTCATGAAACCCCTATCAGAGAAGGGTTTGCACTTCACTTCCCACAGGGACCAGCAGCAGACTCATTTAAAAGCAATAGGCACAGAATATTTTCCTTAAATGATGTAACTGAGTAGCATTGTGTATGCTAATACAGACACTAGAGAGTTCCAGGAAGAACTGGACTGACCCTTAAATTTCAGTTAAAAAAAACAAGAGTAAAGCTGGAGTGCCAAATTATGCTTTAAATGAAATGGATTGCAAAATTTTTACAGACTTCAATGAAAATATATTAATGTAGAATAAAATTTTAAGTTTATCAAACTTTAATCCAGAAATACAAATCAGGATAACATCAGTAGGACCACTGATCTGTTGAAAGTTGAGCATATACTGAAAAGAGGATTTAGGTAATTTGTGTGTTGCTCGTGTATGATCTATGCTGCTATCAGGTGAAAAAAATATATTGCCATCTCTCAATACCTTGAACCAGATTAGTAACATACATAATATTTTTAGCAGGAATTTGCATGCGCTCTAACGTTTTTATTATATTCTTTGTTCTTTTGGTTAATAGGTGCTGGTTAATAGGTGCATTTCTCAGGGACACAGTGAATAAATAAGCACCTTCAGTGATTGTTTGTCAGGTTTTAATAGCCTGATTAGAGCTGTCAACTCAGCTCCAGGAAAATGTGTGCTGCATCTTGCGTTCTGTTGTTTGGTACCCTGAGGACAGTCTCCTAGAGGAGCACACCATTCACACATGCTATAACCTACTGAGAGAGTAGGTAGCATAAACAAGAAATAGGAAAGCAATTAACCACTGAAAATAAATTCACATCTTAACTGGTGCTCCAACATACCATATATTACACACTAAAAGCTGTATCGCTTGCCACTCAAGTCAGTATTTCTTGATCTTAAATAGTAATTAAACATGTGTTGGTTCTTGAAAAATAAATCCCTTTTATACTGCTAAATTTAACCAAATTTCTTGATTATTTTTTTTACAATTCCTACAAAATCTTTCATCAGAATTGAAATCAGTTTAAATATTATCTGTCACTGCAGGCATCCTCTGCAAATTGGAGTCCACAGATGAAGTGGTGGAAGGATGACTCCTTTGTGATTGTGTGGCGCTGCTTGGTTGTCACTTCCCAATTTTCACTCCTTGCTGATCACCTCCCTCCTTCTCTTTTTGCTTTCCAGTTTAAAGCTTATTGTCCTTTTACAACAGCATCTTTCTCTCTTGTGATCTTTTCCATTCACTTTCAAGTTTACCATTGATGGGCTGGACTGCTTGTGTTTCAGTGCTGGACAGAGCTCAAAAGGAGCAAAGGGAAGATATGGGTCCTACTAAATATTGATCATTCACCAAATCCTCTGCTCCTCTGTGTCTTATTTGCATTAAGGTGGAACTGCATTAAGAGGAGAAAAGGAGAGTACATCCTTCAATGAACTGCTGTGTGCTTTGCTTACAGCAAAATCTCAAGGCATAAAGAGAAAATTGGTTTGGGGTTTTCTGTCTCACCTTCTCAAACAAACTTTTGCACTACCAGGTTAAAGCATCTTGCCTTAGAATTGCTGTTGCTGTATTTAGGGCTTGACTTCTCATCAGCCTCAAGATGGCTGTGAGCAGCAGTTGAAAGAGATAAACTGCTTGAAGGTGGGGTTCATCTGGTGTTTCCTCCCACATGGGTATGCTCTCATCTTAATGTCAGACATCTTGTTGGTGTGTTTTGCCCTTCTTTCTGCTAAAATAATTTTAAAAATCACTCAAATCGAGCACTATAGAAGCAGATATCCAAGAATAAACAGGTGGCCTCTGCTTGGAGCTTTGAGGAGGTGTGTAAGCTGTGTTAGGGCTGTGCTGCTGACTTTTAAAGGCAGGGTGCCAATGTAAAGCAATGAAAAGCAACTTGGAATTTTTGCTGAAGATTTTATGGCATTTCCCTACAGCAGCTTGCAAATCTGCAGTCTTTTTCCAGTTCTCCATAAGTGCTCTGTGTACTGTTACATACATGAAATTTTGTCCTTCTTATTAGATTAAAATAATCTGATATTTGCAAAGAAATGGAAGTAGTAAGCCTTGTGTTCTAGATACTTCAGAACTAATGCATACCTCATGAAAATACCAGTCTTTGAAAAGTATAAGCAATAAGGAAAATAATTCTATGTACCTCAGCTTCAGAGAAGCTGTATTACTGTCCCTTAGCTGCTGCAGCTAATGCCCTTGGAAATGCAAGAATTTCACTGAAGTGTCTTTTTAAATTATGTTCCTAGCTTCTTGT
Organism: Turdus rufiventris; assembly: GCA_013186435.1. Lineage (NCBI taxonomy): Eukaryota > Metazoa > Chordata > Aves > Passeriformes > Turdidae > Turdus > Turdus rufiventris. Next base: position 1,494,241 of record PYHW01010552.1, read on the forward strand.
CAGTGTAAAACCATGTTGCATATAAGAATTGGAGTGAATACTGATAAGTGATATGACAGGTGCTTTAAAATACTGCCCAGAATTAAAGTAGGATAGTAGAAGCAGGAGAAAAAAACACCCAGAATTTTCTCTTTCAAGCTGTATGATACTGTATGTATCTGTTTCGTCCTCCTGCAAGACAGTGGGTGGGATATGTGATGTGGTTTCTCCTCATATGTGGATGTTGTGCTGCAAATTCTCATCCAGAAACCATTATTCCTTCAGGTGTTTTAGTGGTGGCCAAGTATGCATTAGCAGCTTTGGAGATGAGTTGTCCCTGAGGATTTTCCTTTGGCTTCCATACAAATTCAAAGTACTTGTTATAGCTAAGGCCATTACTTGTCATGCAGTTGGAGTTTTTAGAGGCCAGACTAATTATCAATTTATTCACAGAAAAAAAAATCTCACATTTCCAGCATGGATGTTGGAATGCTGAGCATCACAGAAGAAGTGTAGCCAGGCTGTTTGCCAAGTCCCATAGCTCTATTCTGTAGCTGTTTTCCAAAAGCTGTGATACAAATACCTTCAGCTCTTGCACAGTTGCCACCATTTTCATCAGATTGAACTGCTGTGGAAAACTAACAAAGGAATATATTTCAATGAGACTCCAATTAAATACTCTTGTTTTGACATATTTGCTTTGATAATAACTACTGCTAAGCATTTCTTTTTTTTTCTGGGTCAGAATGAAAGTAAAGTCACAGTCCAGAAAAGCTAAACAAAGCTGGTTCAGCAGCACACTCTATGGAATATTACACAGTTGGGTATCTGTTTCAAAGAGGAGCCACAATTATTTCTTGCATAAATATTTAGATAGTTGCATGTGCTGAGAAACAAAGACTATCCTAGATGTAAAAATTGGGCAGAATGTCCCTCTAGCATATCACATTCTGCATAGTTTTGTTTTTGTATATATCATAGCAATTATAAAACAGTACACAGTTTGTTCTATTAAAAACATTAATCCTGAACTGTACCCTTTCTGTTGGCACCTAATTTCCTGGTGCTTTTTGGGAAAAATATCTCAAATTATTTCTGGGTTTCTTTTTAGAAGTCTTCTGTCCAGATGTTATCTGTTTGCCTCTTTATCCCTGAGTCACTCTTTTTAGTGCACTGTAATTCAGAATGGTTTTTGTAAGTAACACTGCATTCACTGTCTAGGATGAACAATGAATATAAATACCAAGAAACAAATGTATGGTGCAGTTTTTGTGTGCCCTTTTCTAATGATTTTTTTTTAATTACAGAGTAAAGAGATTTCATTTCAGCTTCATGAAGACTTAATGAAAGTACTTAACGAGCTTTACACAGTAAGTACAGTTAGTTACTTACCTTATACAAATTCCATATCAGACTACTTCTGTAAGCTCTAAGTGGACTTTCATAGACTAAGTTACCCCCAGTGGAGTTACTTATTTTTGTCTTCTACACAAGCCTAACCTCTATTCTTGAAAAGACTACTCACTTGTTTAAAATACATATGCTAATGCTTTCAGGATTACTCTTTACTTTCAACCCTTTTTTTCTCCCAGACTCTAATAAGCCAGTTTATTTTAAGTTTTGTTGTATATTAATGAGACATTTCTACTCAGAGCTTACCAGAGCAAACTTCTCTATTTTCTGCCTTGTTTTTGTCCATGCTGCCATCTTCTTAGTTTGCTTGTGGACTATACTCAGTAAAAAATCATAGGTCTTTGTAAAACCAGTGCTGTGTTGTCTAAATGTTACTTATGTGCCCTTCCCCATCCCTGATTGGGGTAAGTAAGTAATGAAAAGGAAAACAGAGGGTTTTGTAGGCTTTCCATATCATTTAGAGAGGTCAGGAAAAAAAACCACTGTGAGCATTCTGGCAAGTTCCTGCTAATCCATAGGAAAATCTGAGACAACTTAGGTCTGAACCTATTTTCTTGTTTGAAACGCATTTATGCAACATGTTACTGCAAAACAATGTCTTGTTCACCTGATAACTTATTTCCTTAGCTATTTTTTGAAGGGGTATGTTGTGAAAAAGAAAAGAAGCAATAAGTACCCTTTTTTTCAAAATTTAGCTGTAGAATTAAGAGGAATTGGTGATATGCATCTCTCATAAAAGCCTGTTGATTCCTGCTCATTGAGACAGTTGTACATTTAAATTCTCTTTTTTTTTTCTGGAAGAACTGAGATATATATACACTTCAGTACCCTGCATAATGATCTCTAGATAGCTCTGTTCCCCATCCTCAAGATTTGGAGGACCATAATAAAACCCTACAATATTGATAACAAGAAACATTTGTGAAGTTTGGTAAGCTTAGGAAGTAATCACTTCTCCACAGGCAGAGCTCAAACATTACTTTTGTGCATTTTAATGATTTTTCTTTTGACCTAGGAAAAATTGTGCAGCCATCAGTGGATGGGTTGAAGAACGTTTGAACTCAAGAACAACTTAGGTGGCAAAAGGGAGACCCAAAGAAAATTAGTCTTGTCTTTTTGCCCTGAGTTCTTTCAAATTTTTATGGACACAATTTCCCAAAGCTTTCCTAAACCACCACGTTTTTTTGTTTTGGTTTTGGTTTTTTTGTTTGCTTTTGGATTTTTTGGGGTTTTTTGTCTGAAACTACCACGATTTTGTAGGGTACAATACTGCAAAGCCTTCTTGGCAGAGGTCTGTAGTCAGTGAAGTGTTCTGGGATCAGCTTCTGCAAAGTAGCGATAGCCACAGACAATTGACACAGCTGCAGGGGATCAGCGAGTGCAGGAGCCATGGCACAACTGGGACTTCAGTGCTGAATAACCCTGAAGATACAGTCTTGTTTCAATTAAACACTTGCATAACTCCAGTGTCTGGCGAGGCTTGGGATTAGTGCCTGTGCTCCCAGGGTAGGGAAACAGTGAAGCATGTGCTGAAATACTTTTCTGAAGTACCAGTAAAAATTTGCAGGACTGGACTTAGATATTTTCACTCTTTTTCTTCACACTAGTGCTGTGTCTTCACACTGATAACCATCAGATATTAACTTCCATATTTTGGCTTCTAGTGCATACTAATTCCTTTCTCAGAATTTAAGATTTATTTTTTAGATGGGAATTTTTTTTATATTTTAAAAATTCTGAATTTGTCCCCAGTTTGAGTCAGGCTACTGCTGCAAGATGATTTCTTGGGATGGAATTTACTTCACCTGATTTTCAGACATGTACAGCGTAGATACAAATATTTTAGCATGCTATCTGGGTTCCAGTTAAAATCCCATGAAATCTAATATAGGCAGATGACACCCCCTTAATCAGATGCAGGAATCTGCTTCAGATTAAGTGATCTGTACTGTTAACTTCATTGTCCAGCTTTTCATTGATTGCAAAGGGCTTGGTCAGCTGTACATGTCCACATTTAGCTAAATAAAGCCCACACATAATAAAGTGACAATATGGTGCAGAGTAGCATCTGCTTTCATTACTTGCATGTTTAGAATGGTCACCATCATATCTGTGTATTATATCTACTCTGTTCATGAAGACAGAACAGTATCTAAACAGATGGGAACCTCATGCACAGGTTTTTAATTCTTTATGACTTTTACTGTGTACAGAATAAGATCATAGTGGCCTTATCAGAACAAATATCAACAGTTTTAATCTCCAGCAGTGACATTTCTTAGTCTCAAAAAGGAGATATCGTTTGCCCAATGATTTAAAGAGTGGGGGAAAGTTTTTTAAAAAATCAATCATACTATTATGAGATAAATCATTGCATACAAAAAAAAAAAGGAAATTAATTTCAAATTGGTGAGTAATATACTAATACTGCAGTCTCTCCCTCCTACTTAGTTCTGTTTCTTTGAAAGGAAAGGTGCCTTCATGAAGCATAACTTAAAATGTGATGTCATATTGGAATTTAAGTATCTCTCAAGCCTTTGAGTGAGGGGCAACTGTCAGAGCTTTAATGTGTACAAAGTTATTTCTTGGTTATTTCTTGTCATCATGCTTTATCTTATAACAAAGGTCTGTAAATTAAGGCCTTTGGCTTGTGCCATCCTCATTAAAATTACACCTCATGTACAGGATTGTTGAAAAAATAAGAACAGAAGCAGGTGAACCACAGCTTCAGAAGATATTCTCAGAACAAAGCAGGCTTATTTTGCTGGAATAATCAGAATTTTGTAAGGGAAACATTAATTTATAATTTTCCATCTCTTCTATGTAAAGTTTTTTTTTTAATGTTACATTACATAGGTTTTCTAAATGTTTTATGACTAATAAAAAGGCATTTAAAAACTCTGTATTTTCAATTTTCAGTATTTTATGCATGGATTTTAAAATTAGGAATGAAAACATCATTCTAAAATCAATTTAATAATTAAGCTTCACTTTGTATCTTTTCAAGTTCAGTAAATTATGACTGGCAAGTACCTATAACTATGCCCGGTTTCTCTGTGGCTGTACCAGACAAGTTGGTATTTTCAGGTCTGCGGCTGCACTCCTCTCTTACTCCTCTCCTTACCACACCTTCAGCCAGTGCAGGCCAGAAATCAGTCCCATGTTTTAGATGAGAATATAAGCTATAGAAACTACAATGAGGTGTACCCTTTTTGTGAGGGGTGATGGGGAAAAGGGAGCTCAGTTAGTTGTGTGGGGTCACAGATAGGAGTTTTTCTTGTCATTTACAGAAAGAAAAATTGGTCAAATTGAAAGCTGGAAGATGTTTGGGTTGTAGATTTTTGTGAACTGATTGATTTAGAAATCTTCTTACCTGTTGAGTTAAGGAGACAACAGATTATTGACTTTGCAGTAGATCACTTTGCAGTATAGAAAACTCCCCAGTCAAACTCTTTTTCCATTTCTCTGGGAAACTAAAATACCTTGGCTTGTCACATCAAGCACTCATGTATGTCAGTAGTATCTGAGTGATGGGGAATGACAGGAAACAGAATGTGGGCAGACACTTTCTTGCATTGGAGAGAGGTCTTCACTGGACTTATTTAGGGGTCAGGACATAATCATAAATGTCCTCTAGAGACATCAGGAAGGTCACAATTTTGCTAAAAAATACAGAACTATTCGACTAATAAGGCTGAGGGCAAATGGTGGAGAAAAGTGATGCACTTCATAAAAGTGTATCTTCATATCTCCCACTTGGCTTTCCAGATTAATCCTACTGGCATCATACATTTCACAAGTGATGCAAATGTACAGCTCTCAGAAAAAGGAGAAAGTAGGGAGAGTTGGAATATTAAAACTTGGATATTAAAAAAGACAGGGCTGCTAGCTGCTGTGCCACTTGCATTTTCTGTTGGTTTATCTTACTCTTTAAAAATCTTGGCTTTTTCATTTCTCTAGGTAGTTGCTGCCAGATTTTTTTTTTTTTTTTTTTTTTTTGCTAAAATAACACAGAATCTGAATTCTCTTAAAAAAATTAAGTTCAGTTTACTGAACTCAGATCCAGAGATCTGAGAAGGTGAAATCCTGTATTGATAGTAATATATAAATAATAATTCCTAAAACCACATCAGAGTTCATCTTGGAAGTGAGTGAACAGGATGCTGACAACAGCTCATACTAAGCCTGCTTAACTGCTGGAGGCCACTGATGTGGTAATTGGCATAAGATTTTACTTATTTCTCATGCAGAGCACTAACGAAGCCCTTGCAACTCCACCTTCTGAGAAGAACTCACAGCTTACCAAAGACAATTCTAAAACAATTCAAACATGATAAATGCACTGCAGATGAGCTGCTGTTCCAGGAAATTCCTATTTCCTGAGAAATGCTATGAAAAAGCTCTTAATTATTCAGTTTTATTATAAAAATAAATTACATGTTAACACAATAATTTCAATATATTTTAACTCTGTACCTTTCAGTCTTGTCTTGGTTTCAGTTTTCTAGAAAAGAAGTATAGAGGAGGAAAGCCAGTCTCCTGCTATGGGAACATTCTTCACTTATAGCCCATAGAAGTACAGCTCTGATTACTGTCTTATTGATGGATTTCCCTAGATAACAACTGTGGGGTTAAATAAAATAATTATATAAGAATGTACTCTAGTGTGCCATTCCTTGTGATAAATACTGTCTTCTGCCCTAAGTCTGTTTGACTGAGCTATTATGAGTGATGCTGAATCTTTGGCACTCAAATTGAGATGTTTATACTACTAAGTGAACAGTCTGTCACCTACAAATGTGAGAGTACATAGTCAGGGTAACATAATCTTTTTCATCTGCTTGTAGTCTGACTCAGTCATCTGACAGAAATATATATTTTACATCACTGGATCAGCAGAATAAACCTGCTAAATTAATAGCAGATAAACTCAATATTTAATTTTAGAAAGGTACTAGTATGCATTTAACAATGCTAGTTTACTACAGTGGAGAAATGCTGCAAATACCATTATGACAGTTCAGCATCTGCAAAATTACAACCTTACTCTCTTTTTCCAGTGGATACTTGATGGCTAATCAATAAGCACTTTGGAGACTAACAAAAGTCAGTCCAGTGATGGATACTCTCACAGGATGGTCAGCCAGTTCAACAGTTTGGTTGACATTTGAGAAGCATTATAACTTGTTTCATGAGATTATTCATAGTTTGAATAATAGATCTGTGAATCTGTTGCATGTTCACAGATCAGAAGCCGACAAATCCCAGAACTTTTCATACAATAAGTCTATTTAGGAAAGCTGGTTACTTTGTTTAACAGTATCTTACAGTCTTAAAAACTCCAAGGCAAAAAGATGACATAGTGTTAAGGGAAAGAATCATATATGCAACTTAGCCTGCAAATTCTAAGCTAATTTGTTGAGGAAGTATGCACTGAAATACTTGGAAGCCTACTCCCTAGCTTGTTCCCATTTATTTTTCCATACATGTCTCTAATACTTTCTCAAATTAAGTTCTGCTGCTGCAATATCAACTCTTTAAAAAGCATTGACACAGTATGAAAAAGGCTGAAAACTCATGAAAACGTTTTCCCCAATGGCTTGCAAAATAATGATGTCACTAGTGCATGAGATAAGCAGTGCTATCAATATAAAAAAATGGACAGGAGTCACATGCATAGGCTGATCACTGCTCTTTATAGAGTCTGTATTGATTCCTAGCCAGTGAGGCTTGGATAGGACTGACTGAGTGATGTCCAGCCCTGTGAATACAGAGAGAGGGCGTCTTTTTAAATTTTAGTTATTTAGGAAATCATTTGTACCAAGAACTTGTACAAAGTTTGTTGTGAGAACATGGATTTCAAGTAGATGTCTTGGTTCCCCATGAAGGCTATCAGTTCCTTGTCGTTATCCCACAAAACTTGCCTTTCAATCAGTGTGGAGTGCGACACTCTGGATTTAGTACCATGTGCTGTAAGCAAGAAGTGAGAGGAAGAAATACTCCTTGGTGATGTGAAGCTAGTGGAGTCAGTTTGGAGACATTGGTGAGAACAGTGATACACGTGTACTCCTTCAAGGAGTGTTTCTTTCAACAAGGAGGCAAGCTGAAGTGTCAGCCACTGCAGAAGAATATTTATGCCTAGTCTGCTAGTCTGTTTAAAAATTTCAATGCTTACTGCTTTTGGCAAGCAGAACAAATCCTTGTTTCACAACTTAAGTGCTTTGAGATGCAGTTAGAAAACTGAGATATATTTGATAGAGAACCACAGAATATGCTGAGTTGGAATGTAGCCACAAGGATCATGGAGTCCAGCTCCTGGTCCTGCATAAGGTCATCCCCAAGAGTGATGTCATGTGCCCAAGAGTGTTGTCCAAACGCTTCTTGAACTATGTCAGGCTTGGTGCTGTGACCACTTCCCTGGGGAGTCTTTTCCAGTGTCCAGCCACCCTCAGGGTGAAGAACCTTTTTCTTATATCCAACTTAAACTTCCCCTGACAACTTCAGGCCATTCCCTTGGGACATGCCAATGGTCACCATAGAGAAGAAATCAGTGTCTGCCCCTCACAGGGAAGTTGCAGACAGCAGTGAGCTTTCCTCTCAGTCTCCTGTTCTCCAGGCTGAACCGAACAAGTGACCTCAGCTGCTCCTCATACAGCTTCCCCTCAAGGCCCTTCACCATCTTTGTTGCCCTCCTTTGGGCACTCTCCAACAGCCTTATCTTGTATTGTGGTTCCCAAAACTGCACACGATACTCAAGGTGAAGCCATCCCCTCCCTTTCCCAGCTGATGATGCAGTTCCTGATACCTCCCAGGACAGGATTGGCCCCCCTGGCTCCCTGGGCACTGCTGACTCATATTCAACTTTCTCTTGACCAGGATCCCTGGGTCCCTTTCCTGGCACTGCCCTCCAGCCTTTCATTCCCTAGTCTGTCCATTTGTCCAGAGTTGCCCCATTCCAGGTGCAGAGTCCCAACACCTTTCCTTTGGTGATTGCCCAGTTCTCTTATTTTGTCAAGGTCTCTTTGCAGGGCCTCCCAGTTTTGTATAACCTCTGAAGTTGCCTAGTACCCCTTCCATTCATGCATCCAAGTCATTAATGAAGATGTTGAAGAGCACAGGACCTGTGATAGCCCTGCAGAGCCCCACCAGTGACAC